>BDDA01000013.1:0-27230 GCA_001662385.1 Chlamydomonas asymmetrica | reverse complement strand
TGTTCATGATGATGCTGAAGCCTAAACAGCAAGGACCAGCAAGATCAGCATGTCGCCACCCGCAGCGTCATCCACTCTCCCCCCAACGCGCCCCCCCTGCCACCCCCAACAGCCCCTTCTCAATGTCCATCATCAACCTGGGCTCCCCCCCGCCCCGCGTGCCCAGCCTTACATCCCCGGGGCCAGGGCCGTCCCCTACCGCCCTGAGGGTCGTGCCAGCCTCACCGGCAGCGGGTCCAGGCTTGCTGCTGGCAGGTGTAGTGGGAAGTGGGCCCAGCAACAGCCATTTCGCCAGCCGTCAGGCACCAGCAGGGGGACGCGCATCCCCGCGGGTGCCACATCAGCACGCTGCGGGCCCGCTCCTTGTTCCAATGTTGCCGCCACCCGGGAAGCCTTCAGCCAGCGTGATGGCAGAGGGATTCGTGGAGGACAGTTCCGGCAGGCCTGATGGCACACCCGGAGATGGCTGCAGCGGCGGCGTTGGCGGTGGTAGCGCGAGCCGGCCCTTGACACCCGAGCTTGTCACGGTTCGGGGCAGCATCAGCGCAGCAGCAGACGGAGGCATGCCAGGCAGCAGCAGCAGGGAGGCCGAAAGCAGCGGGGGCAGTGAAAGTGGCCCGAACGATGACGGCAGTCATCATGAGCATGCTGGCAGCTTCAGGTTTGGCCATGCGCCTGCTGACGATGCCGATGTCGATGCTCACATCAGCAAGCAAACGCATGATGGCGGGGTGGAGCTTGCAAATGATGCTGCCGACAATCTTGTCACAGCCCAAGGTAAGGAATCATGGTGCCACAGCTGTGGTGTGCTTGAAGGTTCTGCAGTACATGGACATGTGTACATGACGCATACATCTCTGTGGCTCCAATCTGCACCGTACTGCACCTGTGCTGTACCACACCTGCACTGTACCGCACCTGTACCAAACATGGAAGGACCTGTGCACATGCGGTACACCAATCAAACAGGTGGAGACGTGTGTGAGCCTGCGGAGCATGCTGGTGACAACCCACACGTTCACAACTCGACTGAAAACCAGGCCACCTGCAGCCCTCCTGGCCTTGGCAGCGGCGATGATGCGGCCGACACTGCCGTCCACACACACGCGGTCATGCTGCAGCCGCCGCCACCCACCACTGAACACTCCGGCAGCGTGTTCAGCCGGTCAATGACACCTGAGCTTGATCAGCCCTTTCAGTCTGAAGACCATGATGCCCATCACAATAGCCATGATGGGCTTCCCAACCGCGAAGACAGTGCTGAGGACGGCACCGGGGACGCTGCTGCCGGGGACAGTGGTTATGAGGAAGGCCACAACCACAAGACAGGCGACGATGGTGGTGATGAGGATTGTGATGCGGAGCATTACGCAGGTGATGAGGATGAGGAAGACAACGAGGATGCGCTGACGGAGATATCCATGACGGAATCTGAGGCGGCCGAGCTCTTGGGAGCCTTCACAGCCTTCACCAATGATGCTGATGAGGAGCCCGCTGATGGCGACAGCGCAACCCACCATACTCATGACGTTTTCGGCGAATCGGCAGGCCTTGCGCGTGCTGGGGTGGCCAGCTCAGCTCCTGACATGCAAGGGAGCGACAGAGAGGATTCTGTCAACGCGATCGACAGCGGTGCAATGGCCATGCTGCATGCACAGCTGGGCCAAAGAAGGGAGTGGCTGCGGTCTGCTGCTGGCAGGGACGGGCCCGATCCGTCCCTGCCGCCGGCGTCATCGTCAGCCTCCTCCTCATCCTCATCGCTGTCCGCCTCCCCAACCTCTTGGATGTCAACCACGTTCGCCAGCCGCCCCATGCCGCCGCAGCCTGTGGGTGGCGACGCGCCCGCTCCCGCAGCCGCCAAGCCCCACCAGGCAACGAGCGACGCTGCCTGGCAGTCACCCTCTGCACCGGAATGGCTAACCCAGGCCGCCGCCAACCACTATGGGTCTGCTGGGCATGCTGGCCAGCAGAAACCCAGCAGCATTCTGGTGGGTGGCATGGCAAGCGACGGATGGATTGGTAGCGAGGCAGGGTGGGAGGAGCACCCGGCACCCGGCAGCAGCAACGTGGTATGGCGCCTGGTGCCGTACCGCCTGGGGTACCGCCTGGAGCCCGTACAAGCAGGACAGCGGTACGGTACCGCCCAGGACCCGGACAGCAGCAGTGCCTGGAGGCCTGAGAAGCTCAACATGCAACTGTGTGCCCAGGCGCCCCGCCCGGGCAAGTCTGCCGCACGCAGAGCAGCAGATACCATCGGTGACGCTGGCCCCGCAACCGCCGGTACCGCCTTCAGGGGGGTAGACTGCTATGCCTACAGCCCAGCGGCTTTGGGAGGTTATGCGAGTGCGCCCGTTTCTCCTGTTGCCACCAGCCGGCTTATCACGGGCATGTATCATTGGGGGGAGCTTACGGTGCTGGCCAGCGGTGCTGACAACCGGGCGCAGGACTGGCTGATGAGGGGCAGGCAGCAGCGCCGGGGCGCCGCCATGCAGCCGCTCTCTGACCTGCTGCCGCAGCAAGGCCATGGAGACAGTGAATGTGACGAGGAGGACCACCACGTTGCGTCCACACCATCGTCACCCAACGCTTCTGGTGCTGCCGTGACGCCATCGGGCGCTGCGGCCGCAACTAGGTCAAACAGGCATCACAGCGGAGACAGCAGCATCAGCATGGCCCCTGGAGGCTGCTGGGAGTCTGCAGAGCGTGGTGCAGCGGTCAGCAGGAGCGGCAGCCGGATGCGATCCGGGTGGTCGCTGGATGTGGGAATGCTCATGGCGGCAAACGCAGCAGTCCCGGAGGAGCCCCCTCAGCAGCAGGAGCATCAGACGCGCCTGCCCCCGCCAAGCAGCGCCGATGCCATCATCGCTACCCTGAATTCATGCATCAATCCCTCGTCATCAAGAAGCTGTTCCGACAGACGAATTCACTCCAGTCTGAGCGGTCTTGGCCCGGCCAGCAACGCAGGCTCAGTCTGTAGCAGCGACAGCAAGCGGTTGATGAGCGCGGGCCCTCCCTTGCACTTGACACCATCGCACACACCATCAGCCTCCATGACAGCTGCGGCGGCAACGGCGGCAGCCGTGGCTGGCCCGATACCGTCAAGGTGCACCACGCCTGCCGGCCTCAGCCACAGCGGCTTGGCATCGCTGCATAGGGACGCGGTCCGCAAGGGCATGTGGCTGCTGCCGCAGCCCTCTGAGCAGGGATCAGTGTCCCTCACGCCAACTGCCGAAGGCTTCCAAATGGGCGGTAATGACGTCACATGGCAGCAACACATGCGCAGCACGAACAGCCCAGTACACAGCCCCCGCCAGCACCGCCCTCAAACGAGCCAGGCCGATAGCAGTGCTTTGCGGTCAGCAGGGACGGCGGACGGGACCACAAGCACCCCATCTGGTCCTATGGCGCACGGTGCATGTCAGCAACAGCGTCCTGGGAGCCGTATTGGTGACACTACCGGCCCACAGGACTTATCTGTGTCCAGACGGGCCCGTTTCCTGTTTGAGCGTGACGCCATGCGTAGTAGTTTGGCGACAGATAACTCCACAGCTGCGGCTGGTGGGTCGCTCCGGCTGAGCCAGGATACTTCCGCGGAGTGCGGTACAAGATGTACAACACCGCTCGGCAGCCGGGGCCTCCGCGGGTGGTACTCCTCGAGGCACCTCCAGGCAGGGCTCAGCAGCGGAGGCAGCGAAAGCCACAACCTCACGGTCCACTGGAGGCAGGGACATGGCGACGATGGCGCCGTCGCAGGCGGCGCCCATGGCGCAGCGCTGCACTCGCAGGCGATGGCGCGCATGGGCGTTGCCGGCGCGTGGGTGCGCAGCAGCAGCGCCGGCCGGGGCGTGGGGCGGGGGCTGCCACGCACAGTGAACTGGGATGGCCGGTCGGGCTTCAGCGTACACGGAAGCCAAACCGGCCTGTGAACGATCTGTACAGCATAGCGGCATGCCCGCATGTTAACACAGAATTCGTGCAAAGCGTTCTAGCGCAACGTTCTAGCGCAGCGTCCAGTGCCTGCTGACATATGCTAGCTTCGGGTGTTGTTCGCACTCGGCCTGCCATCAAAAGGCCTACGGGGCCGCCCTCCGAGAGGCGATCGGAGAAGCTGTACATGCATGGGGAATGGAGCGTAGGCAGCAGGTGCCACGAACAATGACGGTGCTTTGCTTTGCATCAACTCATCGACGCATCAGTGATGAGTGCTTCACATGCAGCATTGTGCAGCCTGGCAGTATGATCACATTGAAGGTATCGCCCTGTCAGAGCATTTCCCCTTGCTTGGCTTTCATGTGCTGCACCATAAATGATAAGTGCCTACTCCCCACCTCGCCTCGTATGACCGTGTTTCGCGTATGACTGTGTTTAAGAGGGCACGTACCTACTACTTTTAAGCTGACACAAAGCCACGCGTGAGATATCCGCTGTAGTAAGTTGTGCGCAGCCACTGCAGCAGCAGCGGCGAGGGCGGGCAGCAGGCAGCCGTGATGGCGCAGGTCCGGTTGACGCCGTTGTGTGGCGCCCTCAGCGCGGCGCCGCTATGCTACCTGTTGGAGATAAACAGCTTCTGTATACTGCTGGATTGCGGATGGAGCGAGGCCTTTGACGAGAAACAGCTTGCGGAAGTGAAAAAGTATGTGTTTGTAAAAGTGTGTTCGTGTGTTGACACAGACCCTGTCCTTGCTGGATCGCTGCCGTGCTGCCAGAGTTTGGCTGTCAGTGATAAGAGTATCTTCAATGCTGCTCAAGGTTGCCCTGCACTTGGCTCATAACTCTCAGGGTGGCGCCTCGCGTCGACGTCGTGCTGCTTTCACACCCAGACCTGGCACATCTGGGTGCGCTGCCGCACTTGGTTGGCCGCTGTGGCATGAACTGCACGGTGTATTCCACGTTGCCGGTTCGGCGTCTTGGGGAGATAACCATGACTGACTATTACAAGGCAAAACAGGTGCGGTCCTCGCTGCATGCACGAGGAGCCGCGACTGCGCAAAAGCGTTATTGCTGGTTCCACCCCGTTGTATGACATATGTAACACGCCCTTATGCAACACGTCCTTGCCTGTGTGCTGACTTCACTAGCTCTGCCCTTGCGTGTCGTGCAGGCCTGCAGCGACTTCGATGCATACGACTTGGGCGACGTTGCAACCGCGTTCACTCTCAGCCACTGGGTCACGCTAACATTCCAGCAGGACGTGCAGCTGGAGGGGCGCGGTGCAGGCATAACGCTGTGTCCGCTGCTCGCGGGCCGCTGCATGGGCGGAGCAGTCTGGCGCATTCGCGTGCACAACGAGGAGGTTGTCTATGCTGTAGACTACAACCACCGCAAGGAAAAGTGCGTAGTTCTGACGCTTGTACCTTGCTGTGTATTTCAGCACAACAGTGGGCTACGCACTGCTTGGTTGACTGTACCCCGCTGCCTGCTGCAGCCCTTTCCCCAGTGACAACACTTGCCGCTGTTGCTGCTGCTGCTGCTGCTGTTGCTGCTTGCTGCTGCTCGCCAAACCTTCTGAGCAGGCTTTTGTCAGAGACCGTGTTCCAGGAGCTTGTCAGCCGGCCTGCGCTGCTCATAGGCGACGCGCTGTGCGCGCTCACACCTCAGGTGGACCGCAAGGCGCGCGACGACGGGCTGCTGGGTACGTGCCCCGCCACGCGTTGCACCCGAACCTGCGCCAAGCACATCGACTGTAGTAGGCATCGTTCTGGACTCTGCAACAGCAAAGACTTGCCGATGTGCTGCACGAGCACAAGCCCATCACTGCGGGACTGTTTCGCCGCCAGCCTGACAGCAGCCAACCTGATGAGGACGCGTGCATGTGCAGGTTGGCAAGCATCGGCCTACAGGCTCACATACACATCTGCGTATAGGCTCACTTGCACATCGGCTTGTTGCCCCGCTGCTGGCTGTGGTGTGGCCCACGTATGCAAGCACGCTGCTGTTCACGCAGGCACGCTGATGGCCACGCTGGATGGCGGGGGCTCGTGCTTGATCCCGGTGGACGCTGCGGGGCGCGTGCTGGAGCTGGCATGCGCACTGGACGAGCACTGGGCCGCCAGCAAGTGAGTCTGAGTGCCTTTGTGTGCGTTTTTGTGCAGGTTTTGTGTACATATGGATGTGTGAGTTCGGGATGGGGCGTTGATGTGGGTCAGCGGCGTGTGGCAAGCGTGCCCTAGTACGTGGGGAAAGCTGGCCAGCACGGCTGGTGTCAGCCATGCAGACCAACGTCATCAGCTTTCGCCTTCAATGCTCACGACAGAGGGAACATATGGGTATGGTTTGTGTCGAGCGGTGGGTTGGGTCGGGGGGATGGTGTATGGCAGCGCGCGGCCACGGTACTGCGCGACGAGCGTTACACCCCTGCAGCGCTGGATGCACCCACAGAGCGCCCGCCAATGCCCACAAAGCATGCACAGGGTGTTGAGGGGGTGGCCACACGCCTGCCTCGCAAGTGTCATTGGGCTGCCGTCTCTTTGCCGTATCCGTGGCTGTGCTGAGGGCCTGTAGTGTGGTCATGACTTGGCCCTCTGACGCTGCCGTTGCTGCTGTCCGCTGCCTGCGTATGGGCTCGTGTGATTGCGTGGTGCAGGCTGGTGGCCCCGCTGGTGCTGCTGAGTGACACTGCGCACCGGCTGATGGAGTACGCGCACACGATGCTGGAGTACTGCACGCCCAGCGTGGCGACTGCCTTCGCGATCAAGTGAGTGAGTCTCAAGCAGTTGGGCGCCGCCACACGCACCGGGATGGAGTTTTGAGCGTCAGACGCCGACGGGGTCATATGCCGGGAGCGCAGCCACAAGGTCGTTTGGTGGCAGTTTGCAGGGGGTTGAGAATGGATTGTGGCTATGACCGTCGGCCAGTCTCTGCTCGTGCACCACGCCAAGTCGTCAGTGCTTGCGTGGCACAGACAGCTGCCCTGCACTCCACCGAGTGCTGTCACTCGTTGGCACATGATGAAAGTGATGTAGCGTGTACATGCGGAGTGCCACCTGGAGCTTTCAGCTGCGTGCTGCGTCGCCTCCTACCACGATGTCACGCTGTGGCATTGCGTGTCATGACCGCCCTGCAGGCGCACGAGCCCCTTCTCCTTCCAGCGCTTGCGGCTGGCCAAGAGCCTGGAGGAGCTTGGACACCTGCCACCAGGCCCCAAGGCAAGGCGCTCAGCCACAGGGGTGGTTAGATTTCAACGGCTGGTGGAAGTGCGGGGCCGATACGCTTGGCAGGCATGCATCATGGTATTTGCACCCACGCACTCAGGAGGCGGCCTCACTCTGCCCCACAACAATGGACTGAGCACAACTGCACAGTGCACACAGATGTGTGCCCGCGGGCTCACCACCAGGACATGCGCTACCACCTAGTGGATCGGTTGCCGCATTCATTGCCTGGCCGCGGAACTTGTGCTTCCATCGTGTCCGCCGTTGCCTTGGGATTTGGCAATCGTCCCCTGGGTGCCGGCTCAAATGGGTCTGTCTTTGTGGATGCATGCCCGGGTTTTGCTTGCTTGCTTGCTGGCGGAGCGCACAGGTGATCCTGGCCACCACGCCCTCCCTGGAGTGCGGGTACGCGCGGCAGCTGCTGGTGGACATGGCGGGCGACGACCGCAACACCGTCATCTTCATCGAGCGCGCAGAGGTGTGCGGTGCGCAACCACCATCGGGCGCTGTGTGCACTCATGACTGCCTACCGCTGGGGTTGTACTGCAGCAGCGGCCCCACCAATGCCTGCTACGCTGTGATTGATTAGAACCATCACCATCAGGGAGCCACCAGCAGCAACACTTCCGGACTTTGACCGTTGCAATCGTGCTCGTGACACCGAAATGCATGCAGTTCATGCGATTGAGCGACAGCCGGGCTTGGGCTGGAGGGGGTTTGGGTTGACCCATTTAACAGGGTCTTGAACTCTGCTGTATGTCCGGTGGTGTCCAACAGTGAGTCAGTACCAAAAATACACAATGCATACATCAATACATGCCAAAGCAGTTCCGTTGCCACGCAGCACCAATGCACACCAGCCCTGGCTGCCTCCAATTACCCACAACCCGGTTCGTAATTGCCCCTATCCTGTGTGCAGGCCGGCACGCTCGCCGACAAGCTGCAGTGCTGGGACCCTTCCGCCCCCTCAGGCCCCATCACCTCCATCACCTTCCCCTCCGCCTCGGACCCCGCCGCGTCAGCACCCTCCCCCACCTCCCCCCTGATGTCGGACGCAGGGGTCCAGGGGTCCTGGGGACCGAGTGGCCCCCTGGAGCTGGACCTCAGCATCTCTCATCGTGTACCGCTGGAGGGAGATGAGCTGGCGGCGTGGCAGGCGGCGCAGGCGGCGGCGGCGCAAGCGCAGGAGGAGCAGCTGCTGGACGCAGCGGGCGCACGCAGCGGCGGCAGCGGCAGCGGCGGCGACTTGCCCAGCACGCCAGGTGTGTGCGTAGCCACGTGCAGGGAAAGTGAGTGCTCATGTCAACACATTGCATTACAGCGTTGTTTGGACAAGTCCAGATGGAGTGGGAACGGTTGACGGGAGTGCATGTTGCTCCTGTCGTTGTGCGTGCTGCCATCCATCGAAACACCGTCACATCAGATGTGCCATGTGACTGTGTCCATCATATGTGTGGCATTCAGTGGCATTGAGTCCCATGTGGTGTTGCTCGCGTGCACGTCCAGGCTCCGAAACCGGCGGCATCCTGCCGTTGCGATTCAGCAGCGGCAGCATCAGCAAGCTCGTGCGCGACGCCGCCACCGGCCTGGTGGTGCAGCGCCTGGGCGATGTTGACGCCAAGGACAAGAGCGGCAAGGCGCTGGCTGGCGCAGCGGGAGGCATGGGTGGGCTGGCGGCCGCCACAAGCCGAGGCGGCAGTTCTGCACGCGCGGGCGCCTTTCAGCTGATGGCGCCAGTGGATGCTGTACTGCTGGATGGATTCAAACCGCCCAAGGTGAGACGGAGCAATGGGCCGGAAACCGGCCTTCATGCAGATGCATCCGCATTTCAAGTGCAGCCGGCCATTGGGCTTCGGTTTGCAGTGCTGGTATGGGAACTGATCCTTTGGAGTAGGTTGTTGCTGCTGTAGTGCCGCCATGCAACCAGCAGAGAATGCCAGCGCTGCACCCAGCATCCTGTTTGTGAGTTCAGCACTCTCGCCACCTGTCGGGCTGCTACCTCACTGCCGTCCTGAGGACCTCCGTACGATTCCCGCGGGGCCATGCAGTGGGATAACACGACTGCATACCGTAGTGGTTGCACCTAACAATGGCGCACATGCATGCATGCATGCGTGCGTGTGTTTAGAAATGCGTGTGTGTGTGTGTGTGTGTGTGTGTGTGTGTGGTGGTGGACGGGGGTACATCAGCTCACTGCTCCTCCCTCACTCTCACTTGCCTGCTGCCTGCCGCTGCGCAGGGCGCGGTGGCGCCGATGTTCCCGGATGAGGACGACTGGCTGATGCAGGAGTGGGACGACTACGGCGCGGTGGTGCGGCGCGAGGACTTCATGGTGAGCTGACCATCACATGCAGCATGATGAGGCGGGCTGAATCCGTACTGCAAGGGGGGAGGCATCCGTACCGCCGACCACGTCGTGTTGTAACTTTGCTGCTTGTGGCACCTTGCAACCCGATGTACGCCTTAAGCACTTAGGGGAATGGCAACTCCAGGGATCCCCTATGCAAACCTGAACACTTGATTGCAGTACTGGTACGGTATAAAGGGTGCCCCGCCAGCATGATGTTGGCACGTTGCCATTTCTGTAGGTCTGCGCTGTCGTCGGCACGATTGTTTTGTCTCTGCAGTCGCACCTGCATCACGCCCCCCTCATCTTCACCCCTGCAGGTGATGCCTGACATGAGCATCGGCGGCAGCGCTGCACGCCCTGGTGGCGGGGGGGGCGGCGGCGGCGGCCATGGCGAGTCCATGGACGTGGACGGCGCTGGCGGGGGTGGGGGCGGGGGCGAGGCTGAGGAGGACGCTGTGGAGGAGGTGCCCACCAAGCTGGTGACCCGCAACGTGCGCCTGACGCTCCGCGCCACGCTCAGGTGCGCGCCGCCGCTGCCGCCGCTGCCGTGTTGTTGTTGTTTACATTTGGCCAGCCAGCCAGAGGCCCAAGGCCGCCCTCGAGAGAGGTTCAGAGCAGGCACACCTGCATGGGAGATATTCAATCAGCATATTGACGTATGCTGGCGGTGTTTGCATCATTCGCGCGCGCAGGTTCTTTGACTACGAGGGCCGTGCTGATGGGCGTGCGCTGCGCGAGTACTTGGCGCGCGTGGCGCCGCGGCGCCTGGTGCTGGTGCACGGCAGCGAGCTGGCCACACGAGAGCTGCGCGCCGCGCTGCAGGCGGAGCTGGCCTACCTCAGCACACGCGTATACGCGCCAGGTGGGTGGGTTGGAGCGGGTGTGCCGCAACGCCCCCTGGACTCTGCCCTGGCCTGACCTGACCTGACTCCACCTGACCAAATCCGGCCTGAACTGCACTGCACTGCACCGCACTGAACTGAACTGGGTGGGCGTTGAGGCCAGCACTGGCGGAGGAGGAGCGATGGAGCATGCTGCGTGCAGCAGCTAGGACTAAGCGATTTCGGTCTGCGCGCTTTGATGCTTGGCAATCGTCATACATGCCCGCTGGAAAGGCACGTGTGCACGAAGTTGGCGGAGGGAGGCTGGGGATGGCGGGGGCGTCTCTCGAGGGAGGCAAGAGGCAGGGATGCCGGTGCCGCTAGCGTTGGTGCTGGGTGAGGTAGTGCAAGGTGGAGTGATGCTGGCGAGGTGTCGGCGTTGCCGCCTGCCCATGTCACCCACTTGGCACAATGTGCTCAAGGAGTTTGGCGGCCGCCACCAAGCCACCCCCTCAGCCGCGATGTCGCCACCACAGCATGGGCGCCTGTGCAAGTGGCAAGCGGAACGCTGGCGCATGTGCTGCGACGGCGCTATCGCAGCTGAGGGGGTGGCTTGGTCGTGGTCGCCAAACCGCGGCAATGCCAACGAGGCGGTCGCTCGTGGGTGTGCGGGGTAATCATCTCTGCAAATCAACTAGTTACCGAGCAGTCATTAGAATGGAGGTGCGAGCCTGGCGCCTACTAAGTCATGGCCGGTAGCCATGCCAGCCGCCCTCTCCTCCCTCCCACCCGCCTCCACCCACCGCCCTGCAGGCTCCTTGCCGCCATCCTCAGGTCGTTACGCACTTGAGCATCACGCAGGAAAACAGCGCAGACCGTGCTGCGTGGTGCTCGCTGCTGTGCACGCAGGCGTGGGTGAGGCCATTGACGTCAGCCTCTCGCCCAACAGCACTTTGCAGGTGAGCGCTGGGGTGTGAGGTGCAGAGGTTGTCGAGAGGTATAGGGAATCTGGCCTGGGGGTTCCTTGTCACCGTTGTAGCGCCCTGACGTGGCAGTCTCCACGCCGCCACCTGTTCCACGCGCGCTGTTCCCCATGCGCATGTGCCAAGCGAGTGAGTAACACTGCTACACCTGTTTTGTTTGCAGGTTTCGGAGGCGTTGGAGCACCAGCTGCGCTACACCGCGTCCGGCACCTACAAGGTGGCCTGGCTGGAGGGCCGCGTCGCACCGCCGGAGCACTTCCACGTGAGCGCCGCTGCCGCAACTCACGCCTGCGCCGGCCGCTGTTGCAGCACCTACTCGCACGCTTGCGCCTGTCTTGCCCATTCGCCAACAACCGACTGTTTGCTCACACATGCAATGCTGCATATGTATATTGGTACCCCGAATCCTGGGTCACCAACGAGGAGTCAGCACCCACCTTCGCTTTTGCCTGTTGCGACCTGTTCATGCGTCCGTATGCACCTCCCCCTCGCCTGCTCGCAGCCGAGTCAGAAGCAGGTCGTCCCGCTGCACAACGCGCCGCTCTTTTCGGCGCCCATGGCTGCTCACGACGGCGCGTTGGCGACCATCTCGGAGGCCACCGCCTCGGCCGTGGGCGCGCAGGTCTTCCTCACGCCTGCCAACCAGGGCATCCCGCTGTCCCGCATCAAGGCGGCGCTTGCGGAGGTTGGCATCCCCGCGCAGTTTGTCGCCAAGGGCGTGCTGGCGGTCTGCGACGGCGCGCTGATGGTCTCGCTCGCGCCCGGCGGCAGCGACAAGCACGTGCTGCTGGACGGCGCGCTGTGCGCGGACTTCTACCGCGTGCGGCAGTTCATTTACGAGCAGTTCGGCGTGTGTGCCTGATGACCGCTCGTCGGCGCGTGTGCTCGACCCCTCGCAGCTGTAATCGTGTGGCCGTCGCGTCTGCTTGCCCGAAATGCCTCGTTTGCATGCGGTGCTCACAGCGTGTGCATTGAGACCAAGCGCACGCATTTGACATGCGAGCAAAGGCCGCAAAGGCGGCTCGCTTTCGTTGCCGCGCGACCAAGATTAAGACCAAGTGCACTGCATAACGAGCCTTGTATTGGCCGAGCCTGTACGCAGCTGGGGCGGGTGGCGTTGGCTGCCTGCAGTCAGCAAGACAGCATCCTGAACAGGCCACTACGGCCTATTTCCGCCATGGGCCTGCACCACAGTGTGCTCTCAAGAGGCCACTGTTAGTGGTATGGGCCGTTTGACCAACACGCTCCTGATGTAACATCGCCTAACCACTGTTACCTAGTGCCGCAGGGGGTCATTAGAGCGAGGTAGGGTCTTGACACTCGAGGCGGAACCAGCAAACAGCCGGAAGCGCTGATGCGGGGAGAATAGTCTGGGCGTGGGGGCTACAAAACCTGCACAGGAGACAAATATCTAAGCGTTAGCGCGGGCAACTGTGTCGGGGTCGACGGTTGGTACCCCAGCAGCGTCGTTGATGGGATGGTTCGCAGGAGGCTTGCTCAGTCCACCGTGCGGCACTTCTACCTGGCGGCTGGTTGAGTTGTATACAGCAGACAGCATGGTCCCCTTGTTGGTGGACACATTACACATCCCACAGGGTGAAGCGGTACAGGGGGATTGAGGAATGCTCCCTCGAGGCATAAAGCTGCGGCGACAGCCAGTCACTGTCTCTTTCCGTAGGCGTCAGACGTGACCCTTTAGGAGCACACCTGCAAAGATGGGTTACGTTAAGGTTGTCAAGCACAGCGCTTACTTCTCGCGCTTCCAGGTCAAGTACAAGAGAAGGCGCCAGGGCAAGACCGATTACCGTGCCCGCCTTCGCCTGGTGAGGCCCGACAAGAACAAGTACAACACCCACAAGTACCGTCTGGTGGTGCGCTTCTCCAACAAGGATGTGACCTGCCAGATTGTTTACGCGTCCATTGCCGGCGATGTGGTGGTGTCGGCTGCCTACGCTCACGAGCTGCCCCACTTCGGCCTCAAGGTTGGCCTGACCAACTACGCAGCCTGCTACTGCGTCGGCCTGCTGGCTGCTCGCCGTGTGCTGACCAAGTTCGGCCTGTCGGAGGCGTACGCTGGCCAGGACGAGCCTGATGGCACTGACTACAACGTCGAGCCTAACGACGATGGCCCCCGCCCCTTCTCGTGCCTGCTGGACACCGGTCTGAAGCGCACTTCCACTGGCTCAAAGGTCTTTGCCTGCCTGAAGGTAAGAAGGCAGCTTCTGGTGCGCCTGGCTTGGGCGGCCGTCAATTTTGCCACTACGTGCGCAAGTCAAGTCTTGGCTTGCGCAAGAGGCAAGCAAGAGAGGAATGACAACTTAAGGATATGCTGAGTACCTTATGTGTGCGTGTGGAGGTAGTTCAAAGCCCGCTGTGACTCAAGGAGACTAATCTTTAACGCACCACCTCTGTGCAGGGTGCTCTGGATGGCGGCCTGGACATCCCCCACAACGAGAAGCGCTTTGTGGGCTATGACAAGAGCAGCAAGAAGTACGATGCTGAGGTGAGACCACATGCCCTGCAGCAGCCTGGGTGTGGTGTTTTCATTTTCCTGCTTCGTGTGTTTCTTCCAGCCGCCATGCAACTTAATCTTGCGGACAGCGTAGGAAAAGTAGGAGTGCAGCCGTACAGCCCAAGCAACACAGTTGTTTTTGCGTTGTGCAGACCATGAAGAGGTACATCTTCGGTGGCCATGTGTCCGACTACATGGGCGAGATGGAGGAGGAGGAGCCTGAGAAGTACGAGAAGCACTTCTCCCAGTACGTGGAGGAGGGCATCACTTCTGAGGAGCTGGAGGAGCTGTACGAGAAGGTGTGGGGCGTGGCGCCTGCGGAAAGCGGTCGGCTGCAGCAGGTTCAGCTGTGCAGGCTTGTTGGCAGCAGCGGTGGAAGCGGGCATTTCGTGCAAGTGAACATTGCGTGCATAGGTCATATGGGTTTGGGATAGCCATGTCCCCAGGTTAGTAGGCAGGTGGGAGGTGACCTAGTACGGCACGTTGGTGGCTTGGCGACAGCTCGCTGCACATGGTGCGCTGCACACAGCAGTCTTGCAGAGAGGCTCCCTCGCAGCACACAGTGCTGCAGGGCTGGCCTTTGCGGTGCAGGGATCCTGGCCTTTGCTTTTGCGGCGAAGCGCTGGCCCCTGCGCCGTCCCTGTTGTGTCCTGAACGGGACCGCTGGGCTTAAGAGCAGCTACGGCTCACAACCCATGCTGGCACAAAACCCGATCCCACGCTCTCGGAAGCCAAAGCCGCATGCGGGCCCGATCAGTACTGACTCTGGGGCTCGTACTGTGCCGGTACGTGGCCTCTTTGTTGGGAACCCCCGGGTAGCTGTAGTTGCTCGCTCCTGCAGGACTGTGGTGTGTAGAGCACTGTTGTTCCAGAGCTCCATTGGGGTGCGTGTGGGGCTCTATGAGCGTGGTTTGTAGGAACCAGTTCAGGTGCATGGGGTGTCAGCAGCACGTAGCAGGTTGTCCGTGGCGGACGCTGCGCTCTGCAGCTCGGTGCTTTGGTGGTCACTACAACACGATATGGTAGGGCCAGCCGCACGCCTGTCGGCGGCGATACTTGCTGGTCACTGCGCAGTCCGTTAGAATGCGCTGAGGCATTTGCTGAAGGCAGCGTTGTAGTGAGAACCCTGCTAGTGAGGTAGTTGCCGGCTCGTATGTCTGTGTGTGGGAGTGTTGTGGAGTGACGTGAGGGCGTACGCAACGCGTGTTCCGTCTGCTGGGCGCTGCGTCTGCCGCCGCTGTTCAGGTGCACGCCGCCATCCGCGAAAACCCTGTGGTGCCCAAGAAGGACCGCAAGAAGCCCGCCAAGGCCAAGAACTGGAAGCAGGTGGGGAAACGGGAAGAGCCAAGCGTGGCTCAGCAGGGAACGGGGAGTTGATTGCCAGCGCGTTGGTTGGCAGCGTGCATTTGCTTGAATGGTTGGAATGGTATTGTCTGCCACGTTCGCTGTGCACCGCCTGACCGCCGGATAGCGCGACTGCAAGACTGCTGCGCTGAAGCACGCAGGCAAACCTGCACCACCAGCAAAGTGGCAAGGGCATCGCCGTGGCGCGATGTGGCTATTCGCCGTGTGATGCTCGTGATCTTGCCCGCCCTCGACCGCCGCTATTGTGCCCCCCTCACCCACCCCATACATGTACGCCCACACGCGCAGGTGCCGCTGACCTACGACGAGCGCAAGTCGCAGCTGAAGGAGAAGCTGGCCACCCTGATGGAGGACGACGAGTAGACGACGGCCTCACACCTTCCACAGCTGCTTGCCACGCCAGCAGCCGGCAGGCTATCTGTGCGCACGCATGCATGCCGCGACACGCTCGCCCGTATCGGCCCTCCGCCTGAGGGCGCTGTTGTAACCCTGGTGGTTGTGTGCTGGACTCGCTTGTGTGCTCGCTCGAGGCTCTCCTGTCGGTGGCCTGGCGGAGAATGCTGCAGCCGCATTACACAGCTGCATTGCTGACACGCCTGAGCAGCACTGCCTTGGGCATGGGGTGCAGCAGCATTGCCAGAGGACGCAGTGTGGGGAGCAGAGCAAACCAGTGATGCGTGCTGCAAAACGAACCGCTGCTTCGTTTTGCAGCACGCATCACTGGTTTGCTGAGCTCACGGCTGTCAGCACGTTACTGGCTTGTTATCATGCTATCTTGGACACAGCGAGGGGGAGCAGCGCCACAAACCTAGGCAGCAGCCACAACCTAAGCCCGCCAAACACCTCGCTCATAGCTACCAGTAGCGGGGCAGCAAGATGCCCGAAGGCCATGCAGACAAGTGGTGGTCAGCGTGGTCAGCTGTTGCTGCAGCTTCTGGGGTGCGTGTTTGTGGCTCGGCCCGGCATAGGTGTGCGTGTGGACTAAGGGGCCATTGGCGGCTTCAGGTGGTTCCAGCTTACCCACGCAGCTCCCCAAACCACCCCAGACGCGCCTGAGTGAGCCAGCGCACATGCCTGACAGCAGAATCTCTGATGCAACGCCTTCCAACTTGGCGGTTTTCCTACTCCCATGCTTCGGCCAGGTGTGGGCATAGCAACCCTGAACCCTGTCACTACCACACTCATTACAGGCCACTACAGGCGCAAGGCAGGCACTAGGCAGTCAGGGGCTGACGCAGGATATGCCAGCATGTTCCACCACCGTGCACGCATCCCTAGCATCCCCCTTGCATGCCACGCTGAAGGACAGGTGCATGGATTGCTACAAACTGGGTATTGTGCTCAGGGTTTTACTTGGGGCTTCAAAGGCTGACGTCAACAACATCACTGCTGGTGCTGCATGCACTTTGATGTGTGCACGATGGGCACTTGTCCCTGCACTTGTCCCTAAGTTCAAGTTATGAGATAATTCATCGACTTCACACCCAATGGCCTCGCAGGCCAGTACTCCCACAGCAATGGCGATGAGCTTCATTGTAGCGTTATGCAGACTGACAAGGTACGCGCAGGCTGGTCATTCGCCATGCTGCATTGCGCAGTGGAGAGCGCACTGCGGCCGCATACAACAAGGCGATGCAAGGGTGATTGCCTCGTACACCCAGGCAGACTGTGTGGAGCTGAATTCGCCTGACAAAGCAGCAGGGCCAGCGCAGTCGCAATCAGGACGCGCACCCCGTGGGCAGGAAGCCTGGCATCATGACTCGTCTACTGCCCTTCCGCCATGTGCGCAGGGTGAACGCATTGTGTCTGTAACAGGCGCATATGTTGCCTGCCCTGTTAGTGTATGGCGCTGCCATGCAATGTGGAAGCCCTACAGAAGCCGTGCTCAGGGGCAGGCATTGCGGCCTTAGCACCCAAATAAACATGTGCAGGGTGCACTTGTGACATGTGTGCAGTTGCCAGGCACACCGTATGTTTTATGATCCGTAATCGGTTTGGTGATTGTAAGTCAATGGGCCATCGGGCAGGTCCGACAACAGGTGAGCCTTAAAGCTGTCAGGCGGCAGTCGGTACTGTAGCTAGTCAATTCACAGGTCAGCATAATCGGCTGTCACACGTGGAATCGTGTCGGATCCGTCTGTCATATCCTGTCGTATACTAAGCAACCGGTGTTGCCTCAAGATCGAAGATGGAGTTGGAGGTGATGAGGCAGCGCCGCAGCTGGCCAACCTGCAGGGGGGGCACGCCTGCGCACACACACATGCGCACACATGTTGAATTCCTTGATCAGCTGCCCACCGGACACCCTGTCAACATGGTACTGGTGTTGCTGCACCCACATGCATGAGTGTTGCTGCCCACCAGGCCTCAATTAGGCGGCCTTGCTTGCACGAGGAAGTCCGTGCGCAGTTCGAGCAGCGGCGATACGAGCAGATCGCACCATCAGCGTTGTGCAGGACAAACGTGCAAGCTGCTGTGCTTTAGCGTCATCAATTGCACGTCACGCATGCGTGTTGCAGTGCGTGCTGCTATGTCATGACGTGCGTGGTGCGCGTTGCACACTGCCTGGCACCCTTGAACACACAACAATCATTCATGAGTAACGCGGGAACCCTGAGCATTATGACCCAGTATGAGTAATCTGACTCACTGGGGTCCTCTGGCTCTGAAAGGAAGACAATAGGGTCCACATCTGCGCACGCAATACCAGGCAACGCACACTCAGACGAGGCGCACCCAAGGCAAGGCTATTGTACACACAAACGCGAACGCGCACAATCTCAAGTTCCAGTATATGTTCCGATATGTCCTGCCAAGATACGCATGCATTCAGCGTAGCAGCACGTGTGTCATGCCTACTCATGACTTATGAGGCTCCCTGGGTCCTTCCTTACCTGGAGCATCCCACTGAGTGCGGCCAATGAGGAAGCCGTCATCGTTGTAGCCATCCACCAACACCTCCACCTGCGGTACAGAGGCGCGGTACGTATGTGAGCGGTACACCCACTGCTGAGCGCAAGCAAGAGCAGCGCACCCATGGCGTACGCATGCAGTGCAGGGCACCAGCTCGGGCTGCGTATCAACCCATGAGCTCAAGGAGTCCCACGGCACAGCGCATGCCGTCAGATAGCTCACTCCTTATCCCGCGTGAGTGCATGCAGCCGAAGTGAACGGAGGTGTGGGTGGGCCTGTGCGGAGCTGTATGGGCAGCAGGACTGCAGCTCAACCTGCAGTCCTGCCGCCCATACGTCCATGTGTGCCCACCGCACGAATGATGTAGATGCTTCAAAGGCGCGAAGGACCGCTGCATGCAAGGTGCCGAACGCAGGGGCCAGGACGGGGCGCACAAGCGCACCCTGGCCCAGTGCACATATGATGCCATTTGTGACAGCGAGGCTGTGTCAGAAAGAGCGCCCAAGGGGCATGCCGCGTGATTCCCGTGGAAATGATCAGCGAGGCTGTGTGTCCCTCCCTGGACCCGCCCTCACCTCGGTGCCCACTAGCGTGGCTGCAAACTCCTCCCCGATGCGCTGCTGCAGGGAGACCAGCTCGTCACGGCGCCGCTGGCGAGTCCGTGCAGGCACCTGCAGGGCACATGCCATGTGCGCGCCCATACGTGCAGGCAGGCAGGCAGGCTAACGACCCGTGACAGTTCAAGAGGCTACACCGCCAGCTGAGCACCTCGTTCGTTCCCAGCAGAAAGCACGGGCTGGGCACAACAGGACGATCTTGGTGAGTGAGGAGTGGCACCCCTCATGCCGCGTGGCGGCATGAGGGGTCCGAATGCTGGTGCAGGCCTAGCCCGTCGCAACGCCATGCAAGCAAAGCATGGGCTCATGCGCTGAGCAGTCCACACAGAGAGCGCCCGTGATGACCCACATGTCAACCACATCACAATGTCAGTGCGCCCGTGTGCGTGCGTGTGTTATTGTATGATTCCCATCGGGCCACGCGTGCATGTGTGTTCACGTGAGCTTCAGATGCTCACATGTGCGAACAAAACGTGTGATGGCGGCTGGTCCTACCATGAGGTACACTCACTGGTGTAATGGCATATGTCATCAGCCCCACAGGATGAAGCAATCAACCGCGCACATCAATCCACGGCAGCCCCCTGCCCTCACCTGCTCCTCCATGGTGGCGGCGGGCGTGCCATCCTCCTCGCTGTACGCAAAGCACCCCATGCGCTCAAACCTGCATGCACCACACACGCACCATCAGCACGCGATGAGCCCTGCCTCCACTTCCTCACAACTAAGCTCTACGCCTTCATGCTGCATGTCCGACCGGGCAGGGCTGCCGAGCGCCACACGGGCCGCTGTGACCCACATTGACACGCCCACATTGTTGCGGAAAAGCAAGGCTTTGTTATACGGCGGTGAACTGCACAGCCTGTTCTGGCATGTGTCCTCACCTGAATGTCTTGCAGAAGTCCACCAGCTCGCGGTGCTGCGCGTCGGTCTCGCTGGGAAAGCCGCTGATGAAGGTCGTGCGCAGCGCCAGGCCCGGGATGCGCCCGCGCAGCTTGGCCAGCAGCGCCTGTGGGCACCACGAGGAGGAGGCCACGTTGAGATGGCTAGTTGCAAAGGGCAAACGGCTCAACATCAACAGCACGGTCAACAACAGCGCTGAAGCCAGCGGCATGCCAGCCCCAACCAGCCCTTCTGCAGGGCAGTCCTGCGCTCTCCCACCCGACCCTTGATCCCACTCCAGGAGGGGCTGTTCGTCGCCACCCCATCGCGTCCCGGCCCTCGTCACGCACCTCTGTATGGTCGCGCGGCGGCCTGTTCATGGCCAGCAGCGTGAGGTTGGAGATGTGCTGCAGCGGCATGTCGATGTACTTGCACACCTGCGCGGCACGGCATGCATGCAAGCGCGTCAGGCCATCCAACAGCTTCACCCCGCTGTGACGCACGTGTGAGTTTGCGATGTGCAAGCATGGTCACCGCAGCACCAGACTCATGGACTCATCGCAAAGCTGTACACATATGGAAAACCCACACAAACCGCCATGCGGTGTGCAGGGTACCACACGTGGACGTTCACACAAGCGTCCACTGCAGCTCCCCACTCCTGACCGACCACTGCGGGAGCAAGCCTGTGACGCCCAACACCGTTAGCCTACTGCAGGCAGCTTGTGTCAGGCAGGTACGGCAGACGTTCACGACGGTCAAATCCACCACCATCAACTAACGATCAAATCATGAAGCTGCGATGGCACATTAGCGCACTACATTAGGCCAGGAACTCCCCTAATCACCTGTAAGGCCACCGGACGTCACGAAGCTAACCAACCATGTGTCCATGTGTCAGGCCATGTGAATCGTGATGCCGTGACTCAACCTACCTTGGGGTTGTTGGCGATCTCGTCCACCAGCTCGTCTGTGAAGTAGGAGGGGTAGGCGTACAGGATGCGGATCCACGCAAGCCCCTCGATGCCCGCCAGCTCGCGCAGCAGCGTGGCCAGCCCCTTGCCGTCGCGCCTGCGAAGCCGGGCCATTCTCTGACCGTTACACAGATTTGCCGGCAAGCACGATTCTGCTGCCACGGACCTGCCAGGTGCGTGCATCACGGCATTCACGTGCACAGCCTGCACACACGCTGGCTGAGTCAAGCGTGCTAGCGCTGTGCCGCTCTCCACTTAGCCAGCCATGCACAATGCGGGTGCATGCTTGCACGCAGGGCACTCGCCTGTCCATGCCGTACTGGTTGGTGTCCTCCGCGATGAGGTTGAGCTCCTTCACGCCGCTGGCCACCAGGTGGCGCGCCTCGTCCAGCACCTGCGTCCACGCCTTGCTGCGGAACTTGCCCCTGCACACGCACGAACCCCACACGTATCCATAATTGCACACACACATCTGCATACAGTACACTGTGGTTCTGGGTTACCCAGTTCGGATTGCATCCCATGCGCCTGGAGCGTGTGGCCACACCACTTTAACACACAGCCGTACGTGTGATGCATGATGAGCTTATGGTCGCCGCAGCCTGCGTCCTGCCATGGCTGGCACGTTGCTGCCCGTGTGCTAGGGCATGGTGCCCTTCAGCCTCAGCCTCAGGTGTAAAGCATCCATATCCTGCCTCAGGCCGCGGATGTCCCGCATGACTGCACGCGTTGCTGTCCTGTAAACAAAGTCCGAATCATTATGAGGCTGCTGCAGAGGCGCAGCTGTCACGTGGTGCGCCATGATCACGTAGGGGCTCGGCTGCTCGCTTGTACCTGAAGCCCGGGATGGCGCAGAAGGTGCAGGCGTGGTTGCAGCCCTCAGCCACGCGCAGGTAGGCCGTGTGCTGCGGCGTCAGGCGGAAGCGGTCCCACTCGGGCCGGAAGGGCACGGTCGCGTCGCCCACCTGCCACGACACGCAGCATACGCAGCACACACACAAGCCTCACCCCTGTGCGAGCCTGCTGCTCTGGCCGTGCGGAGCCTCTTTGAAGTGACCAGCCGCATTGATTGCCTTCCCTATGGGGGTATGAGTACAGGGGAGATTATGGCCATCAGGTGGATTGCTCTCACTTTGCGCATGTGGCTTGGCTCTCACAACGGTAGGCAGACGGCGCGTGAGCGCCTGCCTGCGCTGGTACAATGGCTCTGCAGTGATCGCGCACCCAAGCTGACCTGGGCGCTCATGCAAAGGAGGCGTCTCACGTACCAACGGCAACTGCCAGCATGAGAACGTGGGTATGGGTAATTGCGTGCAAGCTTTTCGGCGTGGCCAGGCGGGCATGTGTTGCGTTGTCCTGTGTGGGGGGGTCCCTCACCTGCACGCGTGACCTGTTGGCATACGTGCTGGGGTCCACCTGGGGCGTCATGCCCATGCTGGCACGCAGCGTGGACGCCAAGTCGCCGTAGTTCTGCAGCACAGCGCAGCGCAGCATATGAAGGTTTAGCGGGTGACCCAGATCGGGACGGTGCATGCAGCGACGCCCACGCGAGAGTGGCAGGACATGAGTACACAACCCGGATCGCTGAGTGCCAGCGGCCACCACCAGAACACTGCCAGGGGGCGGTCCTGTCAGTGAAAGGAGCGTCAGCTTGCGTTTGCTGGAGCACGTGGTACGCTGGCATGCAGGTGGGGTCAGTCAGGTGGGGAACAATAACATATTCCTATCTGTACTTGTGTGTGCATCAGCATGCGGCTGGGTTGGGGCACGTGCAGGTGGTTGGTGGGTTGAAGGTCCCGAATTGCGAGTGGCCGTGTGCTAGCACGTGCGTGGGTGCGTGCGTGCGTGCGTGCATGTGTGCGTGCGTGCGTGCGTGGTCCACTCGGTGTGAATTCAAGCAGTGTGCAAAGCGATGTATCATAGGGACGTGCGTGGGTGCTCTGCTGTTGTGAGTGACTTGGTCAATTGGCCTGACCTGGAAGCCGACAACCAGGTCTGCTTCTGGGAGGTCAGATGCCAGCGTTTCACCATAGCGCTGCGCCAGGCAGCCTGTCACTACTATCTTCCGCTTTTTACCGTCCTCGTTGAGTGATGCTGCCTCCACAATTGCCTGCCGCAAGCACAAACGGCAGGTGCGACGGCAGCAAGGCGGGACGGGGCGTTGCACTCAAAACATCCAACCGCAAATGTCGTCGACAGCTTGCCATAAACTCGTAGATACTCAATACAACGCACCTCTAGTGACTCTGCCTTTGCGTCCTCCACAAACGCGCAGGTGTTCACCACAATTGCGTCCGCTTCTTCGTGGTCACCCACGACCTCAAACCCAGCGCGGTAAAGGTCCCCAAGCAACACCTCGCCTTCAAGAAAGCAAATCAAAGCAACAATAACTTCAGCTGGCATTGCACTATGCTCCCTCCTGAGTGGTTGCCAGCAGTGCAGTTTGCGGCAGCGTCGCACACCAGCCACGGGCATAACTTACCGTCAACTGTGTTCTTCGGGCACCCAAGCTGCACCATGGACACCTTCTTGAGCGGAACTGCAGGCTGTTGAGCTGGTGGAGCAGCGGCATGTATGGCAGTGGCAGCACGCGGGCGTGCACCAAGGTGGCTGCTCAATCGTTGAAGCAACATCGTGGCACGAGTGGCGCACCTGTACTAACCTAGGAAAGTCTGCTAGTTAGACACTGAACATCAAACAAGCATAGTCCATACTTGATGTGCTGCGTCGTCATTTCTGACAGCAGTCAGCAAAAAGTGTGAATCCGAATGCGAGGTGACGCGCAGCAATGCATCCAGTGCTGCTGGCAAGGGGTTGCAGCATGACATCAATGCTCCATCACACTGGATACACTGCTGCATCGTCTTGCAAGTTTAGCCTTTCGTGCAGCGCAGCCATCCTCAGGCATTAGTAGGCCGCCCGTATGCAGACCCTGGCTGGCCAACCAAGTGTATGTGTCTCGTCTAAGGTGTGGGCACACCTCAGGCAGGAACGCGTGCATGCGCGTCTGACTGTCTGCACAAACACATGCATGCGCACACAAAGGGCGTGCCACAAGTTAGTACCGTAATGTGTGGCGTCAAGGGCTAAACGGGCAAACGGCCCGTTGCACCCCCAGATAGCAACCAAGAGAAACATGCTCCAACACAGGCAGCGGAACAACACCACAAGCGCTGAGTGCACGCGAGTGCGTATAGTGGGGGCGTGCAAGCGCTACGCGTATCAGAAGCAGGTGAGACCCACCAGCACGCAGCAACACATGCTTTGGACACACTCCGCACCGCGTGGGCACACGAGACGGCTTGCGCTTGGCGTCCTGCGGCTGCATGGCTGGCTGTGTGCGCGCCGTGGCCGTGCCGCCACCTCCACGCTTGCAAGCCAGCAGGCAACATCCCCGTCCTTCAAACAGCATCACGAAGGATCAGGCACCCAGGCAGCAGCTCTGCTTGCGTTGACAGGCGCGCTTGCACGAAAGAATGAGAGCCAAGCCTAGGATCACACCACAGCCTGTGCGGTTGACACTTTTGCATGAATAATGGTGCTTGCTGCGCCCTTGCGGAGCCCTGCCACATTCACTGTTTGCACCCAGACTCAGGCAGTACCGAATGCAGGGCCGTGGAGCCATGCAGGTAGGTCACGTAAGGGGGTAACCGGTCAGCAGCAGCATTATTGTCCTGAAGCGCCATGCCGCGCAGCAGACCAGCGAATACCCCATGGTCTTCTGTGCTGCCCAGCTCACCTTTGTTATCATGATGTTCATGTAATTTCTTGCCCGAGCCTGTGTCGATTCCGTCTGCTCTAGTGCGGTAACGCTGGTCTGCACTCTGCACCGCAATTCACCTTGTCTGGGCACCAGTATTTGCGGGGACGCAAGCTGGCAAGCATGCCCAGTCTCCCACCAGGTCGGGGATTGCCGGTGCTGACATTGTGTGCCTTAACTTTCAGTATACCAGTTGGCACGGCTCAGTCCTGTCATGCACACTATGCCTTGGCTGTGGCAAGATGGCTTGAGGACCGTCTCCTGTGCTGTTCATCTCGCCACTTAGGGCATGTCTGGCATATGCCAACATGCGCGTGCATGTGCTGTCACCACTGTCCTTTCCGTTCGCCGCTGTGCTTCAGACCCACCACAGGACATTGTGTACTCCTGTGCTTACAGCAGCGAGACGTAGGTAGAGCCAGTGATGCACACCTCACCAATCGCAGTCCGCCCCTTCCCAATCGCAGTCAGTGGGCACGCGTGCACACACTCGCTCTCACGCGCGCACAGCATCCCTAGTCACAGGCACCAACCTCCGTCCCCGCGTCACGCGTTCAGCCCGCGTGCACCCCACACAGGCGCGAGCCAGCCAGGCAGAGGTGACAATTACCCCTGCCGAGGCCGTGCACCCACCGTGCCACGCGCAGCTGCCGCGGACAGCTGAATCAATAGGTCCGCTCCGAATGGGGGCCGTTGGTCGAGAACCCTGAGGAGAACAAAATAAGAATGGGAAAGGAGACCCAAATACTCGGCGCAGAGGAGGGCTTAATACCACTTCTTCGGTTCTGTTGTGTAGTATTATTTGTCATCCAAGGGGGTGCTTGAACGGAGAGGGGCCGCAAGAATAGAGTCAGGCACGCGCGCACGCACCGGCCAAACCTCCAGATGGAGGGCAAGCCATGCGGGAAAGAGACAAGATCAACGACAAACGCAACAGCAGTGTCTTGTGCCTGGCAGCACGACCGCCCCCCACAGCAGGGAGCGGCCGCTGACACGCACGGCACACACACGCATGTGCTTCTGGACGGGGAGAGAGAGAGAGATGTGCTGGGTGTGGCGATGAACGCACACACTCACAGCCGCATGCAAGAGGGGGTGTCAATATCACATGCACACACACAGGAGCACACGCACACGCACGCGGAAGGAAAAATACAGGAGTGGGCACGCACACACGCAAGGCATGTAATTGCAGGTTGCTGCAGGGGGGGATCGGTCCACCGCCCGCACACCACCAGCGCCTGTTAGTTCTACAGCAGCAAGCCAGCCAAGCCAAATGTGTGCGCATGGATGCATGGCGAACACGCATTGGCAAGGATTTTGCGCTCCCAATGGATAGAGAGGGAAGTATACATCCCTTGGCGAAGACTTGCGCAGTCTCCACCCAGGGGCGCACGCAATTCTCAATAGATCGTCAAGCGCTTCGGCTTTGCCACACGCTAACCATTTCACACGCAAAAACGCTGCAGCTGGCAGCTTCACACGCACACACGCAAGGAACCGCGTTTGGGTAGGACAGGGAAGGTCGAGTTGCGACGACAGAGCTGATCAGCAACAGTGTAGTACACGTGGAGGAGGAGAAAGATGGAATATGGCAGGGGAGGTAGGGCATCCCTGCAGCGCATTGGCGCAGATAAAGTCAAGACGCACGGTGGCACGCACGCGGCTGAAAGATGTCAACACTCTGGCGCAGTGCACATGCACGGGGCAGCTGCGCAGCTGGTGCACAGCACCAGCAAGCACAGGCCTGCCCTTCGTTTGCAACCCGTGCACGGCCCATCGCATTCTCAGCAGGTCACACAGGGGCGAGGGTGTTGCAGTCACTTGTGCGCTTTGCAGCGCCACCTGCGCGCCTGCCCAGTCCGCTGTCCACGCCAACAGCAATGCAGCGCCCGAAAGGGCAGCTGAAACACATACGCTGATGGTGGGGGCTGTCAAGGGCCTCACAGCCGGTGCCAGCGCCAGCAGGATAGTACTTGTAGTAAGAAGCTTACACTGCCGTCTTGGCAGGGCAGCAAGAGGCGGCGGAGTTGTCGTTGAACACGGCGTATGTGCAGGCAGAGCCCTTGCAGAAGGTCTTGAGGGTGTTGCAAGAGCTGCCACGGACGGTGAAGCACAGCGTGGAGGGGGAGTTTGACTGCTTGAGGCCACCGAAGGCGAAGCGGCCGATCGTCTTGCCGTTTCCGTTCGAGGTGTCGCGCGAGAAAGCGCCGGCGGAGCTGCCGATGGTGATGTCAAAGACCGAGCCGTAGGCGCAGGCGTCAGCTGTAAGCATAGCGAAATGATAGCAGCAGCACAGTTTTGAGTCGGCCAGTCATTCGCAAGTCCAACAAAATTCAAGGGGATGCAGTGAGCACACTGATAGCCAAGCACTGCTCACACACAGCTCCCATGCAACACGCGAAGCGAGGCCATTGTGTGCTCCTGCTTACAGCCGCTGACGCCTACATTCAACAGGCATCAGTATCCATGGCAACATCTGCCAATACGGCCACCAGGTTCAGTACTCGAGGCCACAAACTCACCGATGGCGAACTCAACCTTGTAGAGAGGAGCATTGCAGCACTTGCCGCCGCTCAGGCCAGAGCACAGGGCCTTCTGTGCTCCGCTCACAGCCACGTCATAGCACACGCGCTGGCCACCAGCCACATTCTTGAGCGAGGTCTGGGTGAGGGTCCATGGCAGGGAGTTGACGTTCCTCGAAATGCACCTGATAATCGCAAATAATCAAAGGAAGAGTCAAGTTGGGCACTCAGGGATCCGCACAGCCGGGAGAAGTTGCAAAACATCGCATTCACTGCACGCCCATCCCTGCAAAGGTAGTGCGCTTCCAGAGTGATCAATCAAGTACTCACTTGCAGTAGGGGAAGTTGGTGGGAGGTGGGGAGGTGGGAGGGGTCTT
>BDDA01000012.1:404257-425388 GCA_001662385.1 Chlamydomonas asymmetrica | reverse complement strand
GGGGGGGGGGGGATGCCTTGCTGAACGCAGCGCCAGCGAGCTTCGGCCAGGCAGCTTCATCCCGCCGCCCACGTAGGTGGCAACATGGACTGACTGCAACGCCACTGGAATGACCGATTGGCTGAAGCTGACACCCGTCACCCGGGATGACGCTGCGAAACAAGCTTGTGGAAACCATGAGGCACAATTGATTGGCACTGGAGGCCAGCACCACCAGAGTGCGCCGCGTTATGGCTGTTACTGGCATGAAGGGGCAGCCATGCACAGTGGGGCACAGGCCGGATGCTTTCGCACAAGCTTTGCATGCCGTGGCGGTGTTACCCCGATACCGCTACCACTAAACCCTGCGGTGCGTTGTCCACCCAACTATCAGCTATCCACCTCCGCTGCTGAGACTCAAAAGGGATCCGCCTCGCTGCGCCGCAGGTCCGTCACGGCGCTGTGCTGGGTGTCGGTGAGCTGGGGCTGGCGCTGCACCTGGCGGGCACGACCATCACACAGGAGCGCCTAGACCAGGTGGGTGCGGCATGCATGCGTCCCGCCGTGCATGCCTGCGCGTTCCGTCTGCATTTCATGCGTGATTGCTCAGGAGCCACTCGGGGGTCTGCCACTCAGACCAGGCAGCTCGACAGCTAGCAGATGTTAGGGTGACAGTCGTGCCATAGCATCAAGCAAGGTACGCGGCATGCTTTTGCTGGGCTATGATGGATGTACTGTGTACTATTGTTGAGGCGATGCATTCCAGGATGCATTCAGGGCGTGTAACATCCCCACCTGGTCCTCAGCGTGCGGTCGGATGCTGCATGCCATCACTCACCAGGTGGCGGGGCTGGTGCCTGCGATCGACAAGGCGCGGCTGTACCGCGGGAAGGGCGGCGAGATCATGCGCGAGGCGGTGAGCCGGCTGGTGGAGTGCTGCGCGCGCGCGGGCCTGGCCCTGGCCGCGCCGCAGCACGCCAAGGTGGCGGAGGCGCTGGATGAGAACCTGCGCCACCCGCACGAGTACATCCAGACACGTGCCGTGTGCGCGCTGCGCACGTACGCCCGGTGGGTGGCGGTGGCGGGGGTGGCGTGAAATGGTCGGGAAAGGGGAACGCAAGTGGGACGTCAGACATGCGCGCTGGAACACAAGTACACGCAGCACAGAGCAACAAGCGGAGGAGAATACGGGGTGGTGGCAACCGTGACGCTACCGGCCCATACACCTGGGCATCCACACCTTCATGCATGTGGCTTAGCCTCAGTGCAGGCCGGCCAGCCAGCCAGCACGCCGACACAGTTCAACCGTACCGTTGTCCGCAAGCACATCAACGTGTGAGGCGGCTAGTGTCCCGTTGCGTGCCGTCTTCATCACCCATGATGGTGTCGGCTGCGCAGGGCGTACTTGTGTGCGGACCTCAGCACAAGCGCCAGCACCAGCGCAGCCGCAGGGGACGCCGCGGCCGCTGGCGGCGCTGGCAGCGCTGCCGCGGAGGCGTCGTCGTTGTTCCGGTCGCGCTACCTGCCGCAGTACCTCACCCGCCTGCACGACGCCAACGTGGCGGTGCGGCGCGGCTACAGCCTGGCGCTCGGGGCGCTGCCGCTGCCGCTGCTGCAGCCCGTGGAGCAGCAAGTGAGAGCCGCCCGCGCGCTGCGCTGCATGTGTGTGTGGGGGGGGGAGGGGGCACTGTGCGAGGGTGCGCGTTGCACTGCTGCTGCTGGGTGCGGTGTTGTTGCATCCAGGCTGTGCAGGAGCCCAGATGGGGAACACTCAATACCCATGCATGGATGCAAGTGGAGGCCCCTTGCTTTCATGCACAAATACCACAAGCTGAGTCCTTCCACTCCTACCTAGGGTGAGTTGCTGCTGACGCTTGCATGACGCTTCAGTGTCATCGCCATTGCGCCTCGCATCAAGTTCTGGTGTTGGGCAATGCGGTGCCACAGGCTGTGGACGCATTGATCGACGGGTGTGTGCCTGAGGACGACGTAGACCAGCGCGACGTTGAGAGCCGCGCCAACTGCGTGAGGGCGCTGGGCAGGGCGGTGGCCACGCTATACGGTGCCAGCGCCAGCACTGCTGCCAGCTCGGGTAGTAGCGCTACCGTGGTTGCTACAAGTGCGACTGGTCCAAGCGGCGCGGATGTGATTGTGAACAAGGTGCGGGAGAGCATGGCATATGACTATATCAGCATCCAATCCCAAGTGAAGTAAAAGCTGGATGTGCAGGCTGGAAGTGGAGGCTTGTTGGTGGTAGGCCAGGTGTGGCCTTCGTCTGGCTGCTTGCCTTCCTAGTCATGCACCTGCCACCCAGCTTCGTGCCGCTGTAGCTGCTTCGCTTCGTGATGCATGTGTGGGGTAGTTCACAGCTGCGGACCCCTTGGCAGCGTGTGTACACACGGTGACCAGGGCGAGACAGTTGGTAGGGTGCAGGGGATGTACTCAACCCTCAGAGCGCGCATCGCTGCAAACCGGCGCATGCCTCACGCCTACTCGTCTCGCGCAATCCCGCACTCGGACCACGATGAAGACGAATAGGTTATGAGGTGTGTGCTCACGGCGGTGTGCGCTGTGCTGGTCGATGCGTATGGCGCAGGTGCTTCCCTGCCTGGAGCGCCAGCTGGCGGACTACACCACCGACAACCGGGGGGATGTGGGCAGCTGGGTGCGTGAGGCGGCGATGGAGGTGATGGTGAGCAGCCTGGCGCTGCTGCCCGCCTCGCCGGCGTGCTGGCGGGATGACCCAGATCAGCAGCGCGACAAGCTGCCAGGTGCGCTTCCTGCAGCACGTTGCACATCGTGGCTGCCGCTGTGTTGATGTTGCAAATGGTTTGAAGTGCTTGTACAAGGGGCAACAATTAATGCAGAGTCCGATCGCAAGGCAACCAGCGGCGCACACACATTGGTACCAGCGCAAGGTGCAAGTTGGACATCCGTGTTTTGGCCACTCTGCCTGTTTTCACTACGCAGGCCTGCTGACGCGCGCTGCGGGACTGTTGCTCAAGCAGGGCGTGGAGCGCATCGCGCGTACGCGTGAGGTTGCCGCCAAGCAGCTGGCGGCGCTGCTGGGTGACGCGCGCCTGGCGCCGCACGTGGCGGCGGCGGGCCAGGTGGCGCGCGCTCTGCCTCAGGACGCGTTTGAGCTGGTGGGGGTTTCGTCGCTGGAAGGGGTGAGCAGCATGCATGAGCGCATCACCCAATACGATTCCTGCCTTGGGTGATGGTGAGGTTGTGATGCATGCTCCACAGCAGAACCTGTGTGCAATCATCTCATCCATCGTTCTGCACTGCAGGCACCCCCACGACACGCTCCACCCCTGCGCCCACCCTCCTGTTTGCTTGCCAACCACTGCTTTCAGCTGTCACGTATTGATGTATGTGTTGATGTGTTTGTGTGTGATGCGGCATACATCAGGTCCGGCGGTTGGTGGCGCTGGTGGCAGTGCCCCAGTACCGGCCTCTGCTCCTGGAGGGTGTGGTGGCCAGCATCGGCGGCGTCGACGCGCAGCTCGCCAAAGCCACGTCAGCAGCGCTGCTGGAGGCCATAGCCACAGCGACACCGCAACGGCAAGAGCCCGGGCCAGCATCCACCAGCGCCTACACATCCGGACCGGCGCAGCCAGAGCCACCCCTCCTGGACTCAATCGCGCAGCATCTGCTGGCCATCTGGCGCTCCAACGCGAAATCGCCGCGGATGGCGACGCCGCTGCTGCGCACCGCAGACCTGCTCGTAGGCAAGACCCACATCGTGTCCGTGCTCCTGCCGCCACAGCCAACCCCAGCATCCACGTCAGCGTCCGCATCGCCATCAACCGCCAGCGACAGCCGCATGGCCCCGCCAGGCCAGCAAGGGGAGACGAGCGGGCAAGAAGCAGCAGCGGAGGCAGCAGCAGGGGCAGCAGCGCCTGTGCGGTTCGCCGACGAGCTGGTCGAGCTGGTGCGTGCGGAGGCGCGCGGGTGCGGCGATGTGGGTCGGCTGGTGGACGCCGGGACGCTGCTGTGCAAGCTGGCGGGGTCGCCGCGTGGGCAGGGGCGGTGCGTGTTCAGCGCGCTGCAAGGGCTGCTGGTGCTGCTGGGCAGCAAGTTCCCCAGGGTGAGTGGGATGGGTGGAGCGTGTGAGAGCTCGATGTCGTTTGCACTCAGCATGCAAGCCGGAAGCCTGGGGCCGCCCTTGGGGCTGAGCGAGAGGCAACAGGGCGTGAAAGGGCTGTTGTCAACAGCTGGTTGGGGGGCCATTGCTCGCACCGATACGCCTGGCACATGAGATGCATTTCTGTGTTGCACAATGAGTGGAGTTTAAAGCACCTCATCGTGACGGCAACGCTGCCTGCACCACGCACACTCACACCGGATCGCATTCACTGCGCAAAGCTGTGATCCCCATAGGCCGTGCAGTGTGCGTATGTCCAAGGCTATAGAGGCTGCACCTGACGATGGCGAGCGAGGTGTTTGGGCTGATCTGGGGAGCGTTGCACGGTTGGCGTGAGCATGCTCCACCTGACCATCAGTGCATGCGAATGGTCATTTGCCAACCGCAGGTGCGGCGCAGCGTGGCGGAGCACCTGTACCTGCAGCTGCTGGCGTTGGAGGAAGGGGACGCCGCTGCTGAGCAGCACGCAAGCCAACAGCAAGCTGCTAGCAGCAACGGTGGCTCCGGGGAGGACTGGTCTGTGGATCTGGCCTCGGTTTCGGCGGCAGTATCTGATGTACTGCTAGCCACGACATGGGACGGCGACATGGATGCGGTACGGTCTGCGCGTGAGCAGATCTCGCTGCTGCTTGAGGTTCCGCTGCCCAAGATGAAGGCTGCTGCAGGTGCCGCTGCCAAGGTGGAGGCGACGGATGAGTTCACCTCGTATCAGGCACTCCTCGATGACTTTGCTCGTGGCTACTGAGGCATGCCGATCCCGCTGTCTCCTGTCACCCTTGCACCATGCGCTGGTGCACACACCAGGGCCTACATAAGGCGCCCAAACTGTGATCGAGCATGTTTGAACGCATTGTGTGAGCGGCGTAACCGTATCTAGATGTCCATTTGGGGACACCTGGCGAGCTGCTCTGTTTGCACATGCACTTCCTCGCTGTGACCCATTTGGAAAGACTGCGGATTGCATCGTGCATTGATGGGAGTCCAGAGTGAAGTGTGCTGCTTGAATTGTGCAGCCCAGGCGAGGGCTGGTTCGAGCAACCCATGCACACCACCCATGCCCGTCTGAACACATACGCAATCAATGTCCCGAAGGGCAGTCACCGTCCTACATCACATGTTGTCAGCTGGTGTCTGCCGTCATCAGCGACCCCACCTTGCACACTGCATGCGGCTTCCCTCGATCAGTGCCTGCAATGTTGTTGGTGTGCCTCACTGATACACGTTTGCGAGTTTGCACCAGAATACCACTGCAGCCGACCCTAAACTCAGCTCAAGCTGATACATGCACATTCGACCAGCACCTGGACATGGCAGTACTTACAAAAGGGTGTTGCACTGCATGTACGCTTGCATAATGCCCCATTATGGGAGGCGATGCATCGCGCATGTATGAGGCAGGCAAAGCTCCAGCGGTTTTGGGCTGGGATGAAGAATGTGCAGATGCTGGGTAGCATCAAGGGGTGCAGGTGCAATGCAATAGGCAAAAAATGTATACGGTAGCAGTCTTAGCCGCAGCTCCCTCGTGCAGCGGTGCAAGTCAAGGACACAATACTGTAGTACACGCAAATGCAAACCACCTCAGTCAAGTCAGATCAGGCAGCACAGTCATTTGTGCAGTCAGAATATGTGCGCTGTGCTGCTCCAGGCGACGTTAGCACACACTCTTGTGTACTGACTGATGCGACGGGGGATCTAGCATCAACAGTGGGAGGTGGGTGGTCGGTCGAGGGATGTGTCAAGGGGGGCGGGGTGTGGGGAAACGAAGAGGAGAATCCAAATGCATGGCCAGCATCCTACCCAGAGCACTTAGTGCTTGGGGTAGAAGACCTCCCACCATCCCGCGCTGTATTGGCTGTACGGGGCGGTCCACTTGGCAGGCATCTTGATGGATTCTACGGGGATGGCCGCGCCAGCCTTCATCACCTCCTCCTTGGACAGCTCAGCCAGGTCGAACTTGAGCACGCGGTCCAGGCGCAGCTTCATGAACCTGCAGGCCGCACCACAAGCACCACACAAGGAACGTATTAGCACGTTGGCGCGCTCAAAGCACACCCACATGTTTAGACGAGAGCACCACCAGCACATGCTGCGAAAAAGCATGGTGTTTGAAACGGGAGGGGAGGGGAGGGGGTCAGGGGCGCACTCCAAAAGGTTCCGCTGCGCACGATGAACAGCACTGCCGAGGGTGAGGCAGTGAGCTTCAAGGCACCTAAACACACGCACTTCATACTGAGGCGGTCGCTACCTGCGCAACCCATCCGCCCGCACTGCGTGCGCGCAACTCACGTGATCCAGTGCTTGTCGGTGGAGACCAGTGCAACGCAGGGGCGCTTGACTTGCTTGGCCAGAGCGGGAAACTTGGCGTCGAGCCAAACTGGGTTGTTGATCATGTAGAAGTCGGTGTCACGTCCCTGCTCCTTGAAGTAGCGCACACGCTCACGGAGCTGCTCAGCAAGAGACTCGTTCTGAGGGTCCGCGAACATGAACTCAGCGTTGGCAACCAGGCCATACCACTGCTGCAAGTCATAAAGCAAACAAACGCAGGCACACAAGCGTGTCAGGCGTGGCGCCTCGGTGCGAAGCCGTGGCAGCGCATGATGCTCGCACACACCAGGAACAGTCAGCCGGGAACCCAAGCAAATGCCCACCAATCAAGCACACAAAGATTCAGCTTGCAGCTTGTGGCTGTTCTAGTGTTTCCTACCCCGGATGGCCAGTTGCAGGTACATTTGCGACTGGCTGGTACACAGGAGATAATGCCCAAAACCAAGCGCCTACACCAAAGGAACCCCCACCTCGCCAGTCGTGCTAGACGAGGGTGATGGAGCAGCTGCCTCAGCGGTGGCGCTGACGGGCACCAAGCGAGCACGGACGGCAGCAGGCTTGATGGCAGCCTGCTGGGCAGTTGCGCGTGAGCCTGAGAAAGGGCGAGGAGCAGCCACCAGCGACCTCATGGTCGGGGCCACCTCGGCCTTGCGAGAGGAAACAGCCGTGCGGCTGGAGGAACGCATCGTCTGGGCCATTGCTGTAAGTGTCTTTGGCTGGATTGGCCAGAGGCTGAGGGAGTGTTGGGGTGTGGCTGGCGTGTGTATTGACTGTGTGAAAGGCGCGTATATCAAGGCACGGCTATGATGCAGGACGCGGTACTCAAGTTCCATACATTCACTGTCCCGCATTCGCCTTCATCACAGAATGGTACACTCTGGATCTAGATCGCGAAAAATGGGTCAACACTTCGTGGGAAAAGCCCAGCCCCAAGCTGCTGAAACCACCTCCTAGCTCCAACCCATGTCTGTCGTTCTCTGTGTGGATTGTGGACCATACCGCATCCTCTCTTGGGTGATAAGTCGTGGTATGGGCGGCTGAGCTCTGGGACCCGGGTCCACACCAGGACACGAGTTCCAATACGTCTTGTGCTTCGAGGTAGGCAGTGCAACACAATGGCATCCTCACAGCTTGCTCCCCATTTGGACAAACCTCCTGACAGCTTGTGACTAAGGAGGATTACCTCCCGGGTCATCCATGCACAACGGTTGTGGCGCCAACGCAGTTGCAGGCTGACAGCAGCTCAGGACCGGCGTTCAACAGTCACAGACAACGACATGGTTGCTGCGTGTGCAGTTTCTGCGTGCACCTCATTAGAGGTTGGGCAGTTGGAACCGGGCCGAAACCAGCGACGGACTTGGTCAACTCTGGATTGCGCCTCAGGACAAGAACCGAAGCAGCCAAAACGGTGAACGTATAAGAAACGGCACGATGATCGGTTTTGCACGCACAGGTTCAATGGGTGTGGGTTCAGCGGTGCGCGCACGGGCTGGGTGCATCAACAGCAGCCATGCCACGCGGTGAGTTGCCGCTGGCGCGAACGCATACAGCGGCACGCATGTGCAACAACCACTTGCTGGGTTGCTGTTCCCGCGTGAGCGCTGACTGAGCAGGTGTGGCCCACAGCCCCTACCTGGGCGGAGATGGTCAGTGTGATGTCGCTGCGAGAGCGGAGGGCAGGCATGATTGAGTTTACATCACTTGGCCGATCAGGCCGTTCATGGATGGTTTAGTGGACATGAAGTTGCGTGGAGTGGGTGGCGGTGCATGTGTGTGCGGGCGTGTATGTGATTTGCGCCCAGGCGTACATGCATGCGATGGTGAACCGCGCTGCCATGGCAGGGGGGGGAAGTGGGTGCGTAGAGCGCGCGCAAGCAAGCGGCATGGGGACGGTACCGCGCGCGTAGCGCCTGCAGTGCAGGGTGAGGACAAGCGAACGGGACGTGTTGCAAGCCGCATGCTGCTGCGTGACAAACGGGGCAACCATGGTCATGAAAGGGCACACGGGAAATCCTGCCAGCGTCAACAGGAAGGAGCGGGGGACCGAGGCCAACCCTGCTGCGAAGTCATGGGGACCAAAACCGCAGATGGACATTGTTGTGCTGCTGCTGCAGTGTCATACAAAAATGCCCAACCTACAACTTACAAAGTGCATACCGATACATATGCTTGTGGTCTTCAGGAGCATAATTGCATAAAGCAAGTAACGCACACTCCCCGACGAGATGCACTCATGCAGCGCAACAAATGATTCGCATGCGACGCATTTGCCAAGCTGCGCCGCGCTGCTGAACCCAGGCCAGTGGGCTTCTCTCGACAGTCACTGCCGACACCAGCGCAGCTGATCATAGCATCGCCAGGCAAGCATCCGCCGCGTCCTCCATTTTGTTAGCATGCCGTTCCAGTGCACGTGCTGCCAGAGCAGGCGCGAATCCCATCTCAGTGGTGAGCTCTGTATAGGTGCAAGAGAGAGAGAGATTACATCACCCAGTATAGCCGGAGGCTCAGACCGGGATATGGCATCAAAAGCAGCATCAGGCAAGTTAGGTCAGTGGATTGACCAACTCATGCACTGCAGACAGGAAATCAGCCAAGGCTGCCACATCCGCCGAGTTCACAAAGTTAAGGCTGGAGGTCGAAGCACTGAGGTGATTGGAGCCAACAGCAGGGAACAACGCAGGAACAATGTGGGAGACCACGCACGCAAGGTAGCATGGTAAGTACACTCAAAGTCTCAAACACAACATGGTGCTCATCCTCCACGCTTTGCCCAGAGCAGTGCGAGCATGTGCGTGCAGACCTAGCAACCCAATCCGCGCGAGGTACCATGCGGCCAGCATGCACGTGCAAGCTCGTCCAGCCACCAAGCCGGAATAGGAAAAGCAAGCGCCGCTTGTACCTGGTCATGGGAATGATCATTTGGGAGCCCTGTCCAATGGACATACGCTGAAATGCGTGCGGGGAGACTCCGTGGCAACAGCGTTGACCACACGTTGAACCCAAAAGCTACGCAGCTTCTCAGCAATCACATCAGGGCCCAGTCTCAATGACCATAGATGTTGAAAGGCAGCATCATGCCCCCCCCTGGGAAGGGATGCACGGGATTGCACAAAGAACGGTTGATAAGTACCGAGGGTTTAGAATGCCAACGCCGACCAGAAATCTGCAAACCTGATATGTCCATGTGCCCTTTCCTCCTCTGAGTGCTAGCATGAGATTAGCACGAGCTGCAGCGCCTGCCACATAGCGAGCAAAATCCACAGCCTGCATCCGCATGCAACGCAGGCCACATGCGCAGGTTGGGAGGCGTAGAGGATTCAATTGCAGAGCACGCCACGCAGACACGCAGTGCACCGGAAACCATGTCTGACCGCAAGCTGACCGCTTATCCAGCGCAGTGCAACTGTCCATGAGCTGCATGTGTTGCTGTGCACGGTCGGCCTTCGTGGGTGTGCATCGTGCATGCCCCGCGTCAGTGTCCTTGGCGAGCCGCTCCCATACCCGTGCTTGCTCAGCGGTACTCAAGTTCCATACATTCACTGTCCCGCATTCGCCTTCATCACAGAATGGTACACTCTGGATCTAGATCGCGAAAAATGGGTCAACACTTTGTGGGAAAAGCCCAGCCCCAAGCTGCTGATACCACCTCCGAGCTTCAACCCATGTCTGTCGTTCTCTGTGTGGATTGTGGACCATACCGCATCCTCTCTTGGTGACCAGCTGCAGTATGGGCGGCTGAGCTCCGGGACCCGGGTCCACACCAGGACACCAGTTCCGATACGTCTTGTGCTTCGAAGGTAGGCAGTGCAACACAATGGCATCCTCACAGCTTGCTCCCCATTTGGACAAACCTCCTGACAGCTTGTGACTAAGGAGGATTACCTCCTGGGTCATCCATGCACCACGACTGTGGCGCCAACGCAGTTGCAGGCTGACAGCAGCTCAGGACCGGCGTTCAACAGTCACAGACAACGAAGTGTTTGCTGTGTGCAGTTTCTGCGTGCACCTCATTAGAGGTTGGGCAGTTGGAACCTGGGCCGAAACCAGCGACGGACTTGGTCAACTCTGGATTGCGCCTCAGGACAAGAACCGAAGCAGCCAAAACGGTGTATGTATGTGAACAGGCAGGATGCGCAGTGTGGCCCGCAAAGGTTCAACGGGTGTGGGTTCGGCGGTGCGGGCACGGCTGGGTGCGTAAACAGCGGCTATGCCACGCGGTGAGTTGCCGCTGTCCCAGCGCCAGCGCGTACAGCGGCACGCAAGTGCAACAACCACTTGCAGGTTGCTGTTCCTACGTGACGCTGACTGAGCAGGTGTGGGCGCTTTCTCAGGGTAAGGGCTGGGCAGAGATGGAGAGCATGATATTGTTGCGAGAGGCCGAGAGCAGAGGGCAGGCATTCAATAAGTCACTGGGCAAAGTATGCATGCACAGCCAGGTCAACAACACATTCTAACGTAAGGAGGGATGCACTACTGAGGCCGGATGCACTACTGAGGCCAACCCTGCGCCGGGTGAGGTCACGGAAACAAAAAGTGCAGACACTGCACCAGCAGCAATACAGAAATGCTCAACCTACAATGTACAAGTGCATACCTACATGTGAGTTACAGGAGCATAGAGCACGTAAGGCAAATTCCGTGGCGCAAGGCACGCATGCAGCGTAGCAAGTGATCCACATGCGAAAACATTGTCCAGGTGCATGCCTGGCACGCTGCAGCGCCAGCCCAGGCCAGGCCAGACTTGGGCTTCCCTAGAGTGTCACCGCCGACACCAGCAGCAGCCGATCATGCTATCGCCAGGCAAGCATCCGCCGCATCCTCCATTTTGTTAGCATGCCGTACCAGTGCACCCGCTGCCAGGGATGGCGCGAATCCCATCTCAGTGGTGAGCTCTGTATAGTTGCGCGCGAAATCCACAGCCTGCATCCGCATGCAACGCAGGCCACATGCACAGGTTGGAACTGCAGCGCGTGCCAAGTTGTGCAGCAGAGACACGTCGGATGACATGCTGACTACTAATCAAGCGCATTGCAACTGCGGGTGAACTGCACGTGTTGCTGTGCACTGTTTGCCTTCTGGGTGTGCGTTGCCTGTGCCCCGCATCAAGTGTCGATTGGCAAGCCGCTCCCATACCCCATTGCCACCTGCTCTGCTGCTCACGAAGAGCACTCATGCATACCTTATCTGGTGCTATCCGCTGCTGTCTGGCGTAAGCAGCTGCTAAACTGGCCGCAGGCCTCTCGAACCCCATACCGATGTATCGGGCAGCTTCTGGGTCCAGCACCTTGTCCTGCACACGCAGGTATGCACGAAAGTCAACTAAGTGCAACTGCGTGAGTATCTGGTGGAAGCTGAAATGCTGGGGGCACGTAACGATAACGAATCCAGAGTGTTTTCCACAATGCGGGCAGTCAGATGCACTCACCACCAACACGGCTCCAGAGGTGGACATAAACTGGTCAACAAACGAACTTGAAGCTGACTGTACAAGGTTCCTTTCGAGTTCCAAGTCAACTGTGGGGCTCGCTGTGTTCGTTGCGTTAGCGTGGGCCAGCGCAGCTCCCAACGGAATCTAGGGACAAGTACAACAAAGGAACATGTCTGTCTCCTCATCAAACACACAATAGAAAAGCGGAGGCTATGTCATACATGAAAACCAGCAAGCGTTGACACAGCGTCCCATTTCGTCAGAGCTTGACGTACCGGCGGGTCTATGCGAACGGCTTCCACTGGTACTATAGCAAGTGTTGACAGTGACCCTGAACCTGCAGATGCAAGCTGCAAGGATGGGCCAGGCTGTGGTGGTGGAGGTCCGTTAGGCCGCCCAGGCTGATGAGGATACGGGGGCCTCCCGCTAAGGTCAACAGGGGGAAAGGGGCTGCCTGCTGGGGCCCACGAGGGCGGCATCGGATATGCCATCAGGTCTGGGGCTTCTTAGGTGGCTTTGGTCCAAACTGGAAAAACCAGGATTGCAGCACCACACGCAGTCCTGTCCGGCAACCCTGGCGACGGTCTACACAGGCACGTTGTGCACCGTATGAAACGATAACTTGAGCAAAGTGAGGGTAAAAGTGTATATGTATATCCAGAAGATACCAATCATAATGCCCTTGCTAAGGCAAATCAAGGGAAAAGGAAGGACTGGGGCGCAAACTTGGTCTCGCCCATCAATGCAATGCAGCCAACGCAGCCGTGCAATACGGTGCTGCATGTTGGTCATCTTACCATGCCCAGGCACTTGTAAGCTTATCCTACACGTCTGTGTTGCTGTATCCATGCTGGCGCGTTTGCTCAGCGGGTCAGTTGCCGCACGTCATGCGCACTCTAGGTCAGTGTATCGCGCAGTGTCGCAGGCATGGTACAGCACAGACAATGATGCCATAAAAAGTGCAGAGAGAATGGTGGAGATGCTCAGCAAGAGCCCACAGCTGCAGAGCATGATGATGGCGGTGAGTGGCAGCAGGCAGCGACTCCGTTCAGCTGACCGCACATAAAACTCTCCCAACAAGCTGACACTCACTTACGATGCAGGCCATGCCAGCTCCTATGCGGAACCCAGAAGCTTTCAAGCAACTTCTTATGGACCCTGCGATGAGGCAGCGCATCGCCGCTATGATTGCTAGCAAGGTGCGTTGTTGGATCGAGCACCGCCGACCAAACAGCTGGTGTGGTGGGTGTTTGCACGGAACCTCAACCCCCTGGTGCATTTACATTTGTAAGTCTGCATAGCGAGTGGTGCGCCTGGCTTGCTTCCTTCAGGGTATGTCCATCCCCTCGTCGGTCCTCGACAGGATGAACCCAGAAGCGATGGATGACACTTTCGCGAAGGCTGGGCAGATGGGTCTCAACCCTACAGAGCTCTTCACGAAGCTCGTGGCCTATCCCGGCCTCCTTGCGAAGCTGCGGGAACCCAAAGTGAGCGCTGCGTGCACAAGTGCTGCTGAGGCCCAGATATCCATGCCACTGTGTGAGCGGCCGCATGGTTTGCTGCGTGGCACAGTACTGATGTTCACATATGGGTGTGGGGGTAAGGCACGGGTAGGGGACATGCTGCCGAGAGCGAGGAACTGCATGATGCCCCTGTGCGGTTGGGTGTGGGGGGTGCATGGCTGGGGAATGCACGCGATTGCCATTATGCCATGCATCCCGGCTGCACGTTGTGCGGCACTGCATGCCGCGCAATAAATGTGGTGCTGTCGTACAATGCGGCTGCATCTCTGCCCACACACATTGCATCCAGGGCACTGGTACCTGCCTGTGTCTCCCATACACGTAGCAACCAGCAACCTTCCCCTTCATAACACGTACAGATCATGACAGCATTCATGGACATTGCTTCCAACCCTGACAACCGAAGCAAGTACAATGACGACCCAGATACACTGGAGGTGAGAGGCGGCCTGTACTTGAGCTGCACCCGACTGTGTTGTGCTCGCTCGACGTGCATGCGTGGGTGCTACTACCAATGCCAGCTTGGTAGCAGCTTGCACTGCACCCACTGTCGCCCATCCAAACCAGCAGCATTGGTGTGTGCCCATGTCATCATGCATGCTTGTGGCATGGCGCAGATGCCGCCACGCAGGGGCGCAGACTGCATAGTGCGGGTGCGGATCATGCGCTTGCGGTGCTGTTGCGTCACAACGGCTATGGAGGGCCGAAATCAGCGTGAAAGTCTTGAGCTGGTTGTTAGTGTCCAGCACGCCCACTGCCTTTACAATTCCCCCTCCCCCAAACCAGACGGCAGTCTATCTGTTTACTCCAACTTCCAAACGGCAGGATACCGTACTGTATCGGCCCCCGAGACAGAATCCTGCCGCTTGGAGGCACCCCGCGGGTGCAAGTGTGCAAGAAACCCGCTGCACACCGTATCATCGTATGCCATGCAGGTGGTGGCCAAGGTCCAGGACATATTGAAATCCCACAGGCCGTCCTCTGTTGCAGCGGCGCAGCAGCAGCAGGCAGGCAGCAGTGCAGAGGCGCAGGTGAGACCCGGTGCCAATGCAGCGCACGCCTGTGTCGCATCTGACGCTGCTCCCTCGTGCTGCGCACTTGAGCGCAACGGTAGCAATTAATTTCAGTGCCTTTTTGGGTGTGTCTTCATGGCACTGCATTTTAAAGTTGTAGCAAGGCGCGTGCATCCATGTGGGTAGCATGAATGCTGAAGGCGCATTGCATGGGTTGCCGCTGGGATTTGTGTGACTGTATCGTTTGCACCGTGAGATATCACCCCTGACCAGCTCAGACGCACCTTCGCTGCTGTGCTGCAGGAAAGCGACTCCAACAGGAGCACCCCACGTGTGACTGAGCAGCAAGGCACATCCGAGGCGCCCTCGTCTTCATCCTCCTCATCATCTTCACCCCCGCAAGACGCCATCCCCATGCCCCCGCCGCCGCCGCCGCCCGGCCAGCCCGCAGCAGCCACGGACGAGCCTCCCAGCGAGCTCAACCCGCTGATTTCGCTGCTGAGCTCACACCCGGACACCGCGCACCACGTCGCCAACCCGCGTGTGGTCGAGGCGATGCGTGCTGTGCACAAGAGCCCCTGGAAGACCGTAAAGTACATCCTTGACAGGGAGGTCATGGCGGCATTCGGGGTGAGTGTATTGGGGCTCGAGGGGTTGAGCTCTGTTCTGTGTTCTGTGCTGCTGTTACCAATGGATGATGTCGGTGTAGTGGATACTGCTGCATTGCAATAGGGCGGTGGTGCTGGCTGAGTGGCATCGTGCCGCATGGTAGTGATGCCCATTCGGCATGCCATGAACGCTGGGTGAGCGCTTTGACGCACCTGGTCGTTGCAAAGAAGGCTGTGCATGTATATGTGTTTATACTTTGCAAGGTGCTTCCGTTGTGTGCGCCTGTGAGCGCGTGCATGTGTGCTTGCGCTCCCCTGGGGGAGGAACGCAGAACTGCAAGAGCGCAAGCTCGTCCCCCGTTCCTGGCCTGAGCCTACAGCACCCGTCTGATGAGTCCGCATCACAGCCTGAACTTCTGCCTATGTGCTTCCCACCCAATTTCGTGTGTGCGCTCCTCCTCCATGGCTGTACTGCAGGATTTGAAGAAACTCATGCAGGGCAAGCCCGTCAAGTGAAGCGCCGTGTGACACATGCCTGGGCGGAAGGCAGCAAGCGGATCACATGCTGCTGCAGGTTGGCGGCGAACTGGCAATCATCGCCGTCACTCACGCGCAGCTTGTTTGCAACCCACTGCTGCTTGAGCGTCATGCTGCGAGCTTCTCATACATGAGCACACAAACGATTGCGTAGACGCTTACGTCCCACGACCAGTTGGTTATCCCGTTTTTCAATGCACTTGTCACCCACTGCTCACAATCACTCGGGGTTTTGCGATGGTCATGCACGCCATTCCTATGTGTGTAGGCGTGCACATGATGGTGAGAGGTCGCTGCACCACCTTACCACAGGTCTTGTTGTTGCGGCTGTAATGCTGCGGGTCGCCGTGCGTATGACCTGGCCGGCCTGACCCTGCCGTAGAATGTGAGCGTCAGCTGCTCTCAGCTGCCTGGCAGACCTCGCCGAGCACATGCAGGTGACATGCAGGGGTACGAGGACGCGCGACACAACCAGCCAACGGCAACATGTTTGGCGCAGCATGCTGAAAATGAGCACCCCAGCGCCATACCAGCGCCTGCAACGGGTCAGCGGCATGGAAGCTCCTCCTTGCGCCACAAAACAGTTAAACTATGTACGGGAAGTACATGAGCATGCCAGCATGTCAGAACTTGCTGGCCTCGTTGATACTGTCGTGCCTTGTACCGTGGTGTGGTGCCAACACCGCGGTACACGAGGCAGACCGCTGACAGCTAAAATGACCTGCTCAGTACATGTGGGAGCGGCCAGGCGCGCTGCCCACCGCCTCAGTGCCCTCACGGCCAGCTGCGCCGGCGCCGCCAGCGCCGTGCCTCACACCCGAGCTCTCATCCACCGCGCCGCTGCCGACCGCCACGCCGCCTCCGCCACCCGCCTCCCTCCCCTCCCCGGCACGCCTCACGGCATGCGTGTCGCCGAGGGATGCGATAGCCCTGGCGGCATGCGCCCCCTCCACATGCTCGTGAGCGCCGCCACTGCCGCCGCCCTCCTGCTTTCCCCCCTTACCCTCATCAGCGTGCGCGGCCTGGTGGGGCGGTGTGTTGGAGAGGCCGGGCGTCGCAAAGAAGACCTGCGCTGCACCCTCGTCGTATGTCTCATTGCTCACCACGCCCCACGTCTCCTGTTTGTTCTCATGAGACTGGCGGTCCTGGCAGGTAGAAATTGCAGGCAGGTTGGTGCGCATGTGTGGTTAGTGGAGGGCGCGGTGGGAGCGCTCACAGACACGGACATCGGGGCACATCCGCCAGCCACCTCTGACTGCAGACAGAAATCCATGCTTTGTGTCAGGAGGAGGCGCCACTCAGTGGGGCCATGCGGTGTGATTCCATGCTGTGTGTGCGCAGTTGCACCTGTAGGCGTTGGCGAGCGTGGGCTTCATCAGCCTTTAATCCGTTTCTTAAGCTGTGGTGACATCATGACACACGCCCGGGGAAACAACTAGGGCGTACAATGCCCCAAAGACACCCAGCCTTAGAGTGTCGTCATCGCCCTTGCAGTATAGCCGTATAGGCACTCATCAGCACTTGCCTGTGCGATGTGGGCGCACGTTTGCATGCAGTTTGCCGTGGTTTGTGCCACTGATGCCGAAACACATCATGCATTGATGCTCAGCTTGATGCCATTTTGCCTTTATTGCAGTGTCCGCACCGATAATGCCGTAGTGCATGGCAATGGTCAGCTCTACACAATGCAGGCTGGTTCGCAGCCCGCAGCCGTGCCGGCACCCAGCAGCAGGGCACCGCGGGGTTGCCCGCGGCGATGCATGGCCATGCACAGTGCACACCATCGCACCCACCCATTACCCCATGGGCTGCACGACCACAGAGTGTCAAGTCAACCAACCAGTCAGCATGCGCATGCGTGCGTGTTCAATTGATTCGTTCTGGTGGGGCCATGCAGTGTGCTTCCCGTGGGGCCTTGCCGGTACGCATGTGCGTGTGCTGTGTACCTGCATGAGCATCGCGCCAGGCTGCTCGCCGCGCTCCGCCTGGCGGCGGATGAAGTCGTCCTTCATGCGCTGCAGCTCGTCCTTGGGCTTGTCCACCAGGGACCCATGGTCGTCACGCTCAGTGGTGGGCCCCGAGGTCACGCGTGCCTGCGCACAGCACAGCAGCACACCGAGCCAACGATCTCGGCAGCGGCCACATCACGTGTTCGGCAAGCACATTGTCACGGATGTGATGCCTGGCTGCCACTCTGATTCGGGCGTTTCGTTGCTCTGCACGAGGTGTGCACGTTAAGCTGTGCGCTGCCGGCCCGCGCTGCCTGTCCGGGCGCTGCACGGGGCGCGCAGGTTTGAGGTGCTGGCTGGCAGGTCAGGCTGCAGGGGAGGCACTGCTGCCAGAACGATTGCAAGCAGCACCACGTTGCGAACGCGTCACTGGTCGGCGCTGGGCGTTGTAAGAACCGACCTTGGACATGACGCCTTCGCCAGGCTGTGTGCACCTTGCAGCACGTGCAGCAGCAGTGAGTGCGGCCGACAATTTTGAGCTGTTGAGCATGAACAGGGTTTTAGGCGGATGGGGATCTTGATAGGCTATCAGCACTGCCAAAGTTGTACAAATGTGCTTGGGATTGCACCACACCTCTGCTCGGCATGCTGAGCATTTGTCACAAGCACCTGACAGGGTGATGCATGGCGGTTGGTATCGCCATCTGGATCCCAAGCTTGCATGCCGTATGATTGTTGTTCAGGTGAGGGGCATGCTGCAACGCTGCACTGACCGGCAAACAAGCCTCTGCATCCCATCCCGTGCAGCACACATATGACCCGAGCCGGCAGCATCCTCTTGACCAAGGCACCAGGACTGTTATATCGCTACTCCAATACCTTTCGTTCTACCTACAGGGTCTGAAAGTACAAGCCTCTTGGCTTTGAGGGTCATCTACTTTTTCTGAGACCATCAGGCACCAGCCCAACCCTCGCCTGGACCAGAATGTCAGGAGGGAAGCTGTGCGTCTCGGTGATAGGTATGTGTATTAACTCGTTTCTCACCGTGCATCATCTCTGTGACGAACCGTCTGGCGAGCACTGGGGATGTGCAGCACATGTTAATGCCTAACCTTTGTGCCCCTTTGTCCGACTGCAGAGGCGCGAAGCGTAAACGCAGATGAGTATGCCGAGCGGAATTTCTACGTGAAGCTCAAGGTTGGCGCGAACGAGGTGAGCTACCTCGTGCAGGGCTGCCCCTTGTCGCGCGAATAGTTCTTTGGTGGGCGAGATGGAGCAAACGCCGGAAGCTGTTTTGCAGCCTGAAAGCTGCTGCTTCACGCCTGAGACACGGAACTTACAGCAAGGGCAGGCATCGGTGACCTGGTTGGGCCTGGCTTGGGATTTGCGAGCGCAGAGAAAGTTACGCGTGCTTGTTGCAACGCCGCAACGGTGCTGTTCATTGCCCTTGCTTGCAGATACGCACGGATGTAATCAAAGGCACGTTGCAGCCAAAATTCCTGAAGGACTGCAGGCTCGCGGTTCAGACACCCGAGAGCGATGTGCTTCGGGTGAGCCATGGCGTTTGTTGTCATGACTGCACATGTTCTCTATGCCGCTCGTGGTCCCCATAGCCGCTCTTGCAACTGTATAAGTGTTTTATGAAGGCCTGGTAACACTGTACGACTTGCGTGCCTGTTTCGGTGCAGATTGAGCTGCTCCAAGTCGGGCCTCATGGAGACCTGGTTGTTGGCTCTGACGAGCTGCGTATCCTTAGCATAACCAGCAAGGGCACCATCGTACACTGGTTCGAGCTGAAAACCTCCATGAAAACACTGGGCGCGGAGCTTTGCTTGGTGCTGCGATACTTGTCAAGTAAGCTGCAAAGCCGGTCGGCAGGAGCTGCACCTGACGCACTTCGCGTTGCAAGTATGCTGTCTGAGTTGAACAGGAAAAAACTGTCCAAAACAACTCGACACGTCGCTTGTCCTTGACCATTGTTTCCCTTGCAGCTGGTGCCAACCGGCCAATGTCGCCGTCATACGCTATAGCGGCGCGCCAAGCTAAAGAGCGTGCGCTGGACACTCCGCAAACACCGGCTGCTGTGGTGAGTGCAGGCCGAAACCTGCTCACAGCGCGTGCATGGCGGCGTTGTTGCATACCATGTCTTGTGCATGCTGATGCGGACCAGGCATTGCTGTGACCGTGCGATGGCGATGCACCAATGACTGACCGCAAGTGGACTTGCGTGCCACAACCGACGGACGGTGCATTGACACGTGTGACGTGATCGGCAGTGTTGAGCCCCAATCCGATAGAGCAGTGCTTGCCTCACACATGCTGCAGTGCACGCCTTGGCTCGCAGTCAACTGCGCCAAGCGCCGATCCTGCTGTATCACAGTAACTTGCGGGGAGGACGGATGCGCGCTCGGGGCGCATGGGAAGCAGCGCCAACTGGGTCGCTGGGTAGATGGCGCTGTATGCATATCTGGGTTGCATGAAGCCCTGTGGTGTGCCCTTACGTGCCTATGAACATTCAGCTCGCTGGTATGGAGCACTCCTACCAGCCCACCGCTCATATGAGGGCGCGTGTGGGCTTGTCATGCACTATGCATGTCACCGTGCATGCCCTCCACCCTTGTCGCCGCCCTGGCACGCGTCGCTGGCGGTGGGGGTTGTTCACTCACCCTCCCTGCCTGCTGCACGGATGCTTCCCACAGGGCCCCACACGAGCGCTGTTCCAGGACCACCCCTCTGCCAGCAAGGCCGCTGCGCCAGCACCGCAAAGCATACCCGCCACAGCGTCAGCGCAGCCGCTGGCGTCCGCCAGTGCGGGCGCAGCCGTGCAGCAGGGCCCGCCTGCGGCTGCTGCCGTCACAAAGGCGCCCCAACAGCGACCAAAGCGGCGCGCGCAGAAGCTGGGCAACGTGACCGTGCCGCTGCCGCTGGCGATGCTGTGTGGTGCGCTGGTGGGGGCGGTGGTGTACCTATGGAAGAAGCGGCCGGTGTTCTACGAGGTGAGGCTCACGTGGCTGAGGCGCAACCGGCTGGCTGGCTGTGGTCGTGCCGGTGCCAGGAAGCGCGCGATGCAAGACGGACTGGGGTTTCCAGCGAGGGTCGGCAGGGACACTGCTGAAGGGTGCATGTTTGTAAGCCATGGCTGTGTTCGGATGGCAATCACAAAAAAGCGTCCGATCCTGCGGCACAGACATGCTGACTTGGCTGTTGTGGCGATCTGGGCATGCAGGTCCAAGAAGACGACACGCTGTGTGACATTGCAAGCTGCTTTAAGAAGAACTACCGTGACCTGTACAGCAGGAATAAGGACCTGCTGGCTGGCGGGCCAGATACAATTTACCCTGGCGACCGCATCCGCATTCGATAGCGAGGCTGGAAGGACTGTTGGAACTCCTCCTCGTTGACTCCATCAATAACGTTATCATGCCTCGAAGAAAACTGCAAATGCATATGCACCACCGTTTGAGTTAAGGGTCCACTGTGAACGTGGCACCTAGGCCTGCCGTCGTTAGCTGCGGTGCAGTCTGTGTCAAAACCTGTTGGTAACCTGGACAACCCTGATATCATCATCATCATCATTACCTTCCCCCTTAAGTGGACATGGACAAATTAGGGCCCCTAG
>BDDA01000012.1:339642-395494 GCA_001662385.1 Chlamydomonas asymmetrica | reverse complement strand
CTGCACCCCCCTCCACCCGCCACCCTCTCCCCCTCCCTCCCACCAGCACTTCACTGCTGTGTGCTACGTGTGCCGCACTGCTGCACTGTCATGGCACCTTGCATGCCACTGTGTTGGGCATGCCTGTGCACGCCCAGCAGCCTACATTGCATTGGTGTGCCTTTGGATGACTGCTTAGCTTTGTCCCCGCACGTGCGCGAGCGGCACCGCTAAATGATGAGGAACACGAGCTTATTACAGTCTGAGGCTCAGGGGCCACCTGTGTATACGGGAGCCCCTCAATGAAGCCACGCTTTCGTATGTCTGGACCTCTGATAGCAATGCAACCGGAGCAAGTCGCTGGCTTTCCAGCGCCATGCTTATGCATACTGCATGCTTGCGCACACAACCATATGTTTGTTGCATGCTCCCACAAACCATGTTGTTGTGGCCGCCGCCACGAGGCGTGTTGGCGGATGAGATCCTGCTTCGCGGCGGCAGGCACTGCTGCGGGCAGGGGTGCATGGGTTGGGCAACATGCGCTGAGTGATGAGGACGCAAGGTTTCAATCCGCCTGAATGCTGCTGACCTGTTTGGCCTGCAGCATGAAGAGCTACCTTGTTTTTGTCTGGACCTCTGACAGCTCCGTTTGCACCCACCTGACCTCCCCGCAGCCTCCCCGCAGCCCATTTGTTGGGCAGGCGCTGTGCTTTGCTGCAGATCAACATACCTGCATGCAGGCCGTGCGCCAGGCGCGTGCTTGCGCTCTGCATGTGCCCACCCATTTACATTTGTTATGCCTCTCACAAGTTCACATACCCTCCCAGTTCACAATGGCTGGTGCTGACCTGGCTCGGATGGCGCTGCGGTGTTGGCTGCTGTGCTGTGCTGCCTTGTGCTGTGCTGTGCTGTGCTGTGCAGGCTGACATCCTGGAGGTGCTATCCGAGGCCTTTGACCTGGAGCTCACCATGGAGGACAGGTGAGGCAGAGAGAGGCTGATGGCTGCGCCCCCAGCCGTGTAGGAAATGGCGGCGGCTATCGTACTGCGGTTCATGGAATGTCGGCTGCGATTGTACTGGCGGTCACTGAGGTCACTGATCATTTTGTGCAGCGCTGTTCCTGTTCTTTACCAGCATGTATATTGTAGCATCGTTGTCGTGCGTTGTGGCGTGCAGCACGGCATGCCTTCTTCATTATGTAACCTGGTGCGTAATAGAGCATTCGAGATAGTGACAGCTGCACACCAACACCTTGTGACTTGTGTTGAAGCAACCTTTGCTACTGCACTACAGGCCTTGACTGTGTCCCCCTCGCCTCGCTTCCACGTCCTGCAGGTATGATACCATCCTACCCCCCGAGCCGGTGCGCCAGGCAAGCCAGGCGGCAGGCAACGGCGCGTCAGCAGGGGAGCAAGACGGCGCAGACGCCGCCGACCAGGACGGCGAATGCGTCAGCCCCGCGGACGGCGAAGGCGGCGACGCCGGCGCGGCGCCGGGCGGGCCGAGGCGCAGCCGGCGCAAGCGCAAGGCGCCTGCGGAGGGGTCGCTGCCTCCGCCGGGCGCTGCCGCCGCCGGCACCATCCTGGCGGAGAATCTGCCGTCAGAAGACGAGGAGGATGAGGACTTCACAGGTGCGCATGAACGTACGGGACTGAATGTGTGGGTGGATGTACCAGAAGCTGGTTGAGGGAGGCACACACACAGTGCGGCACAGGGGTGCTGCGTGTGCTTGTGTTTGCACAGGTGTCTGCCGGTGCATGCGGATGGGTTCCCACCTAAGTTTGCATGCACATGTCCCAACCTTCCTAGTACTAGCTGTGGAGCATGAGTGGATTGCATGGGTGATCGGGCCTGCGATCGGGGCCGATGAATTGTATGGATGCCTGCCTGCACAGCAGCACCAGTAATTGCAACTTACTCCAGTACTTGTATTGTGCATGGTGTGGGTCCAGGGGCACCTGCCCTCTGTGTGCTGCTCTCATGCAAATATGCGATGCATCTGCTGGTACATGCATGCAGCTGCGGATGACGAGGAGGACAAGGATGACCGCCCCGCGCGGCGGCGACACCCGAAGAAAGCGGCGGCCAAGCACGACGGAGACGCCAAACCAGACGCTGGCGCTGACGGCGCCGACGGTGCTGCAGGCGCTGGTGACGGGGCCGATCAAGATGAGGGCGCAGATGAGGATGAAGACGAGGATGAAGACGAGGGTAGCGGGAGCGACAGCGATGATGACGGCGACAGCGACAGTGAAGCCGGCAGCGGCAGCGAGGACGACGAGGAGGATGAGGGCGCTGGCGAGGACGAGGGGGATGAGCAGGCCGAGGGCGCTGGTGGCCACGACAGTGGCGCGGAGGGAGAGGCTGCAGGCGGCGACGGCCGGCGGTCGCGGCGGCGGCGTGGCGGCCGGCGTGTGGATTACCTCGCGCTGCACACGCAGCTGTTTGGGTCAGCGCCCGGGCCCGGCGGGGAAAGCGAAGACGATGAGGACTTTGACCCTGACGCTGCCGGCCTGCCCTCCCCGCCTTAGACCCCACCTGCCTGACCATGTGCCCCGTTTGAGCCAGGGCTGCACCTCTGAACTCTGACGCCCTGAGCTGTGCTGCACCTCCGTGCTTTCCTACGTGCGGGCGTGTGCCTCGGTCCTCCTCGCCACCGACACCGGACGCATCCTGCGCCTGCACCCAACGCACCTACCTATGCACTGGATGCGCCTGGCTCCCTGCAATTGCTCTCCACATTACCTGCCTGCATCCATCTCTCACGATCCCCTCACCGCTGACTGCGCCCCGGGGTTTCCCAAAATGCTTCAAGTGCGGCTTTTGGTGCATGTGCTGAAGCCGCATGTGCATGTGTACATTCCTGGCAGGGCCAGTGAGGCCCCTGCGCCTGCTGCCTCCTACCTGCTGCCCTCCCCCTTTCCCCTCCCTGCCTCTGCAGCCCACTTCACATTCTTTTGAGGCAGGCCATTGATTTGTATGGACATGTGATTTTGACACCTGCGCAGCCAGCTCAGCCAGGAAGCACATGCATTGGCTGTGCGCACGCTTGTTTGATGCACATGAACAGCATGCGCAGCAAGCATTCCTGTACAGCGTTGTGCCCGGCTGGCGTAATGCAGTGTGATAAGACTGATTGGACTTTTGTGTCATTGACAGTGACCTGACTACCTAGCAGGTTCAGGGCCGCGCTGCCCGGCAGCTGTCGGCCATCAATCCCCAACTACACGCACAGACTCATGTATGCACACTGCATGGCCGCATGGGAGTCACACTGTACGGCCCCACAAGAGCACATACCCTCCAACATACCATATATGCAGGATGTACCTCACATATCGGTACCGCCAACCTCGCCTGGAATGCTTGCACACATGTGCGCGCATTCCTAAATTCCTAGGCGTCCCAAGCGCATCTCCCTGGTTCAACACACACCTGCAGTATTTCTTGCCTATACATACATGCTGGGCTATGTGTGAAACACGGGGCGTCTGCGATGCAACCCAGGTCCATCTGGGGGGCACAGGCCATATGGCTGACGCAATGCCTCACCCCAGAAACAAGAACGCGATTGTCCTGGCGACAATGTTGCTGCTTGCTGTAATTCCATTCCAGTCGGCGTGCGTGATGTGCGCCCTGCATGCGCCTGCTAGCCTGCTATAGAGTTCGGCGTGCACGCCTTATGCCGTTTACGGCGCACAGCGAGTGGGCTTGCGGTCCTACGCTGCAGCGGGCCGCCTGTGACCCCCACAACGTTACAACCTGTGAACCCAATTTACATGGCGCACAGGGCAGCGCCCACGTTGATGATGCCACACATGCACGTTCTCACCCACCAAGGGGCAGTTTGATGCACACTGGGTCAGCGTGTAGAGCATGATATGCCATACGCTTATGCACACTGGGTTTCCAGTGCAGACTGCAGAGGATTCCACAGCACGTACTTTGAATCCTCTGCAGTCTGCCCTGGAGTCCCAGGGTGCAAATGAAACCAGGCAGGGAAACTGTGGCACAAGGCACCGCGTACCATATTGATGGTGCTGCAATCGTGTGCAGTGCTGCGTGCGTGGTGGTGCTTGCCAGGCTGGCTCAGGCCAGGCGCGTGGCAAGCGCAGGGTGCTGGCAGTGCCAAAAAGCAGTGTACAAGTACCATACACCCAATGCAATCGGGCAAATCACACACTTCAATAAGCAGTCGGTACAAGTACAACCAACGGATTGTCCAAGCAATACGAAAGCATGCAGAGGTGGGCAACTGGGCACACGATGTCCATGGTCGCTCTATGGTTGCGGTTCATTTGGGGTTCACGTTCATTCATTCGTCGTGGCAGTCCATGCCTGCTAGGGCAAGGTTCGCAACGGCAATGCAGGCACGGGCGCCGCAGCAAACCCAGCCCCTTATAGCATTCAGTCGCAGGCAGGCCGCAAGCTTTTGCATGCGCAGAGCCATGCGCTGCCAGCCCCGGCACAGTTCATGGTGCAAACGCAACGCATCGCAGCGCCCTCCCTCCCCTTGTCACTCCGCCATCCCACTGCACCACACTCACACAGCACTCAGCAGTTGCGCTGTCATCAACACTCTATGCCCTGCGGGCATCAAGAGCAACGACCTCTGCATGCAACGGAATGCACTCGACATCAGCGATGCTACACCGCTCATGCATCCTCCGTGATCCACATGGCGCTACACGGTCTTGGCGGGCGCCGCCATCCACAGGCCGCGGAAGCCGTGCTGCTCTACCAGCCCCGCCTTGGCGTCCATCTTGCGCAGATAGGCCTCCAGCGCGGCGCTGAAGTGGTCCACGTTGGTGCGGTGCAACGTCACCACCCAGTCCACCTGCGTTGGGGTGTTGGAGCCAGGCAAGCAGGAGGGCTGGGCGCTCGTGGCAGAGGGTGCGGCTGGGGACGCGCGGCATACACGGGTGGCGCGATGCCGGCCGACTGACAGCTCAGGATTGAGCGAGTGACTGCTTTTAGAGCATCAGCCCCGTAGGCCATTTGTGAGTGACGGCAGAGCGGCTGCGCGGCATGCACGATCAAGGCCCTCATGGATTTCTGGGCTATCCGCGACAGCAGCCACCTATCCAGCATTACATGCATTCAATCATGCATGCCAGGGTTGCACCGGTGACGACGACTGTGCTGAAAACACCTCATGAGTTATGACTGTGGTCGTTGTGCTGCAGATGTGACGAGGGCATGATCGGTGCACACACCGCCACATGCACTGCGCTATAGACACACCCCGATGCACAGCATACAACACACTGCTACGTCAGGCAGGTGACAGTCTCACGCCACCGCTCGACCGGCTTCGCCGCAGCTGCCTCGCAAGCGGCCGGCTAACAGTGAGCGCGAAAGTGAAAGAGCGGCAACACCCCAGGCATGGCCGCCTTTCACTTTCGGGCTCACTGTTGGCCGGCTGCTTGCGGGACGTGAGGGGTGTTCAGCGAGACTCCCACTTCATCTCCCTTCACCATGAGGCACAGCCTACTACCGAGCTGGTCTGTTGATCACACCGGTCAACTAATGCGTTGCTGGCCACACAGCCGGCCATGCACAACTCAACACCACCACGTGCATGGACCTGCATGCCATCTGGAACACTCAATGCCACACACTCCCTAACAGCATTGCTGCGCTGCCACTGCTGCGCACAGCAACGCACTCTCCCCTGCAACACCTCACCATGCCATCCGCGATCTCGAACAAGCCATGCGCCAGGTCTGATATCGTGGTGGCGATTGCATAGTACACAATCTCAACTGCAGTGGGTCCGGCCTTGAGCGACACCGGGGTCAGCCAGGAGAACACCTGCAGGGGGAGGTGAACAGCAGTGGCGGTGGCGGCAGCAGCGAGAGCGTCATACGCAACGGTGGTGGCAGCAGCAAGGGGCGTCATGCATGCACCTCAGGGAGGCCATGCGCCGCATGATGGCCCGCACACACGCTGTGCCGTCACGGCGGGTTCCCACCCGATCACACAGTACGTACGCCACGTATGGGATCGTACTACCAATCCCCCAAAGCCCCAACCCATACCACGCGCAGCTGCCTGCAGAGGTCAGGATGCATGCCGGAGAGGGAGAGCGGTGTGGAGGTGCCATGGGCCAGCCAGCGCGTCTGCAGCTCATCGCTCCCCATGCACGATGCCACAGCAGGCAGCAGGCAAAGCAGCGGCAAATACCAACACGGATGCCTGCTGCATGGCTGCCAGAAATGAGCAAGGACCTGTGCAGCGGATTTGTCCTTGCGAATTTCAGGATTTGCCATGCTCAACATGTGCTCGAGCACCATGACCATCACGACCGGCTGCACAGGTGCACGCCCATGCTTGAATGCCGCAACGTTCCACAACCACAAAGCACAAGGTGCACCCTTGCAGCCGGTCGGATGCGCTGTGAGTCGCAGCGCATCCCTGCTTGAATGCATGCATGTTCGAGCACACATGCTCATGCCCACATCCCACGGAATGCAATCAACCCCAACACACGCACAGCCGGACGCCTCGCCACCGTTAGGTGCAGTCATTATCTGTTCGCATATGTACTACAGAACTTCATGGCCGCGTAGGAATTCCTTGGCACTCTCCGTTGCAGTACCCACTGCCCCTCCCAAAAAATGTGCCGGGCGTTGCTGCACGGCTGCCGGAATGCAGTCAACACGCTGCAGCGTCATATTGCCATGCACGCAATGCATCCACCATGCAAATGGGCCATTCCAGCCTGCTTTGCTGGGACATTGGGTGTGACGATCCGATCCAAGCGGTCGAATCGGAGCTCCAAACCCAATCTCGCTCCCAGCAACGCAGGCCAGGGATGGGTGCATTGCCGGTCCTGCTCTGGGCTGCTCCGGGTGCGAAATTGTCTCTGTGCGGAGCATTATGCAACAGGTGCTCACACCCACGCGCCGTTGACGCGCATGCATGAACATGCAAAGCGTGTGCAGGGCATGGTGCATCAAAACCGTTCCGCGCCCAACGCGCACCTGCCAGGGCAGCGTTAGCCACCAGGCCGTTAAGCTCGCCGACCAAGACACCAGCAGCCACACCAGATGGAGGTACTTCAAAGGCTCATAGGCAGAAGGAGATCGGGCCTTGTTGCGAGGGTCGATGTCTTGGCCGCCGCTAGGAGGCACGAGCGTGGTGCTGCCTGCGCTTGTGGCGGGGCTCGCTGCGTTGTTGTCGGCGCCGCTGCGGTCGCGTGTGAAGCTTGCGTACTGCCCTGGGCTAGAGAGGTTGCTGGGTGATGTGCCAGTGGAAGGTGTGGTTGATGTGGGTGTGTTGCTGCCCTCTAAATACACAGGGCTCGTTTCCATGTCGGTGCCACGCTGCACGTGGTTGGCACGCCAAGCGTTCAGCCACTGCACCTAAAGCTGTTCAGACCCCAATGTGCGTTCTGTCTGGTACCAAAGGTGCACAGGCAGGGCAAAATTCGTGTGCAGCCTGAGCAACAGGTGTCCGTCGTGGAGGAAAGCAGGATACGGTATATGTGCTGCTCGTCTACGGTGTGGACAGAATGAACACGTAGTATAAGTCGTCGGTGAAGAGGACTGTGCAGAGAGGCTAGTCTTGGACTTGAACATACCAGCTACTAGTTGGCCAAACCTTGGACTGCGCATGCCTGTTCCATCACGATCCGAGTCATCCAACGCTCGAGAGGCCTGCCTCCAGGAAAAAGCATCAGAAGCGCGAATGGGCGTTACGTGCCAGTGCGCCCCTATAAGGTCCTCCACTCCCACACCTAGCACAAGTTCGCCCCTCTGCCTCTTACAGCTCACCTCCTCCGTTTATTGTCGCTCGCGCGTGCGCTCGTAACGCTTCCTCTTCTGTGTCGTTCGTCAATCGTCGGCTCCAATGGCAGTCGCAGGACTCACCCCCACCACCCTCTCGCCCCTCAAGCGCCCCGTCTACGACCGCTCGTACCCCCCACTCAAGCGCTTCTCGTGGGTATGGCGCATGCTCGCGACCTACTGGAGCTTCGTGACCTGGTGAGTTAGAGCAGGCGCGACATGCCCTTGAGGTGTCAAGGCTTGGTCTCGGGGCGTCCAATGCAGGTGTCAGCTAGGCTCCTGAGTGCGCTGCTGCAGAGCTGCTGTGCTACCTGCTGAGCTGCTGAGCTCATTTTGTGCCCAAGTGGGGTCTTGAGCTGCCTGCAGCCAGCCATCCAGCTCCAGCTTGGCAGTTGAGCGGTCTCGCCCAGCTCCAAAGCACGTTGAAACCAGCGCTCTAGTGCACCAGCAGGGTGCAGACCTCAGCCCAGCAAAGAGTGTAGCCTTGTGGTGTGGTCTGTGGGGTGAATGAGCAGCAGACTCGGTCCGTGATGTGAGCGTGTCCTGCCGTCCTCGGGGACCCTTGGGTCTGAGCCGGCATGCTCTGGCGGCAAGACAGCGAGTGCATTAGCCACCACAGGCCCTGAAGCATAGCTTTGGCACCCTGGCAGCTAGTCCTCATTTCATCACAGCAGCCAGGGGCATGGCTACAGCCAGCAGGCTCAGGCTGTCGTACGTGCCAGCTGTCGGTCGGCCCCAAAGCAGCACCGCACACCCTCACAAGCTGCTGCTGACGCATTGCTGCCGCGTGTGCTGTGTGCTTCTCTGTGTGCAGGGCCGTGTCTCTGCCCTGGCTGGTGGTGAGGTGGCTGGCCCCCGCCAACCTGCAGGACAACCTGGCGGACGTTGAGAGCACCTACCTCAACTATGCCACCCCCGTCTTCAACTTCATCCAGGTGGGGGCAGCACTCAGCAGCGCGCGAACACACGCAGCACGGTCCCCATTTTGGAGGGGAGCATGGGCCATTTGGCCAACACGCTCCTGATCCAACATGACGTAGCACACACGCACCACACGCAAGCACGCTCCTCTGTGCAAGCTGGTGCAAATGGGGCTCAGCAGCAAAAGCTCCGGTGCTGCAGCACTCGCATCCATGCTTGCACCCACAGTTGTGTGCCAGTGTGAGCTGCTCCTTTGCTTGCCTGATGCGTTTGGCATACGAGCTGCTCTGTGCCCCAGCGCCGCCTGCTATGGTAGACCCGTGCGAGCAGCCACAGACCCTCACATTCAGACAGCGGGGTGCTGTGCTTGGCCTGCATGCATGCTCAGTCCAAGCGATTACTACGGCACCACAAGCCCCATTGTTCAATTGTCTTCTCGCACACACAATGAGGCGATATCAGCAACGCTTTAGCAAGGCTGTCAGGATCATCGGCACAAGCTGATCTTGATGTCCTGCTGTACCACTGGCGGTACGTGCGTACTGCGTTGTACTGCCCGCAGGACTCTGCGTACCGCGTCTTCCACCTGGCTGACTACGCCACCGACTGGTTCATCAACACCGCGTCGCACTTCTACAACACCAACCTCAAGGGCTTTGAGCACACCTTCGACCACTTCCTGCGCAACCTGGAGCACCGCGTGCGGCTGCTCAAGGTGCGTGCGTGCATGTGATGCACAGGTGCCGCGCTCGTCAGCGTGCATAAGCCGCGGGAATGTGCAACATGCAACAATGCAGCGCGCTGTTTTGTTATTTCTCCGGGCGGTTGTGAATGACAGAATGACATTGTGCGCGTTGGGAAGGGTGGTGAGTTTTGCAAAGGTTTCCACCGTCGTCAAGTGTCCACTTTTGCAACATTCGCCAATCCACCCTCTGCAGGAAAACTGCAAAGCGCCACTGCAGCCATGCAAAGCACATCAGCGCGATGCATACGATTGACCACCACCTGAGAAGGGCCTGTTGCAAGCCCCCAGGCACGCACAGTGTGTGGACAAGCCTGCATCATGCAAGTCTCTGCTTGTCGGGTAAACCAGATTTGCATGAGGGGAAGCTGACGGCAGGAAATGTGGGTCAGGTTGCCATGCAGCTCCCGTCGACGCTTGCAGCAGCATGCGAGTGTGGATTTGCAGAAACTGCTCTCTGCAATTCATACTATGCCACTCTTGATCGATGCAGTGGTGTCTTATGCTTCCCCATGCATGGCCCGCCATCCATGTAGGCATTGTGTGCCATGCGACGCGGCATCGGCCTGCACATGCGTGTTTGCGCACTCGCTCGATCTTTCCCCCGTTGCCTGCTGCCTGCTGCCTACAGGACAACGGCCTGAGCGGCATCGGCCCCGCGTTGTCGCTGGACATGTCCAAGGGCTCCGCCAACCCCATCATCGCCAACACGCCCCTGGTGCACACAGCTGCCTCCAAGTACGAGTAAGCAGCTACTTGAGAGCTTCTACCGCTGACGACGGCGTTGACGACGACGCGAAGCTCTTGTGGCAGAGTGACCACGTGACGTTGCCAGGTCGTTATGCTTCCTGCAAGGCGCTGCAGACGGCGTCAAGATGTTGTCCCATGTGCCGAGCTGACCGCCGTGGGCCTCGTTGCTGTCGTTTTGCCGAGGCGTCTGGCAGGCATGGCCTTGAGCATGCCACCCTCAATCCCCACCTACCCACCCAATCCCCATTTGGTTTCGGACAAGGCCCAGGTTGGGCAGCGCATTCACGTGCTGTGTGTGAGCGACAAGGCCGTACCGCCAGCTGCATCCGTCCGCATCGCAGTGCACTGCATGCCCTGCATGGCATGCACGCGCTGTCCTGTGGGGGTTCCTGGCGTGATGCATCCTGAAGCTACTACGTTCGGTGCATGAGCATGCATGTTATAACATACACGCCCCCCACAGTAACCTCGTGCCAGCTATTCACCGGTGCATACTGTCGCAAATAAACCTTCCCGCTGCGAAGTAGCGCACACAGTAATGTCGTCAGGTGATGTGGGTCATTTGCGTACGTCGGACAAACGCGCGTCCCAATCCGAGTGAATGGGAAATTGGCAAAGCATGACGTGGCCTCGAGGCAGGGCAGCTTGCCATGCCACAGGGGCTCTTACTAGCCTCGCGCATGTTTACACACCCCCTTTGAATAGTTGAATGCTTGTTGTTGCCCTTGTGTTGATCATGTACCCCTTGGCAAGCGGTACTGTAACACACCAAAACCAGTGACGTAGATGGATTGCACCCAAGTCACAAGTCACAGGTCAGTGTCAGCTAGCAAGTACTCTTTACATGTACCGAGATGTGTGGTCTAGAGTTTAGGCCAACTCGTGAACAGGCCTGGATTTTGTGCGAGATGGTGAGGGTTTGAGACCCGTCAAGCAGCGTTGCAAACCAGCACGGATGCGCCCACCAGTTAGCTTATCACACAGCTTGCATGCCAATCTCGCTTACGAATGTGTGTGGGGCCATCTGGAGTGCAATGTGGCCAACAGCAACACGTGTTCGGCAGCAGACAGGCATTCCAAGCTCCACAACAGTTTTGACACATCAGGCATCGCACCATGTAGGCGTATGATATGGTCCCCAACCTGCAATATTCAGCAGCTCACAGGCCCGCACCCATGGCAGCGTGCAGCACAGGACCTGTACAGCCGTTTAGCAGCGGATGCTCCATGCGTCCCCGCCAGGCCAATTAGCGCGAGCACTGCCCGCACGCTTGGGTGCATCACGCTGCCCCTACTACTCAATCGGGGTTTCTGCGCTGGGCTTTTCCCATTGCACTTTCTGCGTCTTCTTGTGCCAGAAGTACGCCTTCCCGGCAGCGTCGTGAGCCACAGCCCAGCCAGGTGGCAGGTCCTCTGCACGCACACGCGCAGCACGGCACACGCATTGAGGGTGAGCGAGCAACCACACAGCAGCGGTCATGCGGGTGTGAGCCATGCGCAGGCACCGGTCCAAGCCTTCACGCACACCCGCGTCACTGGCTGGCTGCACGAGCGCACGCAATTAGAGCACGCGGTGGGGCCTTCCTGCAGCTCTGCAGGCATGCCTCCTGTGCAGGCACGGCTGGCCGCAAGGCTCCTTCGTCCAACAGATCACTTGTACATACCGGCAAAGCATACATGACTGTACCATCATACAGCCACAGCACCGGCGGCCAGCGCCACGCTCCAACGCTGATACTGCTTCTGAGCAGCTGAGCGGCTGAGCGCTTGACCCCTTGGCAGCTGGCATGCAAGAAGGGGGCTGTTTACACCCAATGTGGGGAAAACGCAGCCGGAGCAGCGGCCTGGGCTGACGTGGCGCACCTGTGGGCGCCTGCACAATCGGCTTGATGACCTCGCGTGGGTCCACGTCGTTCATCTTCTTGCCATACGCGACAATGTCGTCCCAGTTCAACCCCTGGGCCTCCGCTTGCGCCTGACGCACGTGCAGCCACAGCACACAGCACGAGCACAGCATGAGCACAGCACGAGCGCAAGGGTGAGTACGTAGTACGCAGCACACCTTCGCGGAACGTCGAGTCAAGGAAAAGCAGGTAGAGTGTGGGGTACGGAATGATGACCATGCAGAAGCGTGTGCGGTAAAGGCCAGGTTAAGCATGAAACGAACCATATATAGCAACCCAAAGTGGTAAATTGGGGGGGGGGCTGAGACCTTCCGGCGAGAGCGTTGCTTGACTGGCTGGCTCCATGCATATGGACGCAAAGGGGGAGGGTGAACGGGATGAAAGTGCGGCTTGCGGCTCCCCCCCGGTGTGTCAGAAGCTGCATTAGTGGCGGCAGCCTTCAACGCGCATGCGTGTGCATACAGCGTAGGCGGTTGTGCCAGCGTTGCCCGACAGCGTGTGCACGCGCGTGCGCACGTTTGTAACTGGGCGGGTTTCAAGGTATGCTTGCAGCGCGCTTTAGTGATAACTCACGGACACATGCACAGGCCTGCTTCCTGCCTACAGGCACGTCCAACAACTCAACAGTCGTGTGATGCCGTTGCAGGCGTCCACCTGAGACGGTGTGTGCTCGTGTTACGTGAGTTACGTGGGTGGTAAATGACTGTGACGGCGCAGTGCTTCCCTCATGAGCACTAAACCCCCAACTATGCCCAAAGCAGCAAGGCAGGCGCCAGCTCACCTTAGCATATGCTGCAGCTCGCTTTTCAAGGTCCTTCATTCCGTCCGCCTTGTACGCTTCCCGCCGTGCTATGTCCGAATGGTAGATAGCAGGGTGCATAACGAAGGCTTCATCTCCATATATGGCCCTCCAGTTGATGGTGCCGACTGTGCACTGCGAAGCTTGGTGCCCAAGCTGCAAGTTGACAGGAACATCAAACACAACGGAAGGCGTGACGCCCGCGGTAATAAGCAACGACCGTTTGCATGCATAATGAACATGGACATAAGATTAAGCGTCTGCCTATCGGCTCATGTGCAGCAACGCACTGTCAGTGCTGCGGTGCGCAAAGGCTGGTGCAACCCGCAAGATCGATTGCACGCATGCTCACCTGCCCACACAGGTTGCAACCGTTGGGGTGCCATGAGGGGTCACGCCTGAGCTTATGGTGAAGGTCCATTTCTTATGGACCTGTCCCCCAGGCTCCTTCAGGTCGTACAGCTGAGCACCGAGTTACGCGCACGCCGACGCCGACGCTGTTGAAAACCGCAGGTGCGGTCCTGAAGCAAATGCGTCGCTTAGCTCAGAGCAGTACAAGGTAGCAGTGACGGGGGCTCAGTATAAATGCAAACCTGGTTCGTATTGTGCGCGTTCCTCGTGAACAGTGTGCAGATTGTTTGAGGGCTCGGGTAGCCTTGTGCAAGTATGCGTAAAGGTGAGGGTGAGCCAAAATACTATTTTCTGAAGGTCAGTGCCCTGGGTGGTATTAGCCTTGGGGCGAACCTGAGTACATACCGCCGGCCCAACGCCGTACCGCAGTCATGGGCTGCAACACGCCAGTCCCTGAATGCGCAGCCGCGTGTCATGAACAAGGTTGCCGACTACATGTGAGGCTGGACACTACCTTCTTCACACCTCTGGTGCACGTGTTACTTGGAGAGTTGTCGCCTGCAGCCGGGCTATTCTGCAGCCTCCCCCACCACAAAGTGAAGCAAGATGGCCGCTCTCATGAACAGTAGGTCACTGACTCTGCAACGGCAAGGTTGTGCCACGGCCAAGCGGACCGCTAAGCCAGTGGTAGTCCGTGCTTCTCAGCCGGAGCTTTGGATGCCGACCTCCCAGGTCAAGTAAGTGCACAGAACCTGTGTGTCTCCAAACAGGGCAGCTGACGGGTTTGCACCTGTATCTGGCATAGCTAGAGCTTGTTCACCACCGGTCAGCCTTGATCGGCACCCCAGGGACCAAATTATGCAAGCGTGCTGCAGTTAGCTGCGGTGCATGCATATACGCTGGGGCTGAGCGTGTGTATATGGAACGCTTTAGCACGCCCGCCTGTCCTGTTGCCACTATTTGCTGGCTATTGCATATCCTCAGCTGGCAGCCTTAGCACTTGTTGCACCCAGTGCTCTTCGACTATGCACCAAACGTACGCCGGCGCCCTGCATCCCGGATGTGATCTTGGTCCTCCTAGCCTGACCAGATATTTTGTGTGTTCTGTTTCTGGCTCTGCATTCAGCTTGTCGGTGAAGTCGCGCGACCCCCACCCACCAGTTGTCTGCCAGGGCCCTCCTCCACCAAACCCTTTGGTGGTGGAGCGCTTCCAGAGTGTGGTGTCACAGCTGTTCCAGCAGGTGAACAGCTTTCTTATTGCTGAACGGTTTGAGTTGTTGCTGCTGCGGGTGAGCCGCACGACGCGAGGTCGTGCCGCCAGCTGATCCGCCAGCCTTGGTTGAAGCTCAGTGCAAGGCACTGTAGTGCATGTGGTGGACCACTAGTACATGTACCATCTGCACTGTTGTGATAGGATGTGCTTTGTGACGGCAGTTAGTTCAAGACCTGCACCTTGCGTTGTGGTGTGCCGGTTGTCCATACAGAGGATTGTGCGCCTGGGTGGAGCTGTAGATGATGACATGGCCAACCTGCTGGTAGCCCAGCTGCTGTATTTGGACTCTGTTGACAATAAGAAGGACATCACCATGTATGTCAACTCACCTGGTGGCTCCGTCACAGCAGGCAAGGCGATGATGGATAGCTTGCGCCAAGCTGCCAGCACCAATTTCAGCAATTTTGGGGCCAACTGGGGCTTGGCATTCTCATTCCGTTCTGTGCCCTGAAATGCTTTCCTGGCTGCGCTGGATGTCCTGCCCACAGGTATGGCCGTGTTTGACACGATGCGCCACATCCGCCCTGACGTCAGCACATGCTGCATCGGCCTGGCCGCGTCCATGGGCGCCTTTATCCTGGCGTCCGGCCAGCAGGGGAAGCGCTACAGCCTGCCCAACAGCCGCATCATGATCCACCAGCCTCTGGGTGGCGCCCAGGGACAGGCGACAGATATTGAGATCCAGGCAAACGAGATCTTGCACCACAAGCTCACGCTCAACGGTTACCTGGTGAGAGCTGCTATCCATCTCTTCACCTGAATGGCCGATGCCAGTGGGGGCACGTGTGTCTGGGCCTCTCTCCACTCATCACCCCCGTTGCATGAAGCTGCTCAAGCCGCATGCAAGATCACATCTGTTGCCCTCAACTTGAAGCATCATGCAGTGCGTTTGGTCAGGACAGGCGGCATGTGGCGTTCTGACATGCAACAGGCACTTACATGCATTTGCATTGGGAATGCATGCGCATGGCTGTTCTGAATCGGCCGTGCCAAGGCAGTGTGCATGTTTGCACACTGCCTGGGGATCCCCTTCATGTGCACCACGGTGAAAGCCGCGAGGCAACAGGGACCTGATGGGCCCCTGGGGATCATAGTGGATGCAATGACGTGGTGCGCAGCAAACTTGGAACGTCTTACACGCATCACTGATGTGTCCGCACTGGCCCTCACACCCACCCCTCAGCATGGCATGAAGTTCTTGACGCAGTGGTTGACATATGGTATGCACACACTGCTCTCTGCCTATGATCGCAGGCCCAGTTCTCGGGGCAGAATATGGAGACGATCACCCGTGACACCGACCGCGATTTCTTCATGTCGCCCCAAGAGGCCATCGAGTACGGTCTGATTGACGCCATCATCGCCAAGCCGCAGCTGGTGCAGACCCGCTCGCTGGCGGTGGAGGTGGTGGCGGAGGTCGTCTAGAAGGGCAGCTGCGCGTTGTTCATCAGAGCCTAGGCCGTGATGACGCTGCGTTGCCAGCAGCTGCAGTACTTGTACCCTTACCTTGATGACAGCTGGCAGATGCGCTCAAGCGCCTGCCAGCTGGTTTTCAGCAACGCTCTGCACGAGCTTGGCGCTGCATGACTCTGGCTACAAGTGATCCCTCACAGCCCTGCCACTGGCATGGCCACGGTCATGGGTCAGGCATGGCAGCGAGCAGCCTAAGACGCATGCTGTGAAATGGGGGCTTTTGGCGTCATTGGGACGCGTGCCCTGTGTTGGCAAGCCTACTGGACTGGCATCTGCTTGTCTTAGGAACCGCTTTTCATTTAGCTGTGCTACAAGCACACATGCACTTGTGTAACGAGTCACCTAGGCCTGTCGTGAGACCATGTTCCCCCAGTTGGTGCCAAGACCAGGCTTGGAGCGTGTCGGGCGAACATAAGGGCACAGAATGGATGTGCTTTTGGGACGCAAGCCCAAGTCTGAAATAAAGCCCTGGAACTGCATAGCTCGCTATGTGGTGACAAAGCACAGTTGGCGTGGGAAGTACAAGCGTGTGTTATGTATCACCACAGCGGAAATCCTAACTCAGAACCCGGAAGCCAACTTCTCCAGCACGAACTCATACAGCTTCGTCGATGACTCGGACATTGACAGCATCGTGGTTGGAGCAGGTGCCGATGAGGAAGGCGACTTCACGATCAGTGCGAGACCGGACAAGAAGGTGCGCGGTTGCGTGCAAAGACCCGTTCCATGCACCAGCATGTACTGCTGCCGTGGCCATGCTTTTGACGGAGAACTATACAGGATCTGGCTGCTGAGCTGGCTGTGACTTCAAGTTAAGGCCGTTGCGAAGGACGCACAGTCGGAGACACAGAAGCTGCCAAGCCTCGTTCCAGCCTTGACAAACCTGCAGGCTGTCTGTTGCCTTAGCATACTTTCCTGACCTTGCTTCTGAACGGCTGGGTTTGCACGCCACTCAAAACCCTGTCCGAGAAGCCCACATGGTTTCAACCACAGTGCCAGGGTCTGAGGGCCGCTCTGCGCACTCGGAAACCTGCCATGCAGAGCAAATGCAAGCCGGTCAAGTTCAGCTGCCGGCACAGAGCAGCGCTTCTCACGGACCTGTACCAGTGTATCGCAGCAGCGCACGCCGCAGGGCGTGCGGCGATGGCGACGCGCCTTATTGGGTGAGCCAGGGAATGCTTGCCGCACGCACCGGTTTGCTGCATGCATGTCTGCGTACCTGTGGTGCATTTCACCACAGGCTGCATCAACTGCAGCCGGCGCCCCACAGCATGAACCGGCAGCAGCATGCATATCAAAAGTCGGCGATTGGGGTTACGCCTCGTGATGTTTGCACTATGATGTTCACTGGCATGTTGCAGCTTGGCAGGAGGCTGCATGTATGTACAGCGTAGCATAATGCGCACAGGTCGCAGGCCATGCATGCTGCCAAGCACTTTTCACAGTATTGACTCGTCACCCGCCGCACGGATCCTATTACACCATGCTGCACATACCGTTGCCATGGGGTGATTTGCCTGAGTGCTGTTCATGGACGGCATGGTCCAAACACGCATGTGGTGATGCAAACGTCCTGACCACACATGAATTGCATCGTCTCGTTTCATCCCGCCAGGACGCCGGACCATTTCGCCGGCTTCCAGCCGCTGGGCCACGGCGGCGCGGGCGGCTGGGAGGATGTAACGCTGCGCGTCACCGCCTATGGCTTGGCAGTGCTGGATGCCGTGGGTGAGAGCGTCCCACAGCAGTGCTGAGCCACGCCATACATCAACCTCCTGCGTGTACCCATCAGCCCCCGTGCGTCCCCCCGCTGCCGTTTGTGTATGCCAGGCCAAACAATTACATCCCGGCACCCCATGCACAAAAATATAGATTTGGCGGCACGTCCGTTGTTGTGTGCAGGACGGCTGGGGGTGATTGGTAGGCGGTTTGGTCATGGACTCATGGCTGATGTCCTGCCCTTGCCGTCTGTTATTGCGTGCAGGCAACACGGTGTGGATGGCGGAGTACCAGCAGCTCGCCACGCCCGCGTTCGTGCACCTCGCAGCCAACAGCGGCGGCAGCGGCGATCAGCAGCAGCAGCACCAGCAGCAGCAGCTGGCGGGGCAGTTCGCGGTGGTGCTGCGGCCGGGGCAGCACCAGCTGCCGCGCGTGCTGGCGTGCCGGCAGCGCGACGCCGTAATCTCCGCGGCGCTCACCGTCGCGTCAAAGCGCCTGGGCCTGGTGCTCACAATAGACAGCGCAGCGGGCGCGACGTACGGCGCGCTGCTGGCGCGGCAGCAGGCGGGCGTGGCGATGAGCGGCAGCCACCAGGCCGCCGATACCCCGCTGGGCGAGTGGGAGGCGGCGCGGCTGGCGGCGCGCTACGACGTGCTGCCGCCTAAGCTGGAGCGCCTGGTGCCGGGCTGGTCGCTGCGCCCCGCGGGCAGCTCGGCGCCGCAGCGCATGCAGGTATGCGACGTGGCGGCGGTGTGGTGTTTCAAGGATGACCACTCGCACTGCCTTCAACGCAATCAGCTAGCCTAGTAGGCTGTGAAGGTTGAATGTCAAAATGTGTTTTTCCTCCAACGTGTCACACATTTTCGTGACCTGGCGTTAATACTGGGGCGCAGCATCGAGAGGGGGCCAGCAGAGACATACAAGTGACAGTCAGCATCAAACGGGCACGCTGCAAACAACGTCACATTGCTTGGGGTGCACCGTTTCCGCGTCAGCCAGCACTGCCCGTGAGTGTATGACATGGCACACGCTGTCGTGGATTGTGAGCCCGCCCGTGTGTACATGTGTGTCGCCCCACACAGGAGCTTGCGCTGGTGGTGGGCGCCAACACGCTGCCGCGGCGCCTGGCGGTGACGCCGGTGTGGCTGCTGGAGCGTGACGCAGACACCTACCGCACCCTGGAGCGCAGGCCCCTGGCTGACATTGCGGCGGTCGTCAGGTACTGCCGCTTGTGTGCGGGGCGGTGCAGGGCGGGGCGGGGCGCCGGGGCATACGTGAAGGGAGCTGGACAGCATCAGATTCGTGTGCGGATCGTATCGTACTGTGTACTGTACATGGAGCCAGCAACTGCCATGCCCCCATGTTGCCTGCAGTGCAGGGTTGCCCAGAGTCCAATAGTACTACCAGATGTCACTGAGCGCGGCATGGCAAGAGCAGCGGTGCCCAGGTTGTTGATGTGCAAGCCTGGATTTGCGCTGGGCCATCGGAATTGCTGTGCAGGAGGCACCGAAATTAAGCCAGGGTTAACCTGAGCTACTGCCATGTTGTGCATGACGGATGGAGTCGCCATCCGGTGGCCTCAAAAGGCCATGCATGGGTAAGATGGTCAAGTTCTCCTAAGCAAGGCGTGCTGTGTGGTGTACTGCTGTGTGGTGGTGGTGGTGGTGTTCATGGCAGGTTTGCGGAGGAGCCCCGCTTGTTTGCGCTGGAGTGGTCCACCAGCGGTAGCCCGCCCTCCCTCTACACCACCGCAGCCAGGGACGCGGTGCTGGCGGCGCTGCTGGACGCCGCGCAGGTGCGTGCATGCTCTTCACGGTAGACAGTAGAGGGCGTTCAGGCTTGGTTACGTATGGTACCATGAGCTAACGTATGGTACCATGAGCTAACGTGTCACGCTGAACGCAGGGCACAGGGGTCTGATAGAAAATCCCCACCAGCGCGTTTGCATGAGAGGCGTGGAATGCATGTTCCGCACAGGGCGACTCCTAGCCTCCTGGCAGCCTGTTGGTGATTGATGTGTCGATACCGACCAGCGCAACAGGCTCTCACAGAGGCAGCTGGCAAGCAATTCGCATGCCGCAGCAAGACACCCGAACGCAACTGTGTTTGAGGTGCCCATCAGTAATGTAATGATTAGTCCGTGGCAAATACGTGCAACACCGGTACGGATATTGTGGCAGTCGGTACTTGCCAGTCATTACATTGTGTACACAACAGCTGATGGTAGTAAGTACATGCAGCAATGCAATGATTTCTGACCGTACCCGCGCGTGTGCAGGCCGCTGCCGGGCGCTCCATCGCGGTGCAGCCGGGCCTCACCGCCCCCGGCGACGTAGTGGTGGGCGCCGGCAGGGCGCTGGGCCCGCAGAACGCGCCGGCGGCGGCCGCCGCGCCCGGCAGCGCCGGCCACGACGGCGAGGTGGAGCGCTGGCTACTTGACGCGCTGGCGGCGCGCTGCGCTGAGGCGCACCCGGTGCTCAACACCTCGGGCCGCATGTTCTTCGCAGCGGTGAGCGACCGTATTGTGGCTCATGCCAGCGTGGCGTGGGGTTGTGGATCATGTATTCATGTCGCGTTGCCTTGAGGTTGAGGAATGCCAGAGGAATGAGCTTGCGCTAGCTGTGATACAGGGGCATCATCGTTGCATATTGTAGGCATGGCCAAGGAGCGCACAGCGACAATCCCCTGAGCAAGACGCTGTGTGTTCACCTCAAGAGAACTCTCAACTGACACGAGTAAGGCCTGCGTTGCTCCGGCCCTGATTGACCACAGGACATTGATTTCAAGTCGTCTCCTGCGGGCAGCATGTCGGAGCTGCTGCAGCCGGCCCCCGCACCGGTCCCGAGCTCGCCGCCTTTCTCACCCACCGCGGCCAGCGCAGCCACCGCGGGCGCAGCCAATGGCTTGGCGTCAGGCGGCGTGGCGTCTCCCCCAGGCGCAGGCGGGGCGGCTCACCATGCGGCCGGCACGGGCCGTGCGCTGAGGCAACGCACGCCTGCAGAGGCACTGAGCGTTCAGGAGGTGGGTGCAGCTACTAGCACTGGGTAGCCATGTGGTGCTGCATCTTGATTGCCAACCACCGTTTATGCTGCGGAAGCTGCATTTCCACACACGGCCTAGTAGTATGGGACGTACGGTATTCATATTGTTTTTGGGAGAGCTGTCCTAGTACCACCCGCCAGACACCTGGTATGCAACGCTGTACCGATATGCTCACACACATTCTGTTGAATACAGCTGAGAGCTTGTGCATCTCAAGCTTCCTCCTGCCTGTTTATCGTATCCAGGCGCGTTGAAGGCGTACAGCACTGAATTCAGTGCTGTTTTGTGCACTCTGGCGTGCATTGATGACATGATTGGGGTTGGCAATGACTTGTTCGCAGGCTGTGGAGTGTGCCATGGAGGGCGTGTACGAGCTCAACGCGTGCGTGCCGTACAGCGGGCTGGGCCTGCAGGGCGTGCGTGTGGAGTCCACCACCATCACCGCGTGCCTGGCGCTGATGCACCCGGACCTGCTGCCGGGTGAGTGTGAGCAGGGAGCGCCACACACCCCGGCACCCGTGCACAGTAGGCACGTGGGTTGTGGCGTGATGTGATGGGATCTCGGCAAATACGCCCTCGAGCAGTAAAGAGTCTGGCTGCACATCGGCATTCATTACGGAACCTGTACCTTTTCGTTGATGGACGCGATGGACGCATTACCTAGTACTGTCGACACGCACGTTATGGGTGGTGCATCATACTGTGCACGTTATACAAAGATTTGAGCTGAGACGTGCTAGCGATCCAAGGATGTTGACCTAGGTAGCTTTGCGGCCCATACAGCTGCAGGTGAGCACGTACTGCATTGAAACAATCAAATCGCATTCACGGATGAATCTTTGGTGAAACAATGGATGACCGGCTGACTGCTAACGGTGTGCCGTAAACTGGTTCGATGGTGATGATGCGTGCGCGCAGGCGTGCGGCCCCCGCACCTCAGCCCGGACGAGTCGCGCCAGACGGTGGCGGTGCTGGCGTGCCTCGCGCGCCTGGCGGCGTCGCCCGAGATCGCGCAGGCGCTGCTGGACGCACCCAGCGCGGTGGGGCGGCTCTTCGCGGCGGCGGCCTGCGACGACGACGCGGTGGGCACAGAGGCATCGCGCCTGCTGATGCGGCTGTGGGCACCGCACCCTTCACGCACGGGCGCAGGTGGGTTGACAGCAGCACCTTAAACGAGCCCATGCATGTTACTTGCTTATGAGTGTATGTTGCATCAACAGCGTGTGGCCCAAACGGCCCATGTCGACCACGGCATGAATCGGGCCATTCAGGACCTGTTCCACAATCCCCTCAATGTACATGCAATAACATGCATGATGCACTTAGCACACATTGGCATGTACGTTCCTTTGTGTGGCGCCGTGGCGTGGCGGTGAGGACCGCTGGCTGCGCCACAGCTGGAGCGCATCACGCGTTTGACTGCACCGCATTGCAATACTAAACGCAGCCAGCCGCCATCAAGCACCTGCATAACCTTGTTGGCCAACGCCTGATGCTAGGCACATGTGTGTGTGTGCGTGTTTACCCTGGCTGGTGGCGCTTGCCAAACCGTGCTTGTTGCAGCTCCTTGGCGCCTGCAACGCGGCGGCCTGGGCATGTTTGCAGCCATGGCTGCGGCCTCGGCCACGCCCGCAGCAGCCTCCGCAGCAGCAGGAGCCGCGGGAGGCCCGGGCGGCGCTGATGGCCTTAGTGGGGCAGCGGCAGGAGGGTTGTCGGGGTTGTCAGCGCTGGATGAGGACAGCGTATCTGCAATGAGTGGCGCTGCGGAGCTGACGCTGTCCCGCACCGCCAAGGTGCTGTGCTTCAGCCCCTCACTCATCACCGACCGGTGAGTGACGAATCTGAAGATGCAGGCTCCTATGGAGGGCATGTTTGTGTGCTCTCTTATGCGCGCATGTGTCAGGAAGCAACCACGATACCAACGGCCTGATGGACAACAGCCTCGCGCTGCGCACATGTATATCTTGTCGTGTTCTGTGGTGAGCTTTGTTGACATACGCATATGCTCATACGGTATGCGCCCACGTGACGTCATGCGCTCATGTGCTCATCGCAGGTGCACGGTGGTGCTCAGCCCGTTGCGGCGCTCCCCCCCCTGCTCGCCCCTGCAGTCCATGGCAGTGGTGGAGCTGGTCGGGTCGATTGCGGTGGAGCCGGGCAGCCGCTCCACAGACAACAGACTCTTGGCAGTGCTGCTGCAGGTGCGCGTGGCTGATTGGAACCTGTTTGGCCCGGTCTCGCAGGGAGGGCCAGTGCACTCATGCTCGTTTGTGCTGGCAAGCGCGTGCTGGGCGGTTTGCATGAGCTGAACGCATCGCAGCCAATCCGAAGGGGTCCTCGCCTGCATGCTGAACAGCTGTTGGGATGAACTGACCGCTCGGTGAGTTGATGGATCTCAAGGCTGCTCAGCCAGCAGTCAGGTGGCTCAGGGCTGCTCAGGGAGCCTGACAGGACCCCATGCGGTTGGCATGCAGCGTTGCTACGGGTGGATAGCCGGGCAGGCCGCCTGCCAAAGTGCGGTTGCAGGGTGCCCAACAGGTTGGCCTTGACCTGGCAGCTCTGGATGCCCTCGGACCCACGATTTGATATTGTGATCCAGTCACGCTAGTGTAAGAAGGTCCATGGGATGGCCCCGAGCAAAGCGGATACAGTATTTGAGTTTTCGGGGGTTGTTGAGCCCACCCGCTGCGTGCGCCCGTGCAGGAGTGTTCCACGCTCGGCCGGCCGCTGTTTGCGCTGTGCCAGCACCCCGCGCCGCGCGTCGCGGACGGCGCCGGCGTGCTGATGCGCGCCATCGCGGAGGGCGGGGCGGCCGCCGCGGCGCCCATGCGCGAGGCCGCGCTGCGCGAGGGCGCACTGCTGCATCACCTGCTGCGCGCGCTGGCCGCGCCGGGCGGCAAGGGCCGCCTCAGCCGCGAGCTAGTGGCCTCGTGGTGCGACGAATTCTCCTCTGCGCTCGCGCTGCTGAGGAGAACCTTCCCCCCTGGACTCGTGCGCTGCCTCAGCATCCCCAGATCCTCCTCCACCTCCTCCTCGTCGGCTGCATCATCGGCAGCCGCCGCTGCGGGGACCGGGCTGTCTTCAGTTCCCGAGGGGGGCGCGGCGGCGTCAGGGGCGTCAGGAGCGGGTCCTACGGGGCCGTCTCAAGCGGCCCCAGCGCAGGAGGCCATGCCGACCTCGTACCAGCAGATGCTGCAGCAGGAGCAGCAGCAGCAGCGGCAGCAGCAGCAGCGGCAGGAGGGGGGCCAGGCGGCCGCAGAGCCTGCTGCCTCACAGCACCCGCCCGCGGCATCCGTGCCGCAGCATGGGGTGTACGTCACGCCCGATGCCCACAGCCACAACCACCATTCGCCCAACGCAGCCCTGAATGGCCCCACCTCCACCACAGCCTCATCTGCACAACCGGCACCAACCGGCCCCCCGTCAACAGCGCCAGCGTCCACGACCGGAGGCAGCAACAGCACTGGCGCTGGCGCTAGCAGCGGCGGGGCTGGTCCGGCGGTGTTGGGCGCGTGGGGCGGGCTGCGGGGGAACTGGGAGGTCTTCTGGGGCGCGCTGGTGACCGACCACTGCCACGCGGGGCTGATATGGAATGAGACGACGCGGCTGGAGCTGCGGGAGGCCTTGGAGAGGGAGGAAGCAGGGCTGAGGTGTGTGTTTGGGAGGGGGGCGGTGGGCGGGGAGTTGGGGCGGAGAGGGGAGGACGGGAAGAGGAGGCGTTTGACGTACTTCTACGACGTTGTTTACTTGCAGTCCTGGGGAATCCGTATCCTCAACGACTGTGGTATGCTGGCGGTTTCAGTGCGCCAGTGATCTTTCAAGGGTGGATGCAATGCCATGTACGGTATGGGAAACTGACAACGTACGGCTGTGCTTGTGGCCTTCGCAGCTGCGCCTCCTGCTCACGTGGCCGCCTTGCTTGGGCTGCACGGACGCTACTAGAGGCCAAACACACGCCAACGTGCCTTGCACATCTTCCTGCTCATACTCTCTCGCCTACCATGTCCATGCGCTCCTTTTCCCTTCCCTTACCCCGCTTTCCCTTACCCCAGGTTTTTCCCCCTGCTTTCCCCACTTTCCCCTGCAGGGCGCGGCGCCAGGCAGTGTCGCACGGCTCTGCCGCCTACCCGGTGTGGAACCACAGCGAGTTCACGGTGATCTACCCCTCCCTGGCACGACACCTGTGCATGGGCGGCGTCTACGTGCGGCTGCTGCTGGATGGCGCAGACACCAGTGAGCGACTGACTGCTTCGCCATGCCTGTGCACATGCATGCATGCACCTATTCAAGTGTTGGGAGGGGCGCTAAAGAAGCGTGTTCAGTACACTGGGGAGCATTGCCTGCTGTCGCGATAACGACAGTCACTTGCCAAGAGGGTGTGGTCTTGCAGGTGGTGCGTTGCGTGTACCTGTAAGTCTAACACATCATCCTTGCATATGCATGCAGCTGGTGTGGACATTCAGCCAATGCATGCAAGTACCAATGCTTGCAAGTGTGCTGCTGATGTATTGCTGCGGTACTGCCAGGTACTGCATAGCGTACTGCATAGCATGTGGATGTGTATTCAAGTCAGGGACACCCTACGGGCGTATTGGAAGCGCTGAAACCTGGCTCGCCCGTGTGTATGTGTGTGCGTGTGCGCGTGTGCTGCAGGCGCGGTCGAGCGCATACCTAACCCCAAGGATCTGTTCAGCGCGCTGCACCAGCAGCTGCTCATCAGCGCCGACCCGCTGGCGGCAGATCCCCTGGACCTGGCGGCAGCCGCACAGGCGCGCCTGGCCGCCCTGGAGCAGCAGCAGGCAGCGCAGCAGCAGCAGCAGCAGCAGCAGCAGGCGGATGGCGGGCAGGCAGCAGCGGCGGGTAACGTGCCGAGCGCGACCCCTGCTGCCGCGTCTGCATCAGGTACACGAGCGCAGAGATAGAATCGTTGCAGGGGGACAATCTGACATGTTTGATGACCTGCCTCAGTACTCCTACACTCAATGAGGGCCTACAGCCGTTATGACGTCTCCGGAAACTGCTGTGGCCCATAACGTCATATGATAAGCGTGCATATGCGCTGCAGGAGCACCTTCCGACGCTGCACTCAGCTTCATTGCACACAATTGACACAATTGGGGTGACGGCGGTGCACCGTAGCTCATTGACGTGGCAGTGAAAGCGTGTTAGAGGCGCCCGGCTGGGCGTCAACCGCCTGGGGGGAGGACGCCGTTGCAGTAGCCAGCCGGCAAGTGCGGCGCCGCAAAAGCATTGCCGCAGATGTGTCCGATGACCAGTCCGGTCAACATGCTGATGTTTGTTTTTTTTGTGTCTCTGTGCCGCGCAGCCAAGGGCCCCGAGGGTAGCCCGGAGGTGGTGCAGGAGCTCTGCGTGCGGGCCATGGCGGCCGTCTATCACGCGCACGCCGGCGCGGTGGGGCCCGTCAACGACGCGCTGCCGCACCTGCTGCGCGTGATGGACCACACCGCGCGCCGCCGCCTGCGCCACCACCTGCTGCTGCTGATGCAGGCGCTGCTCGCACCCTCGGCCCTCCGCAAGCTCAGCGTGCAGGCCGCCGGGCACGCCGCCAAGACCCGATCAAGCGCGCCCGGGTCAACCCTGACGCCGTTCACCATCACTGCATCGGCCGCTACAGCGTCCTCCTCAGTGTCAAGTGTGCAGTTGACACAGGTGCAGCGAGCGGTCGCCGCCAACTCGTACTGCTTCATCGATCACGGGGGAATCAAGCTGCTCGTGGACCTGGCGGCGTGCGCGCACCTGGGCGCGGCGTCGGACGGTCTCGGAGCCGGTCTCGGAGGCGGAGCTGGCGTGCAGGCGCGCGCGGGACTGGGTGCCGGCGGCGGCGACCGTGCGATGCTGCTGACCAGCGTGAGCCACAGCGAGACGCCGCGCGAGTGGTACGTCTACCCGGGCGGCCACTACCCTGATGGTGAGAGCGATGCGCGCTGCCCGCCTGCCTAGCTAGGTACACAAACTGCACCTGTTGAGCGATGCAGCCCTGTTGGCCGGCACCCCAACTGCAAACTGCATGACACGCCCTTCAATGCCCAAAAATAGAATTGTGCATGTGAGGTTGCTCGATATAACATTGGGGTCGCTTTACGACAGCGTACAGCAAAATGATCATGTGCCCTGCGTGTGGAGCGGCAATGGACCACACACGGTCGTGCCCAAGACCTCAGTATGACCAGTATTTGATGCGCTCATGCACCCTGCATGCACCTCATGACAGGGGATTGCCCCAACGCCACGACGTCCGCGCCGGCCTCGCCAGCCCCCGCCGGCGCGGCACCTTCGTCGGGCGCGGTGGCACTGCACTGCGACACGACGGGGCGCGCGGGGCCGCTCACCCGCGAGGAGCTGCGGCAGCACTGGGGCAAGGCGCTCACGCCCAGCACACCAGTGTGGGCCCAGGTAAGCGCGCGGTGGAAAGATGACAACAGGCTGATGCTCACGCGGTCGGATCATGTCGTGCACATGCACATAGACGCCCAAAACCCCTTCACATTGCATTACCGTATGTTGACTGGGGGTTGAGCAAAGCGGCATTGTCATTCAGTAGAAGCTTAGCAGGGTATAACGAAAAGGTGCTTCCACGAGCGCTCGAGGAGCATAACGCACACCTGCAGCAGTCGTGGGTTCCCAGTTGAGACTTCCCCGTGCTGATCCTGCAGCACGGCACCGCTCATGCGCCATGCTAAGCCGGGTTGTTAACACGTCGTGATTGTTGTGTACGTGTGTGTGTGCTTCGGCCCCCGCTGGACATGCCCGCTTCTTGGTGGTGTGGCCAGCAGGGCATGCTTCAGCCGGCCCCGCTGAGCGAGGTGCGTGAGCTTCGCTGGACGCTGGGCGCACGCGGCGCGGGTCTGATGTCCTCCGCCCAGGCCGCGCAGGCCGCGCTGGAGCTGCTGCTGGCGCTGGCGGCGCTGCAGCCGCCCCTGGACCCCGCCACGGGCGCCGTGCTGCAGCCGCTGCCGCGCGTGCACCGCGCACTGTGCTCCCAGCGCTGCCTCCCGCACCTGGCGCAGGTACGCATCGCATGTCTGATGATGGTGTCGCTGATACCGGAACCTCACAGGCCTGCTCAGTCAGAAAGCATGTTGTGCGCATGCCCCACTTCCTGTTGCTGCAAATGTTGTGAGCTCTGTTTGCGTGGCACAGAGCAACAACCCACATGTCCGCACAGCGTGAAGCAACGGGGCTTTCTCGCGCTATGCTCGTCTGGGGTACACCGGCTGTCCGACCGATACGCCCACGACGCAGCACCATTTGCTATTATTGTGATACGGCGTGATGCGGTATCCCTCGTATCCTGAGGTTGTCGGCCCATTTTCGCTCCACAGGTGGTGCTGACCTGGCAGCCGGCGCTGGTGGCGCTGGCGTGCCGCCTGCTGGCCGAGGTGCTGCGCCACAACGCGCCCGCGCTGTCTCGCGCCTTCCTCACGGGCGTGCTGTACTTCGGGCTGGCATACTGCGGAACCAACCTGGAGGAGGTTTCGGAGCTACTGGCGATGACGCACCTCTCCCAGGACTGCGCCACGCTGGGACCCGGGGCCAACGGCCCCGGCGCCGCGCTAGCGCGCCGCAGCTACCTGGGCCACGTGCTGCCGGAATCCTTGCTGCACGTGATGACCAGCTATGGCGCGTCGTCCTTTGCGCAGGCGCTCGCATGTGCGTAACATGATTACTGCGTCCCTCCCTTGTGACCCCGCCTCGGTGCCTGCCTTGGCACCGCAGTGGCTCGTGCCCTCGCGCGCAGCATGTGTGTGGCTGCGCTCACGCCAACTCACTTTGCTACGGCTCTCAGCTCGCGGCGTTGATGGGGCGCTGTTCCGGTCCGTGCTTGCTGTCATCGATTGCACCTTCCTGATCGTGTTGTGTGCGGGGAGGGTGGCAGTATGGTATGCAACGGGTGTGCCATGCTGTGCTGTGCTGTGCTGTGCTATGCGTGTGCTATGTGCGCAGCGGACAGCGAGTCGCCCGAGCTCATCTGGACCAACGCCATGCGCATGCAGCGGCTGGTGCCGGCGCTGCTGGCGCACCTGGGTGACCTGCCGGCGCGCCTGGGGCAGCGCTGCGGCGCCGTGTGGGACTACGCGCCGCTGCCGCCGCTGACATACCCGGAGCTGGCGGAGGAGCTCTACTGCCACAGGTACTGTTATAAACGATTATCGGTGTTTATGTAATATAGGTGTGTATCAGCAGCGGGTGTTGCGGCATGGCGAATGTGACCTTCAAAATAGCATCAAACCTGCGCTCGTCCGCCGCACTACTGCCCCCAGCAGGTACTACAAGCTTCTGCACCCTGCACCCTAAACTTCCAACTTTGAACTGTGATGTCCCTAAACTCTAAACTTTGATCCTGAACCCCTGCCCCCCTGCAGGTACTACCTGCGCCACCTGGCGGACACGGACCGCTTCCCCAACTACCCCATCCACGACCACGTGCCCCTGCTGCAGGTCGGTGTACAATGCAGCGTTACCTATGGCGGGGTGTATGCGTGTGCCATTACGTCCTCGCGTGCAGGCGTGTACGTGCAAGTGAGCGGGGCCGGGTGTGTGAGCAGCATGAGGCACCCCGTTGGCCAATGCTCGCGCGCTGCCCTCATGCCGTTCAACATCAACTCATAATGTGGTTGATGGCATGTTTGGTTTCTTCGAGGGTTTTGACCATTTCGATCCTCTGCCATAGCATAGCGAGGCTCAGCACAGTTCCACAGCACGAGGAGCGTGCTTGGCTGACGACAATTGCTGAACCGTGTCTGCCTGTACTGCCTTCCCCTGCCTGTGCTGCCTCCTCTGTGCCCTCCCTCCACGCCACCGCCGCCCGCAGGCTATCCTGGCTGAGTGGCGTGCGGAGCTGTCGCGGCAGCCGCTGTCCATGTCCGAGGCGGACGCCTGCCGCGTGCTTGGGCTGACGCCGGCGGCGGACGCGTCCGGCAAGGCGCAGCACGTCGCCATCTCTGAGGAGGACCTGCGCAGGGCGTACCGCTCGCTGGCGCGCAAGTGAGTGCCACGCATGAGGCACACACCTATAGCCTGCTGTACATTACCTGGACTAGGTGCGTGCAGGAGTGAGGTACACAACCACACACCTAGCCTACTGTAACGCCGGTGCTCGACCTGGACTATTGATCCGATTTTGTGTTACCAGCCAGAGGTAGCCTGATACAACATTCCTAGTGTAGGGGATGGATGCCTTGATTGTTGGTGCCCCCACTGTCGTGCTCTTACTCCTGCTGCCTGCGTGCTTGTGCGCCTGCGTGGCCAGGTATCACCCCGACAAGAACCCGGAGGGGCGGCCCATGTTCCTGCAGGTGCAGGCGGCGTACGAGCGCCTGCAGGCGGGCGTGGCGGGCGGCCAGGGCCCGCAGCGCTGGCGCGTGCTGCTGCTGCTGCGCGCGCAGTGCCTGCTGTACCGCCGCAGCCCCGACGTACTGCAGCCCTTCAAGTACGCCGGCTACAGCCTGCTGCTGTCCGGCCTGGCAGCCGCCGCCGGCCTCGATCAACAACAAACACCGGCGCAGCAAGTGCAGCAGTTTGGGCCCGGGACCTCGGCCGTGCCCGCAGCTGCGGGACAACCGGACCAGGCACAACCGGCCGGCTTGTTCACTCCAGGGGAGGTGCTGGACGAGGTGCTGGTGTCGACCGAGTTGTGTTGGCTCACGTGTGCGGCGAGCCGGCTGAACGCGAACGAGCTGCTGCGCGCGGGCGGGCTGCGCGTGCTGGCGGCGCTGCTGCACCGCTGCCTGGCGGCGTTGCCGCTGGACGCGCCTCCCCTGGCGCCGCCGGCTGTGCTGGCCGCCAGCGCGCTGCGCTGTCTGGCCAGCCTGGCGGGCGTGGAGGAGGCGCGGCGGGAGGTGGCGGGGATGCTGGCGGCGGCAGCGGGTGTGGGAGGCACCGGCACGGTGCTGCTGGCCGACGTAATCCGGTGCGTTTCAAAACATGAAACCAGGTCAAAACCGCGTTCTGATACCAGGTCCCACTCTTACAATTGACGTATGCCTTCCTCTAATTCCTGATCACCTTGGCTTGCATGCAGGTGCTGCCGCATGGAGCGCGCGCCGGCAATCGTGGAGGCGGCCCTCACCACGCTGGGCGAGCTGTGCGGCCTGGAGGCGTGCCAGGAGGCGGCGCTGGCGGGGGGCGCGCTGGGGGTGGTGCTGCCGCTGGTGTTTGGCTACGACACCACGCTCGCACCCGAGGCACAGGTAGGCAGGCGCCTCGTGCCAGATCGGCAGATCAGCAGGTAGCTCACAGAACCACAGTCTACGCACTGATCACATTTCACGTACATATGATGAGAAATGTCATTATGCATGTCCCATGGCGTTTTCGCCTTCGTGTTTGAAATTTTTGCTTTACTGTCCGCAACGGTGCTTCACCATTGTGTGTATGGTGACCGGCGTGCTGGAATAACTTGCCCTGCAGGCGGCGCTCGTTGCGCCCTATCTGGGCCGCACCGCGGGCCTGCCGCTGGCCGTCCTCGCCACAGACCTTGTGCGCCCCAGCGTGCCCGCGGCGCGCAGCCAGGCGGCGCTCATGGCGCTGATGGTGGTGTGCAGGCTGGCCGGAGCGCTGCCAGCGCCACACGCCACCGTGCCCTGCGCGCCCGCGCGCCGCGCGCTGACCGCGCTGCTGACGGAGCCCCTCGCGTCGCGGCTGGGCCGCGGCGAGCCCCGCGTGCTGCTCACGCTGCTCAACAGCAACACCGAAACGCCTCACCTCATCTGGAACGAGTCCATGCGCCGGGAGGTCGTTCGCTTTGTTTCCGGCGCCGGCACGGCCGCCGACGCCGGAGACGGCGCCGACGCAGCTGTGTCTGCTACGGCAGCGGCGGGGTCTGCCCCGGAGCTCGCCTCCCTGCAGGGCTTTGTGCACGTCGCGCTGGCGGACGAGCTCTGCGTGGGCGGCGTGTTTGTGCGGCTGTTCAACCAGGCCGCGCACCACGGCGGCGGCGGCGCGGGCAGCGGCGCGGCGGCGGCGCTGGCGGGCGGTCACCTCGCGGCGGACCTCCCGCCCGACCCCGCCGCCTTCTGCAAGGCCCTCGTGAGGTACCTTCATGAGCACCTCGTGGCGCCCAACGCAGCGGCGGCGGCGGCGGCCGGGCAGGCGTCGTCGCCGCGGCCGAAGCAGTCGGCGCCGGCGGCGCCGGCGCGCGTGAGCGTGGCGGATGGTCAGCGCCTGCTGAGCGTGATGGGCGCGCTGGCGCGGCTGCTGGACACGGAGCCGCGGCTGCTGGCGCTGCTGGCCACGCGGCCCGCGCTGGCGCCGCTGCTGGCAGCGCTGACCGTCACCATCACCCCCACACCCGCACCCACACCCCCCTCCCCTACACCCGCCGGCGGTGATGATTCAACGCCGGAGTTAGTGACAGCGGGGGCTGCGCCGCAGGCGGTGGTGGATGTGCGGGCAGTGCGAGCGGCGGCGACGCTCTCCGACGCTCTCTCGTGCGGTGCGCTGCAGCTGCTGCTGCGTCTGGCGCAGCACGCGGGCTGCATGGAGCTGCTGAGCGAAGAGGGGTGCGTGCGGCAGGTGCTGTGGGTGGTGCACGCGCCGAGCTCGGGCGCGTGCCTGCTGGGCGCGCTGCAGGTGCTGCGCGCGCTGAGCGGGTCGTCGGCGTGCGGCTGGGTTGTGTGCCAGCAGGCCGGGTACCTGTACCTACTGGAGGTGCGTGTACCTGTACCGCACAGGTCTATATAGGAAAGACATGAAAGAGTGAGGAATGGTGGGGGTGACACTAAGTGTGGGAACTAATATGACAGGGCGCGTCATCGGGCTGGGACTCACAACATACGTGATGAGACTGCCTTGTGCAACATGGCTGGCATGGCCTTGGGCGATAGTCACGTACAACCCGGGTTGAGGATGGCGGCCATATGGGCCTTGTGACGTGGCCCTTGAGGACATGGGCAAATCCTCGGGGTTCTCTGTGACATAGTGCATTGACATGCGTCTGTTGAACTGCGATCATGCCAGGCACTGGCACATTGAGGAGTGACGCTGCGCGATGCTGCGTTTGCCACCACACGCGCAGGTGCTCCTGCACAAGGGCCCATGGCCCTGGCAGGCAGCGAACGACGCGCCACCCGGCACAGCCGGCAGCATCATGCAGGCGCTGGCCTTGCCGGCCGGCGCCGGTGCTGCCACCGCGTCAGGCAGTGCAGGGGGCGGCGGCGTGGCGGATGATGACCTACGTGGGGAGGCGGCGTATGTGCTGGGACGGCTGCTGTCACACGCACAGCACGGCCCGATGCTGACGCTCGCCCTGCAGAAGCTGCTGCCGCCAGGTGGGTGTCATGCCCGGCGCTTGCTCTGTGCATGCGGGTGGCCTGGGTGTCGGTTGGTGTGCATGGCTGCGGCCCGCAGGTCCCGTACCCGCTCCAGCAGCATGGTTGAGGTGGCTCAACCAGGCTGCTGCGCCGTGCGTTCTTGCACCTCCCTCTGGGACGATCCCAAGGCCATACAGCCATACACGTTCAAGGGCAAGCATGCACATGCCGTTGTGCGCACCGTGCCTGTCGACCAGCGCTTGACTGCCGATTGAGTGATCCACCGTTCCCTCAACCCCCAATCTGTCTCTTGGGATCGCCGCATCAACTCCGCCGCGGTGCCAATGCATCGTGTGTGTGCCACCAGGCTTGGTGGCCACCATGGCGGAGGGCCCCACCAACGCCATTCTGCGCTCCCTGGAGCAGCCTGCCGTGGAGACGCCCGAGGTGCTGTGGGACGCCGGCATGGCGGCGGCGGCGGCGGCGCAGGTCGGCACGCTGGCGGCGCAGGCGCGCAAGCAGCAGGCGGCGGGGCAGTACGAGTGGTCGCTGCCGCAGGTGAGGAGGAATATGAGGTGCTGGGTCGCTGACGCCCCACCTTCTGCCAGCCGCTTGCAGCCTTTGCTATGCACACCCGCGTAACTGCGTGTCAAGCTTTGAGTGACTTGACAACTCGTTTCACCTGCTGGCACTTCGCTGGCCCCATGCAAAATCTGTTATCACCACACTGTTTGTCATTTGCTGTGCACTTGCAATTGGGCATGCATCATGAGAGCCAGGCGCTAGGCAGCTGGCTGACGTGCTTGTCAGAGGGAGAGCCCATGGGGGCATGCAGTGTGATTCCTGTGGGGCTGTGCAGTGTGCATGGGCATGAGGATGTAAACTGTACTGCTGTGATGTCCTTGTACTGCAGGGCGGCGCAATGGTGTACCCGGGGCTCCAGGGGGAGCTCTACCTGGGGGGCGTCTACCTGCGCCTCTTCCTCAAGGCCCCGCGCCACCCGCTGCGCGACCCGCGCCGCTTCGGCGAAGCCCTCCTGGAGCGACTGCTGGCCGAGCTCAACACCGGCATCGGCGGCGGCATCAGTGGCGGGCGCGCGTCAACCTCCGGCACCGCCCTGGCGGGCGGCGGGGTGGTGGGGGCCTCACCCGAGCTGCCGCTGCTGCTGTCGGCGGCGGCCGTGGAGCTGCTCAAGGCGCACGCGCTGCTCACGGCGCAGCTGGTGCAGCTCGGCTTTGTGCCGAAGCTGCTGGCGCAGCTCGCGGCACGCACCAGGGGGGGCGCGGCGTCCGCCGCCGCATCAAGCCTGCCCGTGCCGCCCGGCGCGGCCAGAAGCGTCAACGGTGGTGCGGCTGGCGCTGCAGGCGCAGCTGCCGGCGGGTTGGATGTGGGGTCCGCATGCGGCTGCGTGCTGCGCCTGCTGCACCAGCTGAGCGACAGCATGGCTGCCAGGGAAGCGCTGGCGTTGTGTACGTCCCCGCTGGCGGTACCAACACTGCAGGCGTGCCTGCCGCTGGGCAGCGGCGCCGCCGTGCTGGTGCTGGAGATCCTGAAGCGTGCGCTGGGCGGGGCGGGGGGCGGAGGCGGCAATCGCTACCGCGACCAGCTCGTTCAGCAGGCGCTGGCTTGCGGCCTGGTGCAGCAGCTGCTGCAGCAGCTGGACTGGCAGGCGCAGCAGCAGGGCGGCGCGGGCGCTGTGGCTGCGCCCGGGGCGGGTGACGCTGCGCGCGGCGACGGCGGCGCCGCTTCGGCCCCGGGTGGCGCGGCAGGCGCGCCGCCGGCGCCGGTGCTGTCTGCGACCGGTGCGGACGCGGCGGTGCTGCGAGCGCTCGCCGTGGACGTCTTGCGGGCGCTGGCGGCAGACGGCTTGTACAGCATACAGGTGCGTGGTTGCTGCATACCGGTACACTGACGCATAAAGCTCCGTAGACTGCACATTTACAGTTTTGCATGTGGGGAGCCACCCCCAACATGGTAGCTGTACCACAGCATATCATATTGCTTGTCGTTGGTAAGGTGTGTGCCGGCTGTGCAGCGAGCAGCGATGGGGGGAAGGGCAGAGAATGCTTCCGAGGCCCACACTCGCACCCTGCCTAGCACACACCAGCCAAGCCTCAATAACACCAACTGTGCCTCACCGCCAGGAGTCAGCACTTGGCAACAGATCAAACCTAGCTTTCTGGCATGCACCCTACCTGGACCCAGCTATCATATGCTGGATCCTGCCCCCTGCATGGGTCCTCATGGCCTCAAGCGAGGCCCACGTGGCGCCTGTACACGCTGCATGAGGGCCGCACCAAGGGATGTGCCGCCGCGTGATGTGCGCTGTACGGTACGTACTGCAGGTGTCAGCGCTGCTGGACGAGTCCCCCGTCTGGCAGGCGTACTGCCACCAGCGCCACGACCTCTTCCTGCCCAGCGGCACCGGCGCACAGGGCGGCAGCGTGGTGGGCCTGCTGGCGGCGCCAGAGGCCACGCGCTACGCGCTGCCCTCCGCGGAAGCAATGGAGCGGCTGCGCCTCACCGCCCCGCCGGCTCCGCCGTCTGCGATCGAACCACCGCCGCAAGCGCCGGCGCAGCACCCAGCAGGGCTCCCGCCAGACCTGCTGTAGCTGTAGCTGTAGCTGTGTGTCACGCTGCTGTGCGTGCGGTTTGTGCGTGCTTGCAATGTGGTGTGGCGTGTGGATTGTACACAAGTGTTCTAGTGTGTTGAGTGGCGTGCTCATACGGTGTGGGTTAGGCTGCGGTGTGATGTCGTCATGGTAGGCTGTGTTTCGTTCGTGCCATCTGTCATTGTATGTGTGTGCTATGCACTGTCACAGCTTATGCCGCACTCGCTCCTTTGCTTGTATTGCGTTGTGATTCCGGCCGGGATGGTCAAGGCACGGTGTACGTTTGGCTTGAGTGCATGTGCATTCTTCTGCACTGGGTTCACGGACTCGGGACCTGCGCCAGAATATCTGACGTGCGGAGCTGACAGAGTACGCTAGCAACACATTTGAAAGTTTGCACCTGAATCCTGAACAGTTTGCGAGGGAGGGCAACAGCACGCATGTGAAAACGCATGCATGCGTGCGGGTGGTGTCTGACCGCCTCTGCGTCTCCTGCAGTGGCTTGCCTATGTGCCTTGTAAAACACCTACGGCCTGGTGCGGAAACCCCTACGGCCTGCGAGCGGCGTGCACAGGCCCCACAGCCTGGCATGCCCATGCTTGCACACAGCCGCCGCGCATGCGCCATTATCTTGCCACACTGCTGCATCGCTGAAGTTAATGCATATCAGTGCATCAGCCGCTTATGGTTATGCCCGTCGCTGCAAAATGCATGTGTGGTGTCCCGCTGTACTGCCTGCACGAGCACTTGCCTGGTACCCACCTGACGAATGAAGGCAGTGCACATTGCTGGTACATGCTGGGACCTCCAGGGGTGTGAGGGCAGTTCATGCAACTGCAATCAACGGCAGGCAGTGCTGCGTTCACGTCCTGCAAATTGCGTGGCAGGTTGGTAGTCTCGGTGCACCTCAGCACTCGCTGCCTGAGGTGACTGTCCGTCCACGTGCTACTTGACTTCCACACACGCGTTTTGGCGCTTATAATGGTGGGTTCAGGGTAAACCTGATAAATGGTCCAGAGGCTTTTCAAAACATACGATGGTCGATAGCTTGCATCAGGGGCGTTCCGTGCGCCTGTCAACACCAAGTGCGTGGCCCCCTTCAATTGGTTGCCTGGATGCGCGAGGTGAGAGCTGGGGTGAGAGTGGTTAGCACCACGCTCGAGCAACTGTCGAGCTTTTGAGCCGCACGCCTTGGATAGCCATGATAACAGCTGGTGCAGGAGTAAGGATTTGTATTTTGCCGCATTCCCCCTGTACAGCAAGTTGCGTCACTACACGCCCAACTGCATGACTGCCGGCTAGACCCAGTAAACTGGTGTCATATTTGATGCCACAGGCCACATAAGCTAAGCATATAAATATTGAGTGCACTCGTCAAGTGAGTTTCGTACCTGTTGCTCTTTGGCTGGGCGCAACACAACTTTGTTTTGCAAGTAAGTTCATAAGTTCCCTATCGAACCACTGCGTGAAGTTGCTTTCGTCAAAGCAAACACGACAGAAGAGAACCGTGCAACTGTGCGTTCTTGATTTTGCAGTGGGCTGTGCGGCGAGCTCGCAAAGGGTGGGGACTGCACCTGCCACTCGAAGCAAACCTGCCAGCCCACCTGCTGGCCATGCCAGCGTCACCGACGTCCCACCTGCAAGCAGTCTTGCGAACGACGCTCGAATTTCAGAACAGAAGGCCGCACCCCAGCCGATTGAGCTCCCACCAGCACAGGTATGGGGGACGATCCTAGCTCCTCCCTGTGTGCACTTCATCCTGAATGGTGCAAGCAGGTTGAACATGCCAGGCTTGCCCGCAACCGCCCTGCTTTCAGGCTATCAACCCTCTCCTAGCATCCTTAGAAGCTCCAGAGTCTGTCACCGCAGACAATAGCGTACCACAAGTCGCGGACCCCAAAAGCTCACATGACGCCGTGTCGGACCAGACAACAGAGGCTGCAACGCGGGTGGAACCCAGCCCGGGAGAGTTGCCACCAACGGCATCAGCTGACCCAGAACCCGCAACAGGTTCTCAAGGGCAACTCGCGGCAGCAGCACCGGAAGCAGCGATTCCCTTGCCGGACGGACCTGCGCACGAGCCAGGCGCAGAGAGCAGGGCAAGCCTGGCTACTGCAAGGAGCTTAAATCGGTCTTTTGGCATCAAGGTCAGGGAGTCAGATGATGTTTCTGCAAGTGGAGAGGCCTTGCCATCGTCTGGGGCCATCGTCAGGGGTCCCAGTGAGCAGGTGGAGTCTGGGGTGCAGCTGTCAGAGCCTTCGCTCGCCCTGGGTGGAAGCTTGTTAGAAGCAAGCACCAGTACCACAATATCGGTGAGTAACAAGGGCTGTCCCTGTTTCGCATGAACCTTGTGTGAAGGGGAGGCACAAAGAGTGATAAAGCTGGAACTGCTCTTAGCGCTCTACTCATGGATAAGCCAACATAGTTGGTACCCAACGCCAGCGTTTCACCTTACACCCAGGAATTTTTAAGGTCTGGTGGAGTACAATTCACCACACCCGGTTTTGCTCCGATGTGTTTTCATGTGTTGCAGGCGCTCAGAAAGCCATCACTGGTATCACAGAAGAGCATCGCTCGTCGGGAGGGCCACATATCATTTGGCGGTGCGCTGGCGCAGGCACGTGGGTTTGTGGACGAAGCTGCGCTGGAAGGTTTTGTGCCCACGGCCAGTTCAGCGGCGGCGCCGGAAAAAGCTGTCGAACAGCCTCAGGACGTTCCCCAGCTGTCTCATGCAGGGTAACGTAGCCTACCTGGACTGTCTCCTTACACGTATTCTGCCAGCCTTCTCAGCGCTCCTGTATTTCTGTCCTTCCATATCCCCTCGCCAACGTTTCTTCGCGGAACCGCCAACAAATAGAGCGGGGCACATTATCACACGAACGTCCCGACACCCACGCCCATTTGGAGTTGGTGTTCCTCAGTCAACACAGGTTCATGGGCACCACCTGAGTCAGCCAGGGCGCTCAACACGGTCCTCCATCGCAGGCACCCGCACCGTGCCACAGTGCCACAGGGCCGCTGCATGCGGCACACACACAGATGTGCTATGCCCTCGTTCTCATTTCAAGCTTCATGCCTGGCCGCAGCCACTAATGCGTCCTAAGATTTCCGCATTAGTGCTGCGTGATACATTCGCTTCGCAGTGGACACGGTGCATGCGCTATGCATTTGCACTACGCACGAGGAACTGCATTGCAGCAGCATACCGAAGCATACAGCACACAGCAAGCCACCGGTCGTCTGTCTATCAAATTTAGCTACCCGGACCGTACGCATGTCTACCGACAATAACGTGCACTAGCACGCCCATCTGCCAAGCGAGGGCCGTTGACTCGCCTGCGCCTGCCGCCACTGGCATGCGGCACAACACCGCCACCGCTGCTGGTGGTTCCTGGCTACCACCTGGTGCATGCTGCCGTGTAGCAAAGCCTATGTAGCCGGCTCATGGCAGCTAGTGTTGTAGAGTACTTCCAGAAGCACCCAGCGCTCGTGGCCGCCGTTGCTGATCGCTAACCGGCCTCTATGTCTCCATTGCCAGTGCCGCTGCTGGTCTGCATGCTCCTGTCGTGGCGTATGAGATGCCACCCAGCGGAAGATGCTGCCTTTTCTGATTGTGATTTGTGCTCGCGTTGAAAAACCCTCTGTACATGTTGCTTGCACACTCGCACCCCCAATTTTACTGGCTCGTCAGCAGCTTCACCTTGTTTCGCTTTCAACGCAGACAACAGATCGGGTACAGCCAAGTGCTTACCGCAGCGTTGATGCGCACTCGCCGCAAACGCACTTGTGTGCGTGCAGCAACCCACATTCACACAGCGAGCGAGCCCCATAACGTGGCATCACATACCCTGCATGCGCACATTTACACTCACGCTTGCATCAACTTTGTAACTTGCGGCACTCCCACTCTCGCTTCCGCCTTGCCGCCGGGCCGTTGCCTGGCCTCCAAGCCAAGGCGAGTGGTAGGCCCCTATGGCTGCATGCGTGCCTCATGGCAGCCGTGAGCTCAGGCAGCGCCTGCACCCGACATCAGGGCGTCAGCAAGCCCTACTCGCCACCGCCAGCGGTGCACGCATTGAAGCACACGCATTGAAGCGCATCAAGGGTGCATGGACCACATGCTCAGGGGTTGCGGAACCCTGCCACATGACCGCTGCTCACCGGCTATCGCTTGCAGCCGTACCATACCAGCGGTCATGGACAAAGCGCAAGGGACTGCTTGTGCAGTTCCCCATCAACCTTTTCTAAGCGAGCGAGGCTGTACGGCACGGTGTCGTGCTACAGCTCTGCAGCATGCCACATTCATTGCATTTGTAAGCATGAGGGCAGGGGGCCCAGTGGTAGTACCTAGCGCCCTAGCCATCCCAGCTGCGTTTGAAGTGGAGGAGTGTTGCATGGAGAGTCAGCAGCCTTCAGACATGTCGGCCCTGTTGAGGGGTGCCTGAGACTCAGATTGTGTGTGCTGCATGCAAGCGCGTCCCCGCAGTGCATATAGCGACCTGGGCAACCCCTGCCACACTTCAGAGGCCGCCAGGAGTGAGCTGGGCTATAATTGTTTCATCTCACGCATCCGACCCTGTCGGCTGCGGTACACCGCTACAGTCTACAGATCTCGATCGGCAACGGTGCTGGTTGGCAAGGACATTGCCTGCAGTATTGCTCAGCCGCTGCATGGGCAGACCCAGGCACATGCGCGGGCTCATGGGCCGCCTATCCGTGCGGGGGCATGCATTCATGCATGGAAACAGTCATGCACCCCCTGCCTCCCTCCCTCCCTCGCATGGATTACATTCATGCACACGCCAAGCACTCAGCAGCTAACTGGCTCAGTCAAGTAGTATTTGGGGTAAGTGTGTCCTGGTATGTGCCACATGCACGTTGCGCATGCGTGTCACCGTGTTTGCTCTGCAGGAACCTTGATCTTGGGGTGGGCACAACTGTACATGGCAGCTGGCGTGCTCGGCTAGGCTTCTCAGTTAGGCTTGCTTCTTTTCCAGTAATACCCAGGGATACGCACAAGACTCATGTTCTTGTAGAGTTGCCCTGTTGGCGCACAAACCTGGGAAGTGGCTTCAATGCTGCTTGAGATGTGCAAGCCCTGGCATGGCCTCAACGCACCTTATAACTCGATATATTGCATCAAATGCCAGGCAAAATGCAGGTATGTGGAGCGGCCTGGCAATTGAACCATGCATGCAATCAGTCAAAATTGGCTGTGCCAGTGCCCGGGTTGTGAGTTTGTCAAATACTGAAATACTGGTACACTTGCAACACGCCATGTCAAACTGCTGAAGGCAGGCGTCACCAAGATCAAATGCAATGGGTGAGTCAGGGTTTCTGGATAGGTGGCTGCTGTCGCTGATTGCCCACGTGCAAGCAGTGCCCCTGCATTCCAGCTGCGTGTGTCAAGGGCGAAAGACAGCACAAGATATGAACATGTCACGCAGCTGTGTGCACAGCGTATGCTCAGGTCGTTGATAGCGACAGTGACGCACCGTGCCCGGCACAGTTACGCCGCCGGCAAGCATACATGGATGGCGCTGACACGCAAAGCCTGTACCCCTGTAGGCCATCCACACTGCACCTGCTATTGCTGAAGTGACTTCTGGCACACCTAACCTGTGTAAGGCTCCTGGACCTGCAATATGTCAGCGTACATGCGTGCACACCCAACTCCACGGCCCTTGCCTCACCAGCACCATGTCCAGGCGGTGGCGCTATCCAGGGTCGTTCAGGTGCGCCACAGCGCCATGTGCATGAAGTGCAAGTGTGTTTGCCTGGCAGCAATCCTGGGCTTGAGCCCGACTTACGAGCGTGCGGCAGCGAGGGCCTGCGCACGTGCAGCGAACGGGCCAAACGCAGGCTGCAAACCCTGCTGGAGGTGCAAGGAGTCGGTTAGGTGCTGACTTCACGAGGGAAAATTTAGCATGCACCTTGGTGTAGTTGCTGTAGGGACATGCATACTGCGGTGGTTTGAATCATGCGCGCCAAAGCCGTTGTTCCAGGTTGCGACGTGACAGCCCAGCAGGAGAGTGCGGCAAGGGCCATGAAGCATATGCAGGCCTGCAAGCCTAGTTGCATTGGGAGGGTGTTGGCTTCCCTTGGAAGACCCGCGCAATGAACACAGCCTGTCCCAAGCCAATTCGACAGAGCAATTTGTTGCAGTTCAGGCCCCCAGGGGTACACCGGGCCACAACTCTTTAAGCTGCTGCACAGAGCAACGGGGCGGTTCAAGGTTAAGGTGCTCTACGCTACTTGCTACTCCGCTTATTAGCCCCGCTCGTAAACTAGCTGTTCCCTCGATTAAAGCAGAGCAGCAAAGATGGGTCTGGCTATTAGCAAGGCGCTGTCCCGGCTCTTTGGGAAGAAGGAGATGAGGATTCTGATGGTGCGTGCAGCGACAGCCTGCTGACAGCGAGGCGCACGCAAGGACCAGCTGCGTCTGTGATGGGACAGGGAGTCTCTCTGCTGAAGTCAAGGATTGCCCCCACACAAACGCTGCCTGCGACCTGATACCTTTGCGCAGGTCGGTCTTGATGCCGCCGGTAAGACCACTATTCTCTACAAGCTTAAGCTCGGCGAGATCGTCACCACCATTCCTACCATCGGTAAGCCCACGCAACAGCCCCCAACTTTTGAGCACTGGCAAGGAAGGCATCAACAGCAGGTCATTCCGTGTGTTTGTGGCGCGCTGTCACACCACTCCACAGGCTTCAACGTGGAGACAGTCGAGTACAAGAACATTAGCTTCACCGTGTGGGACGTGGGAGGCCAGGACAAGGTGCGCTGCGTCACTTGACTTGAGCATAGGACAGCAAGAGAGTGGTGTTGCATGCCCAGCCATCGATGAACGCAAACCGCGCCAGTCACGACCTTTGGCTTGACGGATGTGGCTGTCCCCGCTGTGCAGATCCGCCCGCTGTGGAGGCACTACTTCCAGAACACGCAGGGTTTGATCTTCGTGGTCGACAGCAATGACCGCGACCGCATTGGGGAGGCCAGGGATGAGCTGCACCGCATGCTCAACGAGGTGCGAGGCCGGTTTTCAGGGACACGGCAAGCAGCAATAGCAGGCTGCATGTCTTGAGCAGGTTCTGCACCAAATGTGCAGCGGCAGCTTTAGGCGAAAACAAGGCGTTGCATGCGCAGCGTGTCGTCATCACTTGTTTTGCCTGTGCGCTGGTGCTGCAGCTGCAAGGAAAACAGTTTTGGGGGAAAGCTTGTCTTCGATGGCTGCTTTACCCGGCTTGCTGCGCCTGATTGCAATGTGCAGGAGGAGCTGCGGGAGGCAGTGCTCTTGGTTTTTGCAAACAAGCAGGATCTGCCGAACGCGATGAACGCTGCGGAAATCACTGACAAGCTGGGGCTGCACAGCTTGCGCCAGCGCCACTGGTGAGTATGTGCACAGTGTAGCGTCACTTTTCCAGGAGTGCCAACGCATATGTGCAGCATCCTGCGAGCGGCTTGATTGTGAAGGGCAAAGCAGAGTGCTTCAAGCTGAGGCACTATGTCAGGGTTTGATGCTGATTGCTCAATTATTTTCAGCGCTGTGGTTGTGCACACTATGCAAGCGTCTACGTGAGCGCTACGGCTTTGAGATCACCAAAATTGATCGTTTGTGGCACGGTGTTGTCTGGCGCTTTCAGGTACATCCAGAGCACGTGCGCACCCTCTGGTGAGGGTCTGTACGAGGGTCTGGACTGGTTGTCTCAGAACATCGCCAACAAGTAAACGCTGGCGCGCTCAGCCTTTACACTACTGTCTCCGCACCCACCACGCACAGCGCTGCTGCAGCTGATCAGACCAGCTCCGGTGCTACGTTTCAAAGTGGTTCCCCTGGACGGCTACCGCGTCCTTTGCTGTCAGTCCTAAGGCAGTGTCAACCGCCGGACGCAGTGCTCAGCACACGAGGCAGTCGGTGCAAGCGTGTTTTGTTGCGCCGCCTCGCCCACGGGGGTGCACCGGTGTGTCACCGAGCCAACATTCCAGCGCAACGTCCCCGGCACCCGTCACACATTGATGCACCTCACAAACATTCTTTGGGAAACTGTTTCGGTTGCGCTTGCATCCTGGGTGCTCTCGGTGAACGCCCCTGATGAATTATGTACAAACTACCCTTACCAACTCCATGCTGCTGACACCGCTAACCCTTGACTCCTCAACATCTGTAAAGCCATTCAAGCCACACGGGGGTGCGCCGGTGCGGCACCTGCTTTCCTTTGTACCGCGAGCTGAGCAGGAAATGTGCTTGCGCGTGTTGGATTGGTTTAGGGCTGAGTGAGCACTGGGACTCGGCAAATACAAATGCTGCTGCATTGCGCGCTGAGCATGTTGCCGGCCCACCAACGCCTGTACGTTACCGAGTGCTGCATACCCCAAGCCTTGCTCACCATGGCTGTCGGTTGCCCCGCTGTGCGTACTTGCCCCGCTTTATCGTTTCGACGCAGCTAGTGTGTAAGCTGGCTGAAGCATGCTCCTTCCAGGGCCATGAGCTGCTACTTTGAATTTGGCATTGCTGAAGGCAGGGCCAACTGTGGCAGTAAGCAGTCAAAAGCGTGGGACTAGCAAGCCAGCAATGCTGCAAACAACTTGTTTCCAACGCATTTGATGTCCCCACCACAAAAGTCACAGGCTGCAGAGGGGCTACAGGTAAGAGGGTGACGCATTGACAGATTTTGCCTCACGCGCAAATATGTAAATATGCAGGATCCTGTCATTACTGCATGTATATATGGCTGTTCCCTGCTCATGTGACCCATTCCACCTATCCAACATTAGTACGTTATACATGGCGATCTTGTATATGACAGAAGATAAGTGGTGCCATACATTGTTCCCCACCACACATGATCCATGCCATCCAGGCAGCATTCTGGAGCATCCCTAGTGTCATCCAGACCGCATGCGTTTCCCCCCTATTTACTGACATACTCCTCGGATTCGCTCAGCAGTCACAGAAACAAGGCCCTGCTGCATGCATGTGCCTGACTCGCCAGCAAGGGGCACCTGCAGTCTTGTCAGGAGCAGACCGGTCAAGCTACATGTGTGTTTAGACTCTGCTCTTGCCAGATCAAGTGTCACAGGGACTGAGGCATGCATATGCATGTGCAGCTTGCTGTCTGCAAGGAACGCTGCGGCAGCTTGCTGGATTTGCAGTCAGCCACCAGTTGTGTCGTGTTTGGCAGTGTCATGCATTGAGCCAGTGTGGTGCAACTGTGCATTCTGCTTCAAACGCTGAACCACAACTGCGCACGCGAGTGCACGCGTGTGGCACTGGCAGTGCATGGGGTCCACTCCTGCATGGTGACACACGATCAGTGAGTTGAGCCAGGGCATGCAACCAGCACTCCCCCAGGAGCAACGGTGCCAGGCCGGGTGGCAGTGTGCCCGCCATCCCATGCGGCTGAGAGTCCATGTTGTCACTGCTGATGCGGGACACAATGCTCAAATTGAGGCTGCTCATGGGGGTGACATGGGCATTTCGGGTGCTGTACTACCCCGTGTAATACCCCAGTGTCAAACGCATGCAGAATGCATGTGTGTGGTGGTGGAACAGGTGGGGAGCGTTACATCTAGGTGCCTGCACTTGAATAGCATCCAATGCAGTGTGAAGTCGTGTTTCTCCATCTCTCTTTCAGGCCTGCGCACGGCCTGTTTTTTTGCAACACACACCGGTCGCCACCGCACTACGCTGCGCGCTGCCCCCACAGATTCCCCACAGTCGGCCAAACCTGAATTCCGGAAGCCTTGGAAGATGCACAGGTGAAATTTGTGTCCTCAGCTGCACTATCCCTGCCCTCTCACACCACAAAATCCGCGCTACATCGTGTCGCCTGCAACGTACCGCCGGGTCTCCGACCCGGCGGTACTGTGAGCGTCATGACTTGCAGACGTTCCAGCCAGCACACATTGCCCACAACAACACTCTGGTGCCTACATACAACTCAAGCTGTACACCAAGCACTAACCTATCAGGCACACATCCAGCTGAAGGGAAATCACAAATCATCTTGGCATGCAAACATTTCGCCACATTGTTGCCCTTGAGATACTGAGAAACCGAATGGCATGCCATCCACCAAAGCCGACATTAAGTCTGCCAAGACAGTCCCGATAACATTAGCACAGACCAGTGTGTATGTGTTCCGACCAGCACTCAAACCATGACATAACCATTTCAGGCAAGCTAGCCTTTTGCGATGCTGCCTCTGATTACTGACCCTGACTGTCGTTGGCTGGCTTCCATCGACAGACAAACCAGGACATGATACAGGTCTTTACATTCACTCAGGAACATGCTGGACCAAAAATGTGTTAGCAGTGCCAAATCTGGTACCAAATCCCTGTGCTCTGCAATGCATCCTGTGTGCTGCCGCACGAGCACTAAGATCGTCTAAGGAGATTTGACACAGTTGGCCTGAGAAGGTGAAAGGGTTCTCGGCACTGTACACACAGCAATGCACGTGCGGTTGCTTCGCAACATAATGTTACAACCAATAGCCTTCTCCAAGGTTGGCGGGTTCAACCAACCCTCAGGCTCCATCCACTTCTGTAGCGTCCCCAAGGCAAGCAGTTTAAGAGTAGTAGGGCAGCACCTGTGCGAGAACACAGAACAACCACATGCGGTGTTAGGCCGCTGGTCTGCCTTAGTTATTGCGCCAGCAGCAGCACACCTTATATGATCGATGTCCGCTAACAAAACTTTCGTCCAGCACCACCCACCTGGGTCAGGACGTACGCCCAAGCAACACCGGACAGACCACCGACGGTCCAGCCAGCAGCGAAGCCGGCCCAGCTGCAGGAAGCAACCGATTCAAAACCATCAGGAGTGAGGACAGATGAACAAGTCAACATCTACGCGTTTGGAATATTATGTACGAAACTCTCAACCCCGCCAAGCACAGTGCAACGCTACTGCAACGCCCATAACCTCACCCGTCAGCGCTGTAGAGCGGGTCCCTGGTGATCGCACGGCCGGACAGGGTCTTCAGGCCCAGAGGAGGGGCTGACTGGAACTGGGCTGAGCCGTACACTGACAGGCACAGAGCCAGGATCAGGACCAGGCCAGCTCCGGACAGGCAGCCAGCAATCTCAGCCACGCCCTCAACGTTGCGGAGGGGGCCCAGCTGCAACACAGCATAGACGCAAAAGGCAGGATCATGCCATGTTCATACAGGGGTACTGAGGCACCCATATTTCTGCAGCAAGGGAGGAAACTCGAAGCCCATACGCATGCCCAAGCTTCACTGCAACAACCCGGTCCGCATGGTATTGAGTGAAACACCCTACAGAATCAATTTGCTGCTCCAAACGCTGTTGCAGCCACGGCCCATTTCAAAAACAGTGCCAAGTAGTTGTCCATGCCTTCCTATCTGTCCGTTCCACAGCGCACATGGCGGGGCTAGAATTGCGCGCTACTTGCAAGAGCTGAGGGTTACCCTCTGACTGCTGCACACCTTGATGAAGGGGCCAGTCAGGAGGAAGCCGTGAGCCAGGCCAACCTCAACACCACGCAGCAGCGGCGAAACACCGGTGCGGTAGGCGGGCAGGTTGCTGAGGAACCAGGCAACCTCAGCTGTGGAGGTGATAGGGGTCTCGAAGCCGCCCTGGAAGGGGTCGCCGTTCAGAGGCTGCACGACCTGGTTCTGCACGCAGGAAAGGTTCCGGCCCAGCACCCAGGTTAGCCATCTCGCGGGACTGGGTGCAAGTAGGAGTGATTAGGGTGTTGGTCCACTGAGCACCGAGAGATACAACGCCCAGTGCTCCAAATGAACAAGCTGAGGAGGAGACCTCCAAGTACCTTCTTCTGCACGTCGCTCAGGCTGGCGCGCACGACGGTGGCACGCCTGGCCAGGCTGATGCGACCGAGAGGCTTGGCCTGCTGTGCGCGGACCAGGCCGCTGGAGCGGGTGAGCGACATAACGGCGGCCATCCTATCGATGCAAAAGCTCAAGGTTGGGGTCGCTACAACAAGAAGCAAGCAACACGACTCGACACACGGGCTCTCACTCCCTACTTTTGGGTCCCAAAAAAACTAAAGTGGATGTGGACGAGAATCTCCTTGACGTGTCAAGGGGGGGCTTGACGGTGGGGGGCAAAATGCACAAGGTAGCGTCATTGCGTTTCCCTTCGGTTAACCCTTCGTCCTCGCGTCTGTTTAATGAAAACCTGCAGAACAACCACAAGCTGCTGCCTTGACACGCTGGCTGTCAGTCTTTAATCAGGTACTGAGATGGCGCATCAGACGTTAGCATGGACGCTATGCTCCTTGCGCGCACATATGAACGGCCCCAGCAAGTGTCCTCCTCTGTTTTATGTGCATCGCATGTAGCGTTTACCTGCCAAATGCACTTTCGGCCCACACGCCCATCAAGCACCATGCAGTATGCTGTCATGCTAGCGCACATGCCTTACATGTGTCAGAGAGAGGTTCCCCGTGGGGCCGTGCAGTGTACAGGACACAGCGCCTCCCCACCCCCTTGCAGCTGTGTTACGCACACACTCGCTATGTGGGCGCAAGCCTGTACGCAGCCTGTATGTGTGTGCAGTCAGGCAACGCTTGCTGGTTCACATGCGCACTGCCTGCAGCGTTTACAGAAACCGTACAGGGGGTTTCGAGTCCAGTCCAGTCCAGTCCAGTCAGCCAGCAAATACACAAGCAGGTGGGGATGCGGGTTCCGGCACCATGCCCCCGCAGGCCGACAATGTGTGGGTGGCGGACACGCAACAAAGGCGTGCAAAGGCGTATAACATGGGATATTGATCTGAGGCAAGGATTCACGACATGCAACACACCCTGGGGCATTTACCTGGTGTACTTGCGCACCTCATCACTGCATGCAATTGACGCATGGACAACGGTTCCACTTCTGTCAACATCAATTGTAGGACTGGCTGTGTGCGTTAGCGGGCACAAGCAGCACTGCAGTTTTGAAAGCAAAGCAAAGCGCTATGCTAGGTGTCCAACACACGTGAAGTTGAGCGATTGAGCATGCACTGACCAAGGCTTGATCAAATTGTGGTATACGTGCGTCATTGAGGATTGCTGTACATAAGGAGATTGCCTCCTGGTTCTTGCTCTCTCAGGCTGCGGCCAACAAGCTATGCATCAGGTGTTGGCATTGTCGCGGCCACACGCATGCGTTGAGCCTCCACGCCTGGCTGTCATCCCTTGAGGTGTGCCTGCGCATCCTGGTACTTGTCACGCATGACAAACGCCTCCGATAGCACATACTCCAGCTTCGTACCGTCCCAATCGGATGTAGGCAGGCGCTGCAGGAACAGCACCAAGTCCTGCGCACACAGCACAAGCGCACGCACAAATGCATGCAGTTGGCTAGGCGGGACATGCACGCGCAACAGCAGCAGTCAAGTGCCCAGAAGCCGGTACAGAGCCGTCATGCGCACACAACGCCGTGGTCATACATGCGCATGCACGTAGCAGCATCAACTGCAGCAGCGGGGCGCCCTGAGCAGCGCTAATGAGGCGAATGCGCTGCTGCATTATGGCAAAGAAGAGTCGCACATGGTGCGTGCAACGGCCGCCGCACCGTAGCGCGCCTGCCAGCAGCAGCAGCTGCGTCGACACCACTGTGCACCTTGCGCCCCTCACCTGGAACTCCATGCCGTGGCGGGAGTCCTCGCTGTAGATGCGGTCCTTCCACACCAGCAGGAACTGCGCTGAGATGTAGGCCTGCAAGCAGCCAAGCAACAGGATCAGCCAGGGTCAGCAGTGCAATCACCAGTCGCCCCACCTCCCTAACCACAGCGTCCACACCAACCACAACACCCGAACTCATCACCACACGCCAAGCCAGCACACGCCTCCCTGCCGACCTAGAACACACTGTATTGCTTAACCTGATCGGCTTCCTGTGCTGCTGCCACACAAGCAGCACAGGAGTGCATGTAGGAGCACCTCATCAAGTCATCAGTCATCAGGCATGCCTGAATTACCATCGGTGCGTCTGGCAGTACGGTAATATACTCATGTCGTTGTTCCTTTGTTGCTTTGCTGCCGCACCTCCGCCCCCGCCTGTCTCTCTCTCCCTCTCTGAGTCTCACCAGGAAGTCGCTGAAGTTGGAGCTCTCCGCCAGGTACGTGTCCCACAGGCGTATGCCCAGCGGGAAGGGCATCTCGCGCACCAACAGGCAGTTGACCCAGCGGAACGCAAACTGGATGAAGTCGACGCCCTGGTCCTCCAAGTGCGACGCGAGCCCGGGGCTGGCGCGCCTGCAGGCATGCATGCGGTGGGTACAGTGCATGGCAGGCGGCGCCTGATCAGTGCAAGTCTGCAAAGCTACAACACATCATGTACGGCATGACATATGCAGTCATGGATGACGTGTGCTCAGCACACCTGCCTCGCAGGCCAAGCGATGAGAATATGAGATGCAGATATGTGATGCAATATTGAGGTGCTCACGTGCTGGTGTGCTGGAACTGCAAGTGTGTTGCTGCGGGCAACATCACTCGTGGCGACTGGCACCAGCGATTGACAAGCAAGCAATCAGCTTGCAAGCCATCATCCAACCAAGCTATCAGCTCATGACGCTTGCAGAGGCGAACTAGGGCCGCGAGCTAAAAGCTGTGACTTGGATCAGGTGTCAGAGGGGCCATGCAGTGTGATCTCCGTGCGGCTGTGCAGTATGCCTGTGCATCAGGTCAGGTGTGGGCGACCGGGCGGAGCCTGTGGAGGACGAACTGCACGCATTCCCGCCGCACTCACTGCACGAGCTCCTTGATCTTGAACACGGTGCGCTGGATGCCCGGCTGCGCATACGTGTAGTGGTCCTGGATGCCCTCCACCAGCTTGCACAGGCACCAGTAGCAATCCGCCTCCACCTCCAGCACCACCGCCTGCATGCGCACACGTGGCGGCCACAGTGCCACAGGCTTGGTGTAAGGCAGTGCAACGCACAGTCCAGGCTGACAACTTGACCCATGCGTGGACGGGTGCTCAGAGATTTGTATGTGTGGTGGAGCGCAGGGGGTCATGCGATGTGGGGGAGGGCACGCGCCCAGCAGTGCACACGGCAAGGAGTGCCGCACACCCTTGTTGCACGCTGGGGCAGGTGAATACCGGTAGGCAGGAACGGAGAGGGCACACACCACCCTAATGCAGGCCAGCACCACCCCAATAAGCTGGTGTCGGAGTCCATTCATGCCCCTTGTACCCCTGACCGTCGTATTTGCGCTTGGCGTGAGTCGACTCAAGTACTCAACGGTACAGAGCGCAGGTGGCCAGGTGCGCCAGCATCAAGCCCAACTAGTACAATAACAACAAATGAAGACCGAAATCAGACCGAAATACAGGTCAGAATACAGGTACAGCAAGTACAAGACTGGGTGCAAATAAGCCGCTATTGTTAGTGAGCTCACGTCGCTAAGGTTGTCCACGGTCCAGGTGTCTATGAGGCCTGACTGGTGCTCTGACAGGAACACGGCCAGGAAGGGCGTCACCAGGTCGTTCATGCCCTGCACGTAGCCGCTGGCGGGGTGCCTGCGGGGCAGCACCATGCAGCACAGGCAGACGCGCGGATCCTTGACCAGCCAGCCGGACGCACACACAGCACAAGGCATCACCATGTACGCACAAAGTGCCCTGCCGCCAACACCTCGAGCACTAGTCGCCTGCGGAAACACGGGCGCTGACTGTGTTGCGTTCAGAACACGGGGCCAGGCAGGGGCCTGCACTTAAAGCCTCAAAGGACTGATAAGACACATACCGTGAAGCATGTGCACAAACTTGCAGTTTCTGTTGCTCTTGCTTTGAATGACCGCAGGGCCAGTGCACTGCCTCTCCGCCGCTGCCGCTGCCTGACTGAGGCGAGAGGTGATGATGCTTATTCCAGGAAATCCGCACCCACGCACAGCACCGTCTGCTGCAAGGTACGAACTGATCACTATAGGGAGCCCCATTACACTAGGACTGTACGACGCCACTATGTACCGCACGCCTCTGCGTACCGTATGCCCCAGATGTACAGCATGCGCTCCAGGGACTCCTGGATGATGCGCTCGTGGAAGAACGGCACGTTGGGCGCGGTACGCGGCACGTCCACCGCCACCTGCATGCGGGTGCAACCAGGCAGATGCGGCCAAGCATCGCATCCATGCTGTGCGCTGTAGCGCACGAAAGTAACGGTGGCGCTGGACGTGGTGTGAGCCGGGAACTGAGTCGGTGTGGTGGAGGGAGCGTTCACACCACCCTATGCAAAAGTCCATGACACCACTGCATGTACGTCCTGCTCCACATGCCAGCCAGTGTCCGGCAGGAAGGTGTTGGAGCGCACAGGTGCTGCCGTTCCTTGGTTCTGCGGCATGGCTGTCATGCTGCAGCAAATGCCTGCTGCTTGAGCGATCGTTGCACCATAGCCGGAACCATGCGTGCATCCTGCATCCGCCCGACAGCTGCTCTGCTGGCCAACACCAGCCCAGTGGTAGCGTGACGTTGGCGCACCACATGACCGCAGCCCTGGCCGCAGCCTAGCAGAAAGGCGCAAGGCACTCAGTTAGCGTCCTTTCAGGCGTTCTGGCAGCCTTGAGTGAGGCTGTGTATGGACCCATATATGAGGTGTACGAGGTGTGTGAGGTCACCTGGCGCAGCGCAGCCAGCTCGTCCTCGTTTCGCTCACTGTTAGGTATATCGTAGCACTCGGGAATCAGTTCGCAGTACTCGCGCCGCCTGCGCGCTAACATTTGTGCTTGCCTGCTCCTGCATGCACGCAACATGCACAGCACGTCTCAGAGCACGGACAAGTGCTTGATGGACTGGACACAAAACATAGCGTCACGCACACACCAAAGCAAGTGCATGCAGTTCGCAACGGTAGTCAACACTGCGTACGCTGACCTGTACAGCTGGGTGCGGGTGCCATCACAGTGGGACTTGCCTTGCAGGCGGGATGTAACCTAGAAGTAAGCGCCAGCACACTGGTCGCAGTTCGTAGGGTATCCCGTTCCATGACAGCTCACGAAGTGCGTCAAGATCCACCTGCGGGCCGAAGTAGATTACCGCATGCAGTTTGTGCGGCACCTGCTTTGCTGCGGTCGGACGGCAGCCAGACTTCATAAACATTGGGTTGCAGACGTTATCAGAGCTTGAACACTGCGAACGTACCACAGGCTCTGCTAGGAGTTTGTGGAACTTGGCTACTTTGTGTTGGGGGATGATTTTCTGGAGGATCGTGCTGCGGTCCTGTCCGCTGCTTGATGCTTCTTCCGTGTTGCGAATATCAATCGGCCGGGGCTGCACAACCGCAGGCTGGGCCGGAACATCGGGCTGTGTTGGCGTGTACGAAAACTGCACGCGCGCCAGGCGTGGCACCGAGGCACATTCCACACTCTGAGAGAGGTGAATTACTGCAGCAAGTGCGTCAAAAACCTGTGCTGATAAGCAAAATATGTCCGCTGTACAACTCACAGCGGCCCCCCCACCTCTTGCCCACTAGAGCGGCCGGTAGCACGAGACACCGACACGTCGCCCTCGTCGTTGACCTTTGGGCGGTTCAGAATTTTGCCTGGCGCTGCTTTAAGAAAACTGCACACGGAAAAGTGGGAAGAGGTGAGACGCGAGGTGAAAGTGCTCGCTGCAGAGTTTGTTCTTGGTCCCGCACAGCAAGTTTGTGCGCAGTTGTTGCAGGTGCAACCATGCAGCCTCACTTGGTCAGTTTCTGTACACCAACCTCCAGCTTCTCCGGCACAATGCTTTTGTGCTCAGATAAGCTCATGGCTTGCACCTGTCACAACCAAAAGCGGGACCAAAGCCCGGACGACACGTGGCGTGCGTGAACAATTTATGGGGGCTCCTTATGTGGAATTGGGAGTGTCTTGGACGAAATATGATAAGGCGCAGCCAGTGGCTGACCCTTGTGTTGAGGCTTGATGGTGGGATTTCCCATTTTTTGAAGGGCGGAATGTGCCTGACCTGGGAGGCCCCCGGACTCCCGCTTGTTGCAACATGTTGCTTGGTGGGTGGGTGGGTTCATCACAACAGTTCCAAAATGTTCTTGCACTTGCCCCTGGCCTTTCATAAACCACACCAACACCTGGAAAATCGCATGCCCCTGGCTGGGTCGTTGGTACGCAAAACTCCAACCTTGTAAACCGTCCGTTCGTCAGTCGTTTCCAACAAACGTTGTGAAAATAGGGTGTACCAGCAGCCAGGAATTACAACGAGTCGACAAAGACCAGGGACTCAAGGGACAGTGAGTACTATGCGTGTGAGCTCCACCACCCTGTGCTAAGTTGAGTGCCGGCTTACTTCAGCTCCTACTACGGCGTGTTTATGCAGGACACCGAAGCACCATGTAGGCCCTCCAAGCAGCGGCAAGGCTGAGCCTGTGCCGCTGGCAGTGAAAGATGCAGCTCAGGCTGTGCCAGCTTCGGGTACGAGATGGTGTCGTCCATGTTCAATCCTCTTTTGCCTGCTATGTTGGTGAACAGTGCCGCGTCACTGCTCCTGCCACAATTACACAGCAACGGTGCGTGTGTACACTTTGCAGGCAAGGATACCGGTCTGTCAACTGAGCAGCATGGCGTCGTTGGAGTGCAACTCCCGTCGACGGGCAGCAAGGGAAGTGCATCCCCTACTAGCCCTTCGCTGGCTCCCTCGAGAGCTGCTGCAGCTGCCGCAGCGGCACTATCGTTACAAGGGTCAGCAAGGGGTGCACGGCCACTGGCAGCGGTGGCCGCAGCAGCTGCGGGGCAGACAAACGTGCGTGAGGCAACACGTAGCAATGAGGAGCCCTGCGCACCGCTGCCTGTGGCAGTGCAGAACCTAGCCTCCATCAGCCACCCAGCTGGCGCTTTCTCTTCACCAACATCGAAGGCAACGTCCAGCCAAAACGCTGTATCGCCACGCTTGGGTTCGTCGCATGTCGTCGGCCTTCAGGACGCTGCCCTGCATTCAGGTGCAGCCCTGCACACAGCCGGGGGTGCAAAGTCTAGCAACACCACCACTTCTGCCTCTCGTATTGAGGCCTCGTTGCAGCTTCCAGACTGTGAGCCAACGACCCTGCTAGGCGCACAGTCGTCTGAAGCAGGCACTTTTGTACGAGACTCTGGTCGTCGGACGCTTGACGGAGCGCCAACCCTGTCTGGGTTGAGCGCAACTCCGTCCGGGTTGAGTTCAACTTCATTATATGCTGCACGTGCTCCAGGCAGCGATGCAGCCGATGCCCTCATGGGATATGGCGACCTGACCATCAACAAGGATGGCAACGCTTTGGAGGTGCAAGCGCCAGGGAGCTTGCAGCTCAATCACCAGCCAGGTCACAGACGCTTGCCAAACCGTCACTTGTCTCTTCCAGCTATTGCACCCACTCCGCAAGGCAGCCAGCCATGGACTGGCCACGCTGCAGGGCCTGCACCTTCCAGCAGCACAGGGGCAGCTGCACCTGCCCTGCAGACCGCTGCTCGCGCGGCCTCGTATGTGAGTGCAGAGCTCACTTCGGGCAGCTTTGCAGCGGCGAGGCAAGCGGTTGCGTCAGGTCAGGAGGTCCGAGTGACCTCAAGCTCGTACTTGCCGTCCCGCCTGTCGGTGCAGCACAACAATAGCAACAACATCAGCAACAGTCGTGCTTCGTTTGAGAGCGATTTGGGACGCGGCAGCGAGAACAGCAGGCAGTCGATGTCTCAGCGAGGCACCAACTCGCAGCTTTCCAACCTGCACAGGGCGGTGGAGCGGCTTATGCTGCAGGACAGCTCGTTGTACAGCAAGGTGCAGGCAAGCATGCAGGCAAGTTGTGGTGCGCTGTGGGGAGGCACTATACGCCTGACGCACACACATTGCTTGATGGGTTGCTTGGCTGACGCACCATGCACACTTGATCAGGTGCCCGAGCACGCTTGTCAGGTGTCAGGCTGTGCGCATGTTGTGACAGACCCTGATGCAATGCCTGTAGCAGCAATCAGGCTGTTGTTGTGCCTGGCCCTGTTTGTTTTCAGGGTATTTCCAGCCTTGCCAAGGAAACCAGCAAGCTGGACTACAGCCGAGACGCTAGCGGTGCCACGTGCATCAACCAGTACGTGGTCGTCAAGACGCTGGGGCGAGGATCGTTCGGCAAGGTCAAGCTATGCCTGAACACTCTTGATGGCCAGCTCTATGCCATTAAGGTGTGTGCATATTGAGAGTTCCCAATTCCTGTTGCCGCCATTTGCTACACCACCGAGTGACTGCCATATTCCTCCCTCGGCAAGCTATCTCTGTGACACCAGGCCC
>BDDA01000012.1:244720-338649 GCA_001662385.1 Chlamydomonas asymmetrica | reverse complement strand
GGGGGGGGGGGGGGGGGCTACAGAAGTGTCTGTCCCTTGACGTACGCGAGTGACACTAGCAGGGGAAAGCATTGCTAGTGGACTGCGTGCAACACCTTTGCGGCGGCCATTCTGCTTACAGCATGCTGCATGCGACATGCAGCAAGCTCACATACGTTTCAACACAACGTCCACTCACCAATGTGTGCGTGCGCGGCTGTGTGCCCCTGTCGCATGCTGCTGGCGGATTGCGATCGGCAGATGGTGAACCGCGCGCACCTATTAAAACAGCTTCAAAAGCCACAACGGGCTCTGCGCCGGAAGGTGCAGCGCAACTTGAGCGACAACGGGCAGGTGCGTAGTGCCTGCATGCATGCATGTGCGGCTCGTGTGCAATCGCGCACGAGCCAAGCCGCCAGGGCTGTGACGGGCTGTGAAGGCCCAAAACCCCAGCCCTCAACCATGCTGACGCAGCCCTGAACGGCTGCTTCAACTTGACGTCTGCATCTAACCTCTCGCACATTTGCGCATATGCATGCATGTATTGGATACAGCAGGCCTTGGAGCTGGTTATGTGGTGTTCGTCAGGTGATGTGCACTGTGAACCTGTGATAGGCTGTGACATTCGCTGGTGCTGTGTGGATGTGATGTGGTGGGTGGTGGTGGCGTGCGCAGGGCGGGCCGGGGTGTACTAGCAGCGTTGGCAGCGGCGCAGGGGCGGGCGCCGCCAGCAGCGGGCGCGCGTCAGCGGACGACGTGTCGCCCATCGCGGCGATCATGCGGGAGATTGCGGTGATGAAGAAGATGGACCACCCCAACCTCGTCAAGCTGCATGAGGTGAGGCTGCATGTGCAGCCTGCACGGTGATGGGCGCTGAGCGCCACTAACTGAGCCCTCTGGGTAGCACACGACGAGCGCATGTGCAGGCACACCGCGTCAGCACCCCTATGGCGCAGTTATGTGCACCACGGCTGATGCGGTTATACAGCACCACCGGCAGTGGATGTGCTGCGATCAGGCATTGTGGGAAGGGTGGGGACGCGAAGAGCTACCAGCTTGCAAGCTCGGCGGTTGCTGTGGGGGCAGTGTAGGCTAGCTTGGACCAGTCACCACCGCTGTGATAGCACACCGTAGCCATATGTGGATGGCAGCATGGCCGAGGCAGGCATGTACTGCAAACAGGGAAGCAACGGACTGCTCATGCACTCCTGCGCATACCACAGCTCCAGCGCATCACTGGCCCACACATCGACGTGCACCTGGCAATGCATGCGCCCGCGTGATGCCGGACGCGTGGCTGCGTGCATGCATGCATGGCTGCGCGTGCACAGGTGATTGACCCCTCCGGCAGCGCCTACCTGATGCTGGTGATGGAGTACTGCGAGGGCGGGTGCGTGATGGAGACGCGCAGCCAGGAGGGCTTTGGCGCCTTCCAGGAGATCACGGCGCGCGAGCTTTTCCGCCAGGCCTGCCAGGGCCTCAACTACCTGCACTACCACAAGGTCGTGCACGGCGACCTCAAGCCCGAGAACCTGCTGGTGGACGCGCAGGGCATGCTCAAGATAGGCGACTTCGGCTCCTCAAGGTATGCACAGTCCCTGCCTTGCCCCCGCATATCAACATACATATGAGGAAGGTGCGTACAGGACTACATGATATAGTCCCTCGCCTTCCCTCCCAGCTTTCCTCCCAGATGCATGTTTATCATATATGTATGGGCAGTATGTACGGTATATTGGTGAAACCGTGTATTTGTGTCCTAGTGACGCACGCATGCGTGGTGGGGCCGCTGCGTGCCGTAGAGGGTGGTGTGGGTGTGCTGCGTGGATCGCGACGTGCGGTTTGCTGTGGTGCAGCCGCATCCTCGGAATCACCGCGTGCAGCAGTGGCACCCCACAATGCATGCTCAAAAGCATCAGCCCGGATATGGGTCCATCGCTCTGCTTTGGGGCTGTGGCGCATCCCCTTGCGATCAGCTTACAGTTCAAGCGGCTGTGCGCACCAGACAGCACATTGCCGACAGTATACGTCCTCGCATGGAGCCCGATCAGGCCGCTTCTGTATGGCCCTTTGCAACCGGCCCTAACCGTCTTGGTCTGCTTGTTCGCTGTGCCGGTGTGTGACTGTGCATTTATGCCTGGCAGGGTGATTGGGGGCGACCCGGCATCCGCCACCAAGACCTCCTGCACGCCTGCCTTCCAGAGCCCTGAGGAGGTGAGCATTACAAAACTGGATGTACAAACTGGTGTATGTGGTCGTCAATCATGCGCTGACTGGCTTGCCCCATCTGCCTCACTCGCACCGCATGCACACACGCGTGCTCTTTCTTGGCGCACGTGCAAAGCCACCCTGCAGCCACATGCGCGCACGTGCTCATGCCTCCTGGCTTATCCACTCATGTACCAGCACAAGTCTTGTTGTCCGTCGTGATGACATGTGTGGTTTTGTTGTGGTTTCGTTGTAATCTTATCGTGGGTTCGCGCTGGTCTTCTCCTCGTGTGTCGTGCAGGTGGGGCGTGTGAGCCAGGACCCCTTCCTGGGGGACGTCTGGGCGCTGGGCTGCTGCCTGTACTGCTTCATCTACGGCCGCCTGCCTTTCCAAGGCACCTGCGTGGTGGACATCTACAAGGCCATCCTCACAGAACAGTAAGTTCAAGATGTTTATCTGCGCTAGCAGGCATCCAGCAGCAATACCGCATGTTCAGTAGGAACAGAGCAGTTTTTGCAGAGGCGTGACTCGGCATTTCTGTTGCCGGCAACGTTCATGTGTCACGTTACGTTTGCAGCTCGTCAATGCCACAAATGGCAGCTGTGTAAGAAATTGCAGCGTACCGTGACAGCTTTATTATGCAACCCTGCATGATGCATTATGCTGTTGTGCTGCGCTAAGCCCATGTGGCCGTCTTGCATGCCAAGTGCATAGCTTGGTGAGCCTCTTCTGCTCGCCTGGTCCCCATCTTGGGGGAGCATGGGCCGTTTGGTCGACACGCTCCTGATGTAACATAACATAAACACAACATAAACCGTGACAGCTTGTGCACACCGTAGCGTGTGCAATCCATCCTGGCTGGCTACAAGTAGAGCGTCTGCAGTGTGTGTGGCGCGCAACAGAAGACACGCCCTGCACACGTCGAGGCTTTTTCAGCGCTGCTGTCCTCTGCATGTGTGCGTTCGCGTGTGCAGGGTGGTGTTCCCGGCTCACATCCCTATCAGCGACGACCTGCACGACCTGCTGCGCCGCCTGCTCAACAAGGACCCGCGAAGCCGCATCACACTGGCCGGCGCCATGGCGCACGCGTGGACCACCGCGCACGGCACCGACCCGCTGCCAGGGCTCGGGGAGCTGGGCCAGGCGCCGCAGGTACGCTGCGCTACTCTGTCGTCTGTGCTGCACGCGAGGCACCCCATATACCTAAATGAGCACCTATCTAGGCGACCAGCAAGGCAACCCGCGTCCTAGCAGTGTTTGTGGGTGAGTGGGTGACCCCCGCATCCGCCTGGGACAGTTATAGTCCATCCAACGTATGCAGTGGCTGGCCACACAGTAGCACAGATATTCTCCATGTCTGGGGTGTTTACTAGCAAGCTGGCTGAACCCCTCCTGGTCTTGGCGCCGCGGTCGTGTGGTCATCCACCGCCGCCGCCACCCGCAGGTGATCCAAGTGAGCCACGTGGAGCAGGTCAACGCCATTGACCGCAGCAGCCTGGTGGCGCTCATACGCGCGCGCCTCAAGGAGAAGGTCTACAACAAGGGCGAATACCTGTTCAAGTGAGAGCCTCCTGCTGCTGCTGCTGCTGCTGCTGCAAGACATGTGAATGCCACGCCACGGGTATCCGTCAGTAATTACGTGAAGTCGTAGCACCCCTGTAGGGGTGTTGTGCATGGTGACGGCACATACGGTCACCTTTGGCAGAAGTGTTGGCTTGCCGTTGTGCACAAAGCGATGCAATTCTTGGTGCCTTCTGGCCCGGCAGTTGGCATGCATTGTGACTTTGTCAATCATGCCTGCACGGCCGCTCCGCATTACGCAACGCAAGCGCGAAGGGTGTTTGTCCCGCACCGTTCACGCATCTTCCTTTGCTCATCTTGACGCGTGGCGGTGGCTGGGTGGCTGACTGGTCGTGCTGCGCTGCCATGCAGGGCTGGTGAGGAGGCGCACTGCGTGTTCATGGTGATGAGCGGCGTGGTGGAGGTAGTGCAGCCAGCGGGGCCAGAGGACGCCAAGGACGGCGGCGCACGAGGCGCCCGGGGCGCGACCAGCAGCTCCGGCGCGCATCCGCACCGGGCGGGAGAGCACCGCAACAGCGGGCCCGCGTCCACGACAGGCCGCGCGTCAGGGGCAGGGACAGCGGCGAGCGCGGACCCGCAGGGGCCCGGCAGCTCTGGCCCGCTGGCGTGGGCGGAGATCTCGCCTTCTTCCACTGTTCCTGCAGCGGCGGCGGCAGCGGCGGCCGGCGGCAACAGCACCACGCCTGGCGGGCCGGAGGGCGGCGCTGGCGCTGGCGGCGGCGAGTCTGACGAGGAGGGCTCACTCAGCGTTGACCTGGACGAGTCCCTCACGCTGGATATGGGGCAGGTGGGTGGCGGCAGGTGGCAGGCAGGGTGGCGGGTGTGCACACACACGCCAGGAGGGAGGGAGAGGCGCGAAGGGGCGTGTGCGGCGTTGGTTGATGTTGGCACAACAATGCAGCAGGCATGAGGCTTGGCGGAGCGAATGCATGATGGCCGCTGATGATAGGGACGGAGTCGCATAGTGGGTGAAGCTGGGGGAAAGGGGGAGGGCAAGAGCACCACTGGAACACCTGCCTTGGGGTTCAACTTGCTTGCATGACAGGCGCGGGTGCTGTGGCCGTACATCACATTCTGGGTGCCTGCCGTTGTGCTGCCCCACCTCATGAGTCATGGACTCCTGCCTTGCTGTGCTGGTGCGGGGCTCCCACATCATGCAGGAGGCTGCTGAGGCCATCCTGACCGCCTCTGAGAACATCGTGGACGGCAAGCTGCACATATCCCGCCAGCAGGTGCGTGCGGCGCCCAGCTGCGCTGGGGCGGGCTGCTTGCGTTGCAGGCAGGAGGGTTGAGGAGCGTCGTCCAATACCCCGCCATTTTGGTGACAGCTGTACACTGTGCATGCGATGTACTGCTTTGACATGTTGCAACTACGGTATGTAGAATCCGCGTAGTTGTTGCTCTGGCGACGCCTGCCTGGTAGAAATACGCCTGCATGTTTCCCTTACTTGGTTGATTTTCTGACCTTCTCATGCGTATGTGCCACGCGCGCTCGTGCTGCGGTCGGCGCAGGCGAGCGAGATGCGCAAGCGCGTGAAGCGCAGCGCGCTGACGCACGCCGCTGCGGGCGCCGCTGAGTACGTGCTGCACGTCAAGGGCCCGGGGCAGGTGCTGGGCGAGGTGTCGCTGGGCGCGGCGCCGACGCGCTACACGTACAGCGCGCGCGCCAAGGAGGCGGTGGTGTGCGTGAGGCTGACAGAGGAGAACTTCATCAAGGCGCTGCTGCAGGTGCGTGTCTAAATAAATGAATTGGCATGTGTTGTGGAGCCACGTTGCCAGATTGCCGCAGATTGTCACGTCAACAACTGACCCTTTGTGTGGCTTTCTGACTGTGCCCCATTAGCGGTTTGGCTCTTACTCGTTCAAGCGTGGTTTTCAACCAGAGACTTTGAAGGCGACGCGCCCTGACATATCGGCGTGCTGACGCACTGCTAGTAGTATCTTGAGTGCATCTGGCTGCAGTATGCTGCGCTGTGTGCTTGCTTGTAGCCGGCGGGGCAACATTCCTTAATCCCTGTGTGCCCCGCCCTGCACTGCACTTTTGCAGTCGTATGAGAACGGCTCCACCTCCCTCATCAACACCACCGGCAGCAGCATCGGCCTGGCGGAGAGCAGCAGCAGCAACCTCATCTCGCAGCACCTGCAGCACGCGTCGAGCCTCGGAGGCAGCGTCGTGCGATACCCCCTCTACTACCCGCCACCCGCACCCGGCACCCAACCCCACCCGCAGCATCAGCAGCACCTGCAGCAAGCTGTGCAGCAGGCTATCATGCTGGGCAGTAACGCTCAGGCGGGGGCCTCGCCCGCAGCCGTGCCCACAATGCGGGGGTCGCCCATGGCCGGGGGCCTGGCGGCGGAGTCGAGCCCGGGTGGGGGCCTGGCGCGCCAGCAGAGCCACGCATCTGCATCGCCCGCTGCCAGCATGAACGGCGTCACTAACAGCGGCCCCAACGCAGTCACGCCCGTCCTGCTGTCAGGAGCGTCCATTGGCACAGGTACGTAGTACGTACAGCAATGGCGCACCCGTACTGTCATAAGAGTGACGTGTACTGTAGTGACATATAGTGATGTGGGTTTAGGTTTGGGTTTTCCTGTTTGTTTTGGCATATTTTTGGGGCTCGCTTGCTGGGGCCTGATCCTTTCCTTGCGATGAGGACAGGCGTAATGGGATGTGACACGGAAGGGGGGGCCAGGGGCTGTGAGGGGCATCAGCGCGGTGAGAGGTCAACCTTAAGGGGGACACATGACCTAATATGGTGATGCGAGGAGTAATACTGAGGCGCACTGCAACGCATCGTGTCTTGTGGTGCTGGCATGAAGGCGTGCATGGTATGCCTGCTGTGAGGTCATCCTCCTCGTCTGCCACATCAGTGATCAACATTCGCCCGCTCGCCCGCATTGCTGTCCTTCAACATGTCGTTGTATGTGTGCTTGCAGCTCCAGTGGGCGGCGCCATGACAAGCGGCAGCGCGCTGTCAGGCCCCAGCAACGCCGTCGTCGGTCCATCCTCCGGTGCGGCAGCAGCGGCAGCGGCGGCGAACGCAGCGGCGCTCTTCTTTTCCAACGCCAGCAGTACGGGGCGCGGCGGGACCGCGAGCGAGCGCACCAGCGGCATCAACCAGCTGCAGATGGTGAGTGAGGGCGGGTGGGGCGGGGGAGAGGAGGGCGCGCGCCGGCGTCGGGACATGGCATGCATCGCAGCATCAGGCAATACTGTGCATTGGTGTTGTGGTGCTGATCGCACTTGCCGTAATGCACACTGCGTGGCCCCACGGAAACCTAATCGTAACACACCACAGCGCACACCGCTGCTGTGCCACAGTGCATGTTGCCCGCCTCACGCTACCCGGCTGTGCACGGCACGCCTCACTGCCTGAGAACACATGATTATCAGGCAGTCAGGCCAAATAGACTGATGTACAACCGCACGGTGCCCAATGACAGCCGTACTCGCTGCTTCTACAATTGTGAAGCCTATTGCAGCCCAGCTCGTCAGTCCTGGCATGCCCCACCTTCCCAGCCTTGTTAAACGTTTGGATCCAGTGGTTTTGTTTTGTCACAGAAAGTGTCTTATGAGGACTGGGTGCCGAGTGTCGCCCGTGCAATTGTGTGCTTGCCTCATTCATGCATGGGAAGATGTCCAGTTGCCCAGCCCTCACGTGCGGTCACATGCATGTCCAGGTGATGGAGTCGCTGAGCGACTCGGGCCCGTTGCAGCGCGCCAGCTACATGATGTTGTCAGGCACCTCCGCACAACACGCCATCCACAGCACCACGCCCGGCACCACGCCCATCCACACCACCCCCGCGCCCGGCGTCGGCCCCGTCGGCGGCGGCCTCGCCGCCGCAGGCGCGATGTTCTCGCACGCGCCCAGCGTGCCCAACACGAGTGCCAGCCTGGGCGTGCAGAGCCAGCATGGCTTTGCGAGCTCCCAGGGCGGCATTATGATGGGTGTGCGGGAGGCGGATGAGGAGGAGTGGGACGATGACGAGGATGAGGGGCTAGACGTGGTGAAGGACACCGAGACCACCAACGCCTTTGCCATGGGCGCGCTCGACGTCGGCGTGCTTCACACCATACGCTCCTGCAACGCGTCGCGCGTTGGCAACGAGGGCCACGTCGTCGCCGACCTCTAGTAGTAGCCTATAGTTGCCCTTCGCGGCCCTCACAGGCCTGTAGCTCCTTGCGCTGGTACCCCTGTTTGTTCAGGGACGCCCTACCGGTGCCAGTGCTTACGCAAGGGTCGAGATTGGTGAGGTGATTTACTGATTGCGTCTGCAGTATACGGTGGTCCTATATGGGCTTGTGGTGTGGCTTCTACCCCTGCTTGCTGTCGCTGCTTGTGCTGAGCGGGGCGGGCCGCATCACTTGCTGCACTCGAAGCCCATCCCCGCCCGCACCTGCGCCCCTCGCCCCATACTCTCGATAAGGCCTTCCGTCCACCTTGCCCCCCACACCGAATGAGACGCCATCGCTTAGAACTCTAGTGAGTGCCATGATCGGATTCGCAAGCGGTAGTTCCCACAGCCCATGTGCATATGCTGCTGCTGGGCGGGGTAACACGTTTGCAATGGAACGAGTGCTGTCGCCTGTCACTGTGACCTTTGACGCTCTGGGATGGGCGTGAAGGGGCAGCTGTGAGGGCGGTGCTTGAATGAATGTGCGAATGTGAAGATGAGGCATCCGATCTTAGCCCTGCGATCAGGGCGGCCACTGCATGGCACACACCATTTGATGGCTCAGGGGAGTTCAGCCATGCTCATTTGCTGGCTAATGGGCCGCCTGACGCGTCCCGATGTAGCGAATGAGGTCGTGCCAACGTCCAATGCGCCGACCGGTGAAACGTGTCGCCCTCTTCCATCATTTATCGGGCCTCTGTTGCTGGTTGGCATGCCCACACCTTTCTCGCATGTAGAGTTCGCCCACTGTCTGCTGCGGACGCTTAGTCTTGTGCGTGCATCCCAGGTGGGCCTCAATTGTTTGGCACAACTGCGATAAGTAGCATACGAACGTTCGTGTTGTGCCTCCCCACCCAGCTGTTTGCTTCGCAGCCTGTGTGTTGGGCAGCGCAGTGGCAAAAATGATCATCGGGATACGCATCTGCATGTGTATGTTGTTGTTGTTGCCATGACAGATGCCTCTGCGCCTGATTTCACTGTTGCCACGCGTACGCGAACCTTGCGTATGGCTGCTGCAGATGATCGAACCAGGCTGGCAGGGTGCAGGCAGGCAGGCAGGCAGGGACATTTCCATTCAACCAAAGCATGGGGCATGAAGTACACTTTACATTGGAGTCATCTAAATCCAACGCACTGATGTTGTGGATGCTGGGCTTGGCCCAGCAGTGGTACCTGTGCTGTGCACTGCCCACGTCGGCATGGCGTTGGCAGCACTTGGAGCGGAGCACTGCTGTCGCTCCAGGCTGGTGCCCTCCGTTCACAAGGAGGCAGCACCTCCAAACTGCATCGTTGCATGTTTGGTCGACCGCGCTGCTCCGTGCGTTGGGGCTGGGACTGGGATCCGCGATGTCTAGCTACTGCACAACACCACCTGTACACGGAAAGCACCCTGATGGCTGGCTACCGTTTCCTGCCCTGCAGCACTGCGCGTATCCCACTGCAGCGCTTTCAGCATGAGCATTTGCATCCTGCGCCTAGCAAATATCCAATACCTGCTGGATCTACTGGATCTGAACACTTGGCTTTGACCTCGATATGTCGATCTGGCGCTGCCTGCGGTACACGTTTGCGCCGCGGATTTCCCCCGGTGCCAGCATGCCGTGCCAAGATGCCCCTCGCCCTGCGCACCCCTCCCCCTCACACGCTCGGGGCTGTGTGCCTGTGCGGGCGGGCATCGTGGCTGGCATGCCATGCAAACTGGCCAGATTGCGCTGCGTCCTCCTTTCTGTTGAGCTCTATGTGCAATGCGGCCTAGGAGATGCACATGAGGTTCGTGTGCAATGCGTAAATGCGTTGCATTGCCTATGTGCAGCGATAGCACAGCCACGCATGCCGCATTGCAACGCGGTTGACTCGTAGGTACAACGAACATGCCGATTGGTCAATAGCGGTACCGGTATGCCACAGCTCAAGCCAAATGTTATTGTGAGCCACCGTGCTTCAACCCGTTGAGCCGGAGGGGCGGATCACATTTGTAGGAAGCTGGGCGCTGCATTGCTGCCAGTAGCCCTGCTAGGGGCCACATGCACTCTACAAGAAATTGATGTGCTTTACTCGTCGTAACCTTAACGGCCCTGTGTTTACGGCCCTGGCTGCATCACATACACGTTGCCATGTGCCCTCAAGTACGATCCGCACATCTGGCAAGCATGACATGCGCGGCCGTAGCCGTAGGGATGCCGCCACCCGCTGCGATTTACCGCACCGCACCCCACATGCAAGCAACTGTAACTGTTGCAAGGCTGCTCGTGTGCCGCGACTCAGCACTGATGGATCGCATCAAACGAAGCACTAGTGATGGAAAGGGCCATGCTCCTGCCTCCCAGCTTGCTTCCGAATCACGGTAATGTTGTTGTGCACCTTCGGCCCGCCAGCCAGGTCAGGGGCCCAAGGCCACCCTCAAAGAAGGTCATCGGAGACACCAATGTCGGCAGTGGAGCAAATGGTATAGGTTGTGCGTGCAAGCAGAGAGACTGGGAATGGAGCCACAGAGCTGCAGCGATGCAGCCTGAACGCGTGCATTCAGGCCGCATGGAGCCTTATGTCAGTCCACTTCAGCGGCGCTCAAACGTCCTGCCTGTGCGGCCTCCGGCCCGGATGCGCGCTGCGAAGCCTCGGGTGGTGATGAACACCGCGACGTGATGCAAGAAGCCAGATGGGTGAGCCGATCAAACGCCAAACACGGCGCTGGTGAGGGTGGCGCAAACACCAGCACATGCATGAGGGTGGTGCAGGCACCAGCAAATACCAGCATGGCTTGATAGGTGATGGTTCGCACGCTGCCCCATGGCCAGGCCATGCAGAACAATGCCTGGCCATAACGTGCTCACCGGATGGGGCCGGCAGGCAGTGCAGGAGTGGGGCCCAGGCAGCAACGCGCAGCAATGCCAACGACCCAAAGCGGTTGCGGGGCCTGAACGCGGAAGTGTCACGCTGGCGCCACATACGTCATCATCTATTAAATACCATGCTGGACCGTCAGCACGCAAATAAACATGTTGTAATGCAGGAAATCTCATCGCGTTGTGCGGTAACCTAATGCTCTGCCACTCAAGTCAGTGGTGCCCTTGCATGCTCACTCGTTGCGTGCGTGCGTACGCTGCGGGCAGCTTGACGAAATCACTCTGGCTGTCGAGCTACGGTCCCACGGCGGCACCCGCACGTTGTCGCGCCGGCCTTGCGGGCGAATGTGCCTGGCACCGCCCTATTGAGCCACACCGCCCCATGCCCCGGCACCTAGCGCTGCTGCCGTGGTGGTGGCCGTGCTTGTCGTTGCTGCTGCTGCGCCTGCGCCTGTGGGCGTGCCTGTTGCTGCTGCGGCGGCGGCGGCGGCGGCGGTGGCGTCTGCTGCGACAGCGTCTGCTGCTGCTGCTGCTCGCCTGTCAGTTGCCGCCGCCTGGACTGCTCCGCCGCCCTGCGTGTGCGCGCCTTGCACCACTTTCGGAATGGCGGGTGGCGCAGCGCGAACGAGTTGTCCGTGACTCCCGCAACAGAGCGCAGGTTGCAGCTGGGGTCGTCGCCTGTGAGCGTCAGATACTCCAGCCGCAGCACGATGTCTGTGCGGTCACGAACGAGCTTGGCGAGCAGCGAGTGCGACATCGTGTCGAAGTCCTGCTGCCACGTGTCGCGGCTGTATGCGAGGTTGCGCAGGTTGGACAGGATGTGTTCCAACGTCTCCGTTTCAAAGTTGAGGATGAGCGGGTACTTGACCACGACCTTGCGCACCTGTGTTGTGTGAGACCCAAAGCACAACATATGCATTAATCAACAACTGTGCGCGAGGCAGACGTTCAGGGGGTGCAACTGGCAGTGAGTCAGTTGCATACAGGCAGACGCCACACCATTTACACTCATGATAGTTATGCCTCACATACACCATAATTGACATGGCTGTTTCACGCCGTTGCACTGCACTCGTTCACGGTGTGCACGCACGGTACACACGGGAGGACACAGCCCTTCGCCTACACACCTCTGCGTGGTTCATCCGTGTGAGTTTGTGCAGCGCATCGTAGCGCGCACGCGTGATGGGCGACTCCAACCCCAGCAGCATCGGGTTTTTCCGTACTACGACCAGCAGCTCGCCCGGAGTCAAGTTCAGCATAGACTTGAAATAGCTTGCTTTTGCTATCACTTGCTGGTAGGTTTGGTCCAGCAGGAACGGCGCACGGCGCAGCACGTACAGTGTGAGCTCCTTGCCGTATCGCTGCTCCATTTGCTCAACAAGTTCAGTCATCTGCTCGATTGGGGCCTTAATTTTTGACATATACTGGGCAACACGAGGTGGCAGCCGCGGGTAGTCCAGCACGCACTGCACAAGCGCCTCCAGCTTCAGACAATTGCGGTCACGCGGGTTGCACGGCGACGTGCAGGGCCTTCGTGGATACTTGTAGTCCCACCCAGGGAGCTGAGGGTAAGAGGCAGCTCTTGAAGCAGGCGCAGAGCCTGGGTTTCCCCACTGGGCACCGCCAAATGCCGCAAGCCTGGCTTGTAGAACTGCCAGGCCATCTGGGGCAGACGTGCTAGGTTGCTCCGACCCATCCCTGGGCGCCTCTGGCGCACCGGGCTGGCTGTCTCGTGTCTGGTCATGTGTGCTTGCACTCTCAGCTGATACGTGCTGCACTGTGGCTGCGGCAGAAAGTGTGCCCCGCCCCCGCCTGCCAGCGCAGACCACGGGCGCGCTCCGTGGTTGCCTGAACAGAAAACCGTGGCTGTGCAGTAATAGGCCCATAGTGCAGTCTAGAAGGGTATTCAGGCCGAGATCTAGGAATCCTCCCTCTGTAGCACTAATTAGCAGGAACGCTTGCTTAAGCCAGGGGGGGCTGCATCCCGTGCTTCCATGAACGCCGTGCACTTCCACCTTGCACTTCCACTTCTACCCTTGCCTTTCTTGCGGCGCAGGTCCCATACCACCTTTCTTACTAGCATCAATCTCAAAGGCCCCCGATGGTCATTGACGCCACTGGCTCTCGATGGCGAGATTTAGATTACCTTCTGACGCGACCAGGCAACCTGGTGGGCCCTGGGTTCGAGCCAGGGCCAGAAATACGGGAGTTCATGCAGTCCGAGAACTGCAGGATCCTATGCGTTGGCGCCGGAGGCCTGGGATGTGAAATTTTGAAGGACCTCGCCCTGTCGGGCTTCGTGAACATAGACGTCATAGACATGGACACCATTGATGTTTCAAACCTCAACCGCCAGTTCTTGTTCCGGTAGGCGTGGAGTGCCCCGGGGAGAGCGAATGCGCGCTGGTTCACACGGTTTCGCTTGCTGTGGGGAACATGGATCTAGCTTCAGCCGCTAGCACCAGCGGATCTCATATCCATTTCGTTATCTGCCTTAGCTTGAACTGCTGTATGTGTGCGTCTGCACGTGGACAGGATGAAGGATGTGGGTCGTCCCAAGGCGGTAGTCGCAGCCGAGCGAATCAACGAGCGCGTGGCGGGGTGCTGTGTGACACCACACCACGCACGCATCGAGGACAAACCAGCAGAGTGGTGAGGCACCAGGCACTGGCTACAGTTCAGGTTTTGCGTCAGTTGCCGGTTTGTGTGCTCTAGCCTTTGGGGAACTCCATCCTTGGCGCATAGCACGCACAGCACCGCTCAAAGCATACAAGGCAGGCTCTCGTGCACGCTGTGTAGGCAGTAGGCACGCACTACCGAGCAGTATGTGCTGCGCCTGTTGATAGCCTTTGCACCTTACTCCATCCATGCGCACAACGACTGCGACTGAACGGTCTCGGAACCAACACATTCGCTTGCGCCAGACGGCACGCAACCCATACCACGTGGCTCTTGCCTATGCCGCACTGCATACCTTCCGCTTTGCCGTTGCCACGCCTACCGCATCGTCAAGGGCTGTGTAGCACTGGGTTCACCCCCGACATACCTTTCGGACCGCTCCGTGTGACCGCCTCTGGCTGCCACCTCCAACTCACTATGCGGCATAAACGCGCTCACACCCACACGTGCATATTGACGCGTCCGTAAAGCTCAAAACCTTTCCAAGTGGTGCACGGCGTGCGTGGCGATACCTGCTAATGCTGCGTGGTGTGCGCGCACGCATGTGCAGGTACGCGTCGTTCACGCTGATAGTCCTCGGACTGGACTCCTTGGAAGCGCGGCGATATATGAACAGCGTCGTCTGCTCGTTCCTGGGTGAGTCTTGGGCCGCACGTCTAAATGCACACACGCCTTGCAGAGGGCGTTGGTGTCGCTGCTGCCGCAGCAGGATGTGCTGGGGCACTGCGGCCCTGCGGCAGCGCTGCGGCCTTGCTGAATTTTGAGGCACGTGCGAATACTCGGCCAGGATTCAGCCAGGCGGTGTGCAGGACTCTGCAAACGGGTGTGCGCATGCACTTGATGCGTCTGACGTCATGGTCGCGTTTTGCGATCATTCGATGAGCCGTCACTTTCCGGCCAGCAGAGTGTGTAGGCGTGCGTGACCATGTGCTAACCATGTGCTAGGCGCATCATCCCTTGCATTACTACACGTCACCGTCGAGCATCGCACGCCGGGGAGCAATCGCGTGGATTGCATGTTTATGTGGTTTCCTTCGACATGCACATGCAAAATGCAGAGTTTGGCGAAGACGGCGTGCCCAAGCTGGAGACCATCAAGCCGATGGTGGATGGCGGGACGGAGGGCTTCAAGGGGCACGCGCGTATCATCCTGCCCGGCATGACGCCCTGCTTTGAGTGCACGCTGTGGCTGTTCCCGCCGCAGACCAAGTTCCCGCTCTGCACGCTGGCGGAGACCCCCAGGTGGGTCAGCCAGCCAGGGCGCCCGTCTCATGCCCACGACAAGCGCTTGTGAACCTTGGCGGCAGCTTGGTGATGGCGCAGGCTGAGGCTGAGGCTGGGGCTGTAATGGGGGCTGGCGTAAACGGCTGTGCGAATGAGGCATGTGTTTGTGTTCCCCTGCACGCCCCCCCCGTGCTTCGCCCTTCCCTCACCAGTCACCACCCTCACTGTCTCTCGCAGCACTAGGCCCCAGCACCTCCTGCATGCTCAGACACATCGTGCCTGGCGCCTGTATACACTTTGTAGCTTGCATCATGCATGCCGCAGCTGCTGCTCTAGCTTATCCCGGTTTTTGCAAGTGTGCTGCTTTGCGCCACACCCTTTCGCAGGAGCCCAGCGCACTGCATCGAGTACGCGCACCTCATCCAGTGGGGCAGCGTGCGCCAGGGCGAGGAGTTTGATGCGGACAACGAGGAGCACATGCGCTGGGTCTACGAGCGGGCCACGGAGCGGGCGGCACAGTACGGGATACAGGTGCGGCGCATACCCCCACGCACACGCACACGCACTGCATGGCCCCACGGGCGCCTCTTTCTGACACACGCACACGCACAGGCGACGCGGCCAGACTGGGCTGCACAAAATCTGCTGCCAGGATACGGCTTTGTCTTGTGGGGCGGTGCCTGCTGAGGACACCATGCATGGCAGCATGACGGGCGAGCGGAGCAGAGACACGGCGAAGGTCTATGTAAAACCGCGTAACGGTTTGCAACACGTGCAACAAACCGTCGCCACTGCCATGAGTGTGTCGCCACCAGTAAGATGCTCTCATATCACACCTCACAGTTTCACAACCGTGCATGCCAGAGCGGCAGGGCGCTCGACACACACTGAACCAGCTCAAGCGCAGCGGTCGAGCATCGGCCTGTGTGCGCGCACGGTCGGGTCAGTGAGGTGGCATGGGGGTGACGGTGCCTGAGCCCTGCTCAGAGCGTCGTTTGCTTCTGCCGCTGGCTGCCGGTGTGTGGCGTGCGTGTGTCGTGTGTGTCGTGTGTGGTGGGCAGGGTGTGACGTACCAGCTGACGCAGGGGGTGGTGAAGAACATCATCCCCGCCATCGCCTCCACCAACGCCATCATCAGCGCGCAGTGCGTGCTGGAGGCGATCAAGACCATCACCATGGCGGCCAGGGGCCTGGACAACTACATGATGTGCGGGGGGTCAGGGGGTCAGGGGTCAGGGGTTGAACTGACAGAGCCTCTACCGCCATGCTGCGCGTTGTGTGCGCTAGGGAAGCTGCTGCAATGTTCAGGCCTGCACGCAGCAGCATGTGAAGTACCTACACGGTTGTGGCAAACCTGCAGGGTGGTGATTGATGGTGGTGTGTGAAGGTGCATGTGCATGCCACTGTGTACACCTGGGGCTGCGCTAAGGGACATCTGACTGCGTTGGGGCCTGAGAAGCGCTCGCGTCGGCATGCAAGTGGGCATGCCCGGGGCTGCACCTCGGCCTTGCAGATGATTTTCGAGCTCCTATGTGATGTGTGCATGCTGCGTGTGTTTGTGCGTGTGGCGGTGGCGTGGAGGTGCAGGTACATGGGGAGCCAAGGGCTGTACACACATACAGTGCAGTACGAGCGGGATGACACGTGTCCCATCTGCACTGCGGGTGTACCGCTGGAGGTTGATCCCTCAGCAACGCTGCAGCAGGTGATGGCTGCATCACATGACGTGGCAGCACATGCCCCGCATACCCGCACACATAACCATCCATGAATGGCCAATTCTGATTGGCCATGTCAGTGGCCATGTGCCGTGAAGTAAATGGATTAAACAATCACCTCATCAATTACGTTGGCATAGTTTTTTGCATACAGTGTACAGTGTATACACCACATCCAAGTTCCGTGCATGGCAACTGACGCCAATATGGGCTGCAGACTGCACAGACGCATGCATGCCTGCACGCAACACACAGACACAAACGACATGAGCATACCACGCCTTGCAGCGCATGCTGTCCATGCATTCACGCATGTCCGCAACGCGTGTGCGGAAGCAGCCACCCGTCATTACCCTGCTGGAACTTACCCGTGCGCTTGCGTGCACAAGCATGCGCCCACAGGCCCTGTACCAGTGTAGGGTTGGTACTTGTTCGCATCTGCATGAGTGAGAACTCAGGCGATGCGTCAACGCTCGTGCTGACCGCACAGGTGATTGACCAGATGCTGGCTGACACGGTGCTGTCGCGCCACATAGCGCGCCCCAGCGTTAGCTACGGCTCCACGGTGCTGTACGCGCATGGCATCTTTGAGGCCGACACGCGCGCCAACCTGGACAAGCGCATCAGCGACCTGGTGCCTGAGGCCGGTGCGTACCGCGTACCGCCTTGGTGGCCAGCGCCCCTCATCGTATGACTGCGTGACCGCATGAATGCACAATGCATGAATACATCACCCTGCATGATTACCTCCCACTCTTCCCACATGTACAAGCAGCACATGCACATGCAACCGTCTGCATGCCATGCGCAGCTGATAGCAGAAGCTCGACAAGGTGTGGATGCACACTGCCGTGGCAAGCTTGGCATTTGACAATGGTGTCAGCCAGGCCGCATGGCTCTGTGTATACCAAGTTACCAAAGCTGGAACTGGGTGTCATCGCTCATCGCTCTCTCGCGCGCCGCCTGCAGGCGAGGAGGGTGCGCTGCTGACGCTCAACGACAAGAAGCTCTCCGCGCCCATGCGGGTGCGCCTCCGCTACAGCGACCGCATGAGGCAGTAGCAGGGGATGTGCAGCACCACACCAGACACGAACCACAGCGGCGCGGGTGCTGTCGTGCCGCATAGCGGATCACGTGCGCTTGCCCTGCAAGGTGGCATCACCCAGCTGGAGGAGTGCAGGCTGCTGGGGAGGTCAATCCAACTTGGTAACCCAATTGGGGTGGACCAGGCGAAGAGGGTGGACCCTGCGTCAGGAAGCGGCGGCCATGGGGCTATGCGGTGGCGCCTGTGTGCTGCCTTTGGAGTTTGAATGTTGATGGCGCAGCACGAGGCAGACCCGCTGCATGTGGCGTACCTGCAGGGGTCATGGCGGCTGTTTGGCTCTGAGACCGTAACGCGCATTGTTCAGGCGCGGCCCTGCTGACCCCCCGACGTATGCCTCCGGCAAGGCCAGTCAAATGAGGACTGCGTAATTACACACCTGGTGTTCAAGCTGCTGACATGCTCCTAGTGTCTGGTTTTCTTGGGTGCAGCATCCCGTTGCCGCTCACGGCCTCACCGTATGTATGCCTGTAGCGCCCCCCGACCGCTGCACCCGCATTTCTCGTTCATGCTAGTTCGCTCACGTTACGGCGGCACGGCATGACGGATCACGCGCGCGCAGGCTGCCGAGCATCAGAAATCGTGCATGCTGTGCACTCACATGCTAGGCTCAGGTGCAAACAGGACAACCACTATCATGCTGAAGTTGCAGTTCGCGGTAGTTGAACCCATGAAGTTCCCGCCAACGCATTGACAGCATCTGCTCAAACGCTATAACTGGGGCAATGGCAGCACTTTTGGTGTAGGCAACCCTGTGCCGACGCTTGGTTGCTGCAGTTCAGTTTCCTTTCACCCTGTAACGCCAGAGCTCAGCGCCAGTCCTGCAGCGGTGGCAGGCGGGCGTTGCAGCAATGGCGCAGTGGAGCGTCGCCAAGCATGGCTTTCAAGGCCTGCAGCCCTCTGCAGCTTACAAGCAGCAAAGCAGGCCGATGTGCAGGCCTGTACTCTACAGCGCTGGAGCGCCTGCGGTGGTCCCTGCACCTCTCACAGCAGAAGTCGTAAAGAGCCAGCAATTCGCAACCCGCGAGCGAACAGTTAAGGTGGGTTCGCTGGGTGAGAGGCGAGGCCTGCTTACACACGCCACTTGCGGCTCTCCTCCAGTGTCGCATAGCTTGCCCGACTTGCCCACGCACTACACCCACTGTGCACGACCAGAAAGTCCGTCCCCCGCGCAAACATTCTGCATATTGTCTCCTGGAGAGCGCAGACGGCGCGATGTGTTGGCGTTTGGGCTCCATCTCACGCGCTGTTACAGAACCAAGCACAGGATCCTGGTCCTCGCGTGTTGGCAGACCACTTGTCCTGGCCAATTGCTGCAAGCAGCTGTGTGTACTTACCACGCGTTAAACCAGTGTTGATTGCAAGCCCAGCAAAGGACTTGCCCTTTTTCCTCTCAAATCTTGGTACTAGGTTCGATCCCTGTGCCCGCACCTTGATTCGAGCGGTTTTATCTCTACTACGCGAGACCCAAGAACATTGAACTGAAGCTTCCTGTGGGTACCGAGTGTGGGCAGGCAAGATTGCCAGGCAGCAAGTGTATGAACATGGTAGCCACAACACCTCTGCATGCCGGCTGTTGCTCCTGCGTGCAGGTTGCTGCAACGGTTGGGACCACAGCAGTTGAGACCACCGAAACCGTGACGAATGATGATGGCGATGCGCTCAACCCCCCTTCCAGCACCTCCTTCGGACCTGGCATCGTGAAGGCAAAGCGGTTGCAGGGTGGGGTCTGGCCCCCGCCGTTCGTGGCTGAGCCCACGGCATCTAGTGAGACACTGGGGGAGATGGGCAACACACGTGTGCCAAGCTCTGATGGCCGTGCATGGCCTCCTCCTCCTGTTCAGCCCGCAGCAACTTCAGCACAATCAGCGGCTGCACTTGTGGAGCCACCGGCTGCAAAGCCCTCTCCAGCGCCCTCAGGCCCGGCAACACAGTCGGGGCAGGCGGACTCCACGGTCGCCAATCCTCGAGGAAACGCCGCTAAGCCTGCATCAGTGGTTAGGAAGACTGTTGTTCCTACCCGAGGGGCGCCGCTGAGCAGCAACAGCAACGGCTCAGGCACCGACAGCGCTTCTGCGCCTCCGGGAGTCTACCTGTGGCCCGCGCCGGCCCCGCAGAGCGCTCCCGGGGGACTACCGCCAGAAGCGGCGAGACCAGCTGCCGCAATGCCTGCGCAGCGCAGCGCAGGCCTCGCTGGTGCACCACCCAGCGTCGCCAACCGCGCTGCCCCGCCTCCACCTCCGCCTGCTGCTGCGTCCACAGCAGTAGGGCTGGCTGGGGCGCGCACGTCACCTGCGGTAAATCCTCCCACGGAGAGGGACGGCGGAGGTAGCGATGACGTGGTCTCCGTGCAAGACCTGGCTGCGCTTGCTGCACGCCTGTCGGCCGCGTTGTCGCCAGACGCCTTGGACTCTGCCAGCAGCAGCGACGCGCAAGCAGACCGCACAGGCGTCCCGGCCGCGTCTCCAGCGCCCCGCCCGCGTGGTGCAGCGGGCAGCGGCGGCGGCAGCGGCGGAGCGGCAGCGAGCGCACCCGTGTACATGTGGCCTGCGCCTGCGGGGCAGGGCCAGGCAGCGCCACAACAGCCTGCCTCGGGCGTGAACCCGACCTCACCACCACTGAGCGGCCAGGAGAGTGTGGGCCGCTCCGATACCACCACGAATGGCGTCAAGGCGCCGGCCGCAGATGCAGTCCCCGCTGACGTGGCCGCTGCCATCGCTGCCGCGTTGGCGGCCACCCCCCCGCCGCCTGCTTTGAACCTCAAGCCGGATGGCACTCCGGAAGATCCCTGGGTGGCTGCAGCAGCGGGGCCGTCAGCCGCGGCGCAGCCGCTGGTCAAGGCAAAGCCTGCCGTTGTCGAGCCGCCAGTTGTGAAAGAGTCTGCCGCAGCTGCTGCCGCAGCTGCTGCTGCTGCCAAGGCCGAGGCCACTGCCGCCGCAGCTGCTGCTGCCAAGGTCACTGCTGCGGCCGCTGCAGCCGCTGCAGCTGAGGCTGCCAAGACCACAGCTGCTGCTGTTGAGGCTGGAGGTGTGAAGGTCACCGTCGCTACTGCAGATGTGAAGGTCAAGGTGGTGGTGGACCCGCCGCAGCCGCAGCAGGCTGCACCGAAACCCACAACGCCCGCCTTCGCCTCCGCTACGCTGGCGCCAAAATCCAACGGTGCGGTCAGCATGCCGCGCAGGGCGGATGTTCCTACCCCCACTGCAAACGACATCGCTTCGGCAATCGCTGCTGCGGTCCAGAAAGCGGAGTCGTATGCTGCCACCACAACCTCCTCCTCGTCCTCCGCTGCTGCTGCTCTTCCCAAGGCAGCGGCGGGGGCGGGCTTCGCACCTGGAGGCGTGGCGGCATCTGCTGCAGGGGTTTACATATCGGGCGCCGCGGGAGAGAAGTCTGGCATGAGCCGCGTGGGGGAGACACGCCCCGAGGCCGGTTCTGGCGCTACTGGTGCTGGCGCGAGCAGGTTCCGGGAGCGCATGAAGGGGCTGATCACCTACAAGCTGCCAGGCCTGATCGTGTATGCGCTGGTAGGCGGCATAGTGTCGCTGTTCAGCCCGCGCAAGTAACGCTGAGTGGCCAGGACTATGCGCTGCTGCTTGCTATATTGGTTTGTGAACAATTTCTTTTTTGCTCCAGTCGCGTTGCTCCAGTTCAATTTGTGAGTAAAGCTGCACACTACAGTATGCTACGCCAGTATGATGTGTGCCCTACGTTCAACTTATTTGCATGAACAGCACATTCGTGCAGCAGCTGCTGTGCGTGCGTGCGGTGGTTTTCCTTCGTTGTTGCTAGGTCGGATTTGTGATTGCGCTGTGCGCTGGGTGCATGCCACATTGCCACTTGTATCAACCTGCCAGCAATTTGACTGAGGGTGATCAGCAAGCATGAAAATTAGCTGCCTTCCATATGAATTGTCACATGTGCTTGCAGCAGTGGGTGTGGCCTGAAGCGGCCGATTGCGTTACACGTGTGTCGGTACACGTGTGTCCTGTTAAGGCTGCATGCGCTCGTCAACAACCCTAGCAAAGTAGCAGTAACCACAGTCTCTGTGGCGGGATTGTCGGCTCTTGGCCACCTCCAAGCCTCCTCCCGCCTGCTGCCTCACTGTGTGGTTCTCGACTTGCCAGCACCAGCGTGTTGACTGCAGGCAAGCGCTAGCCCTCACAGGACTCCAGCTCGCTGCTTACAGCAGGGCAAATGGCCTCCTCGGTGCCTTGCCAGGCATGCAGCACAGGTTGCGCGTTGCGTACGCAGCCTGCCCATGTGCACGCACAGCGGTGAGTTTGGTGTGCAGGCCGCGGCTCAGCGGCCCCCTCGCCATCAGCGCCGATGTGCACGCGGTGCATAAGATGTTGCGCTATCTGTGGCATGAGGACCACCATGTGAGTTGCCATCCATTGGGTGGCCTGGGTATGCATGAGAACAAGTCAGCATCATCATAGCAAGAAGCATTGGTGGCCAGCTCATGTCAGCTTGGGTATTGCCACCTTCCCATCTCACATTGGTTCTGTAAGTCGCCACATGCAGTGCAATGAATGTTGCCAGTTTTCAGCAGCGTGAGCATTCAGGCTCTTACGCATGCCTGTCCTGCAGAGTAGGTCTGTCCTCACTACAAGCTAGTGTACAGTAACATAGTATCGTTGTATACCTTACATCAGTCGGCAAGCAATTGCAAGGTTTCGGCACACAGGTTTCGGGGGTGTGTGTCACAAGTTGTAGGCAGACACCAAGCATTGCACTGAAGGTATATCAGCACTCAGGTGTACATTCACTCCACGAAGGCTTTGCAAAGGCTACACTGTTGGCCCAAACATCGGTCTCTGCCGCCTCAGCTTGGCGTGCTTGTCTTGTTTTTGGTGAGCACTGCAAAACTGACAACCAGACACCTGAGCCTGTCTGCAATTGTTTGAGGGTTCTAGTGTTCCTATCATATTGTTTTCCTGTTGTGTCGAGTCTCAGTCGAGACTGTTTCCGTTTGTGCTGCAGGACGTATTTGCCACGCATTTTGTGGCTGACGAGCAGTGCACTCGCTGAAAGCGCTGCGCTCTTGCGTAAATTTACCCAGCTTATCAGTGGTCAACATGGGCACACGTTTGCCCACCAGACCATCAGTGGAGCCCGGCTGGCAATCCAACAGCGCGAGTGCACCTGCCCCGCCCCGGGTTGCACGCTTTGTCCCAGGCTTAAGGCAGCCACGCACTTTGGAACGACAAGCTCCTACGCCTGGCCAGCATGACGTAGGCCAGCCAAATCCACCACATATGGAACAACGCCGCTCCTCTCAGCAGCAATTCCAGCGGCAAGGCGGGTCCAGCCACAAGCGATTTGACAGGCCGCAGTCCCAGCAGAGGCGCACCTTTCTACCTGTACCCAGCCCAGCGGAGCGTGCGAGGTCTCTCAAGGAGTTGAACACCGGTGAGCTCGGTTGCTGGTCTATTTTCCTGTCCGCGCAGCCTGTGCCTTGTCGCCTAGCGACGCGGTTGCTCTGCATTCATGCTTTGACCGGCCGCAAACACCTGCTACTGCGCAGGCCTGGCACTGACGTGGCTGGGAACATCCTCCGGTGCACCAACCCCAAACCGCAACGTCAGTGGTACCCTGGTGCGCTCGCCAACCTGCATCCACATGGTCGATTGCGGCGAGGGCTCTCACACTCAAATGCTCGAGGCAGGGCTCCCAATCCACGATATTGCAAGGTAAAGCAAATTACTTCCTTCATTCGTTCCGCTCAAGCACTGCTTGCAACATGGTTGGCGGCCTTGGTTTCGGGGCCAAGCCCTGCCCCCGCCTGCCTTGACTCCGTTGCTTCTGTGCTCACACTCTCACTTGCGCAGCATCCTCATCACCCACATGCACGGTGACCACTGCTTCGGGCTGGGTGCCACGCTGCAACTGCTGGACGCTGCTAAGGCGACCGCACTAGCAAACGGCGCCTGCGCCTACCCCGCAAACGTCGTGGTGGGGCCACCAGGCACCTGGGTGAGTGTGTCTGAAACTTGAACGAGGCGCCCATGGGACGCCCGTGGGTGAGCGTGTTGCATAACCGCCTTCCCCGCTGATGGCGCCTGGGCAATTCATAGTGAGCAGCCTGCCTGGTGCCTGGTGGTGGAGGCGGTGGCGTGCTTGGGGAGACGTGTGGGCTTGTACACCACCCTAGACGTTTCAGAACGGCAGCGCCGTACTGGCACTGGGGCACCGGCCGTGTTTAACTGGTCTGTACGCCCCACCGCAAGCTCTCAGTACAGCGACCGCATGTGGTGGTGTGTCCGTGCCCCGCACGTGCAGGACATGATTCACGCGATGCTGGTGCTGTCGGGCGCTGCGCTGCGGCTGCGCGTGCCTCTGCGTGTGGTGGAGTTTGCGGAGGATGACGCCGCAGCGCATGAGCCGGTGGTGCAGCAGGGCACCGGCGGCCGCGTCAGTCTGCAGCGCCTGGCACCGCTGCTCGTGGAGAGCGACCGGGAACTGAAGGTGAGTGGCCGCCTTTAGGCCGGTTAGGGGCATCGCAGCGTGTGGGATGGGGAGGGGCGGGAGGAGCGGTCAGGGGGGCGGGCTGCTACCAGAGGCACAAGGTGAGGGGTTAGGTGGGGGGGCTAAGCATGTAGGGGTCAAAGTGGGGACTAACAGGGGGATTCACGGGCACCAGGATGCATGTGAGCAACCGCGGTACACTGGCACCTGCATAAGAGTTACGTATGTGCAAGCGACAAAGGGGCGGCAAGTCGTCTGGGTTAGAGAGGGCACCGCAACCAAGCGCTCGGCCTTGGGCAGAGCGACCTCTCCGAGCGCTGAAAACTGGTGCATGTCGGCACGAGTCTGGTTGCACGCGAGTGCATGCGGGAGAAAGGCTGCCTTCCTTTACGTAAACACCAACAAAAGCGTTTATAAAAGCTTCCTCAACCGTGTTTCAACCCTGAACTGGCTGTTGGCCCGATACACCATTACCTGCACCATTACCCCCCCGCCCGAATTCACCAGTAGCCCCTTTGCCTACTGCCTTTCCAGGCCTCAAACAGCTTGATTTCATATAGATGCTTAACTTGTGTGGTGTGGTGTGGTGTGTGTGCGCGTAGGCGGTCTCTGATGTGCTGCAGCCGCGGCTGGACAAGATGCGTGCGATATGGGTGCCCCGCGTGAGCTTCACCACCCCGAGGCGGGGTGAGGGGCGCGGCGGCGGCCACGACGAGGGCAACGCCGCACACTCGCCCGCGTCTGCTGGCGTCTTCAGCGGCTCAGACGATGGCGGTGATGTCGGCCACGAGTCAGCCACAGCAGCGGCAGCAGCGGCCGGTGCGCGCTGCCCTCGCAACATGTGATGTCAACATGTGATGTCATCCACTTGATTGTACTCCCGTGCATGTGCATGCATGTTGGCCAACCGCCATGCTTGCTCCTGTTTGTTTGTCGGAGATGGGCTGTGCGTCCAGCTTAGAGGATCATGCCCTACCACTACCAGCCACATCGGAGCAGGATGGGACACTCCATTCAGAGTGTTTTAGCAGCCTGATTGCATGCAGACCGGACAGCCTATCCGTGACGCGCGCTGGCCGTTGGTCCGCATTCAGCGTTGGCCGCATCGCGCGATCCCGCCGGTAGCGCACTGCTGCTGCTCCCCTGCATGCATGCAGCACTCACATCAAAGGCGCAATGCCAGACCTGGTCTGGCTGTGTGGGCATGGCATGCATACCGGTAGTGCCTTGCGCACCGACAGATCGCCAACTGAAAAGTGCGGTTGACGTTGGCATCGCATGCGCGCAGTTACGGCTCGCAAGCGTGGTCCATGGGTGGCGAGCCCGGGGCTGTACTGGGACCTCACCTCAGGGCCGCACGCGCCCCTAGCTCCGCCACCACAGCAGCAGGGGCAGCAGGGCCCCGCACGTCCCGTGTTCCAAGTGCGCGCTGCGCAGCTGCAGCACCGCGTGCCGTGCTGGGGGTGAGTGGGAGAGCGGGATCACACGCACCAGGGCGCGCTGCGTGTGCTGTGCAGATATGCCCGTTGTGGGTTTCCAGCTTGATGCTCATCCCGCCTGCACCTGGAGGCCATGCGCATGTGATGTGTGCCTGCGGCTAGGGGAGGTGCAGCAGCGCATTGGCATTATACGGACGGCCGTACCAACCCGGTGCATGCCATTCGGCCGCCGTTTCATACATGCACCCTGCATGCACCCAGCAGCCCCGCACCTTTGCACTGGCGCACAACGCATGGTCATACTGCATGGTCGTCGCAACAAGCCGCAGCCATCAGTGCTGCTCCTGTTGGGTCACCAGCTCACCACCGCCAATGGCCAACGCGGTCGAGCATGCAATGCGTTAAGTTGTTTGCTCCCGTGGGGCCATTCAGTGTGCTTCCCGTGGGGCCTTGCAGTGTGCATATGCGTAAGGATCAAGACTGTGCCTATGTGTGTGTGTGCATGGTGTGTGCATGTGTGTGCTCACAGGTATGTGTTGCAGGAGGCGGAGGCTCTGCCCGGTGCGCCACCCATGTCAGCGCGCCGCAAGGTGGTCGTGCTGGGCGACACCGTCAACAGCGCTCCCATCGCCCCGCTGGCCGCCGGCTGTGACGTCATCTCCCACGAGGCCACGTTCGCGGCGGGCATGGAGGCCAAGGCGCGCATCGCGCAGCACAGCACCGGCTGGATGGCGGGCGCGTTTGCGCACGCTGTGGACGCGCGGCACCTGGTGCTCACGCACTTCTCTGCGCGCTACCGGGCAGACCCGGTGCAGACGCGGGTGAGCATTGAGCAGGCAGCAGCATAGCGTAAAGTGAACGCGCAGCAGCGCATGGCATGGCGTTGAGCGCACAGCACTGAGCAGCGCAGTGCACAGCACCCGGCCAGCACGCGTGGTCCTTTCGTTGGTGGTTGTGGGCAAAGCCCCGTAGATATGCACCAGCAGCTGATGTAGCGAAAGCGTATGAGCTGTGTTGAACTGCGCAATCTGCATGTTGTGTACGCCCATGCTGTCGGAAACACTGCTGTTCCCGAACCTCCCTTGGTGATGGGTCTGCAACTTTACACTGTCTAAAGCGCATGCATGGGTCCCCATGTCATGCTGTGACTGTGTTGCAGCCGGGGCCCGCGTCGCGCGCGCAGCCGGACCGTGAGGCGGCTGAGCAGGCGGCCGACATCAACGACCTCATCCGCGAGGCGGGCTCCACCTTCGGCAAGATGGACCGCATCACCGCAGCGTCAGACTTCTACAGCTTCAATGTGCCGCACCGGTGCGTTGAGAAGCGAATGCGATGGCTAGAATCAGCCAGTGTTTTGGATGGATAATGATTTCATGGTATATGAAGCGGCCCCGCCTGTCTGTCTGCAGCTAGTGTCCAGCGGCTGGTGTGCTGTGGTGTTGATTGTGTTGTTGAGTGTTGCTGCTGTTGCGGGATCACTGCCCACATTCAGGCCGGAGGGGGACGCTGGCGCGGCTGTGCATGAGCAGCACCTGCAGCACCATTGAAGAATTGTGGGAATTATCCAGACGCGTGGTGGGCAGCCGGCTCTCAACAACAACCTCTCGCGCGCTCCGCTGCCAATTTTCGCCCAGCGCTGATGCTGGCGCGCGCTCTGAAACCATTTAGCAGCCTGGAGAGTGGAGACAAGTAGCTTGGGGCTACGCACCACATCGTGTTGCCTTGATGGTCACAGGCTTAGCCTCGCAGGCTTAGCTTCATTTCCTAATATCTGAATTCGTTTTTGACAGGACCCCTGTACCGAGGAGACCTGGTATAGCGTATTCACGTGCTCGCGGGCTGTAGTTGCCTTGGCCCCTGCTACACAGTTTTGGGCCGGCCAGCGGACCAATTTTGGATATTTGAAGGCGTTTCAGAACCTGCCGTCACCGTGCTTGCAGTCCCTTTCACATGTCCATCAGCATACTTGTAGGTAGACTTTCCTGTGAAACGTGCGCACACCCGTGTGGATGGCCCCACGAGAGCAGATGCTTGAACACCCGTGTGGATGAAGCAGGATGAGTGCTGACCACGCGTGCGTTGCCATGGCCGCCTGCAGGCACCCTCATGCTGCCGCTGTGGTCTGTTGACTGTTGCGCAACACGAGGCCTTGTGAAGGCCGATTAGAACATGTATTACAAATGAATGCATCGCTGCAGCGGATGTAAGGCCGAGGAGAACGTGTCATGTGCAGCGGCACGGTGCACACTGCTCTAGCAGACCTTGAGCTTCTCTGGTGGGCGCTCACTGCATATAAATGCGATGGTTCGCGAGCGCATGACAATGGCATCGCAGTAGGGTACATGAATAATGAAGTCGCGTCGCAAGCCGTATAGGAAGCGCGCCTGTCAGCGCACGCTCCGGCGTGTTGTTGCTGATCGGTGGTGGGTGGTTGCAGGAAGGAGCATGTGGTACAACAATCAAAGCAAACGAGTGAAGTGGGTGCCGTGGGCGAATCATAAGTAGCGAGCTGTTGTTGCAGAAAATGATGCGCAGCGCGCTGGCAAGTGTTCGCGGCGCAAGTGATGCCCCACCAACGCTGTAATCTTGCGAGCGTACCGTGCTGCAGTTTACGCCAGCAGCCGCAGGCATGATGTTTTCGATGCATCTGCCGCAGTCTGTGGGGCATGCATGAGTCACCCTGGAGTACATGGCGGACGTACAAGCTGTAACATGCAAGGCCGTAATGGACTGTTTGGCGCAAAATGGCGCTTGACGGCAGCATCCGTCCATATGCCAGCCGCATCAAAGTGGCGATCCAGCCCGTCTGCAGTCTGTAGGCTCAGCTGAGCAGGCCACGCTCGCGCCCCAGCACGCGCATGGTGCGCAGGAGCATGCCGGCGCGCCTTGCAGCAGCGGCACCACCAGCAGGCACTACTGGCCCCTTGTACGTAGATCCAGTGGACGCATCAGCGGACGAGGCTGCTGCTGGCCGCTCTTCCTGGGCCAGGTGCTGCAGGGAAGCTGACAGCTGTGGCGATGCTATGGCGGCTTGCAGGCCCTGCAGCCAGGTACACGCCAAGCCGCCCGTGTGAGCCAACGGCAACAGTGCACAGGAGCACCTCTGTGCGCTGCAGTGCTTGGATTGTGCCAACCATCATGGCCAGTATTAGGGCGGGTGAGCTGTGGGAACACATTGCCTGTCAACCACCTCCACCACAACTGATGCCATTCCAACCAACCCGTGAGCAGCATGCTTGCACAGGCATACTATGCGCTCGTCTGGTACCAGCTTTGCCACTTTGCCACCTACCCAATGCTTGACTCGTGAGCAGCGGGCATGCACCGCCATCACTGCACCAACTCCCCAGCCCCGGACGGCCCTCATGCAGTCCCTCACGCACGCACCTCCCGCGTGGCCACCACCACCTCCTCCAGCAGCGCCAGCGCGGCACGCCAGCACTCCGCCTGATCATGATGCAAATAGCGGCCGGCCACTGCCACCATGCTGCGCACGTCGCACGCCGCCAGAGCAGGCGCACGCGCACGCGTCGCATGGGCCTGTGGCGCGCTTTCACCGCCGGCCCCGGAGGTCCGTCCGGCGGTCGCGGTCGTGCTCGCCTGACGGCTCATAGAGCGACCTGCGGATAACGAGCGCGGGTGGGAGTGCTGGCCGTGCAGTGGCGCTCTATCCAGACTGGGTGCGGTCCCTGATGATATACCTGCCGTTGCGTTGACAGCATTTGACGGAGACCTTTGGCGGTTAGTACTGCCGGCGGCGGACCCGGGTCGCCGCTCGCCCACCCCCGAACCTCCGGCGGCGGCGGCGCCGCGGCCGCCAGCCGTGGCCGTTGCAGCCAAGCTTGCAGCGCTGGGCGGTGGCGTGCACGCCTCGGAGACCAGGGCCTGCAGCAGCTGCAGGGAGGTGACCACCAGCGTTGCCTCAAGCCTGACAGACGAACGAGCGGCAAGCGGCGGGGTACCGCCCGCAGCAGCGGCAGGCGCTGCTGACTGCTGATCGTGCCCTTTGAGGGCCGCGTCCGCACCACCCGGGCCGCCTTCCCGGGCGCTACTGCTGCTGCTGCTGATAGCGCTGCTGTTACCAACAGGATCAGTGGCGGTGAGGGCGCTTGGCGGAGGTGTTGTTGGCAGCGGCAGCGGCGGGGCTGCTGCTCGCAGCTGGCCGAGCAGCAGCGCAGGTATGCCGGACTTGCAGATGCGTGCAGTCACCTGCCAGACGGGGAGAAGCGGAGGGATGTGTGCGTGTCAGTGCCAACACACACACACTACCAGGAGGCAGGTTTGGTCGGTAACATCTGCAGCCCTGCACTGCGCGCACGGCAGTCTGTAAGCGTTGGGTGGCAGGGACCAATGCGCGAACGAGAGTGCGTTCAGACTGTAACCCTAAGCCCTTCAAATGTGAAGTTATTAGGTTAGGTTATACGGGTGTACGTGCAGCCCAGAAAATGCCATGGGGCAGGACTTTGCCATGCAAACTCGGCACATCCCAGGGCACACCCGCAGGTTGCGGGGAGCCACTCGCTACAACGACGGCCCTACTCAACAGCGGTGCATGCACCCCTGCATTCGTCAAGTCGTGCAACGCCCGATTGGCGTGTGACTGCACGCGCAAAATGCACATGTGTATGGGCCAAACAATGTTGGTGCATTCAACGCCGCATGTTGGTGAAAGAATGGGAAGCCGCATGTTGGTGCGTAAAAACGATCAACGCCGACGATCGGGGGGCGCGTGAGTGCACACCCAGACCTCAGACTGAAATACGGTAACCCAATTGGCGCGTGCACCTCGTTGCCGCTGGCGTACCATGGGTGACGCCAGCAGGCACATGAGCAGGTTGAGCACCACCACGCAGTGAGGCTCGCTGCTGGCCAGCTGCTCGCTCAGCGCCGCCAACAGCCTGCCCTGCCCGGCAAGCAGCGCGGCCTCTGCAAGGGCGCCCCCTTCCTCATAGCTCATGGCTTGCATCAAGCACCTGCAAGGCGCCGACAGGCACTGTGCTGAGCGCTTGAAACCCCAACAGAGTCATTTGTTGCAACGTGCGAGTGCGTCTTGAGTGTGCGTGTGTGGGGTGCAAAATGTGTTTCAGGCAAAAAGGTAAGGGAGCCATACACACCCGTTGAGTAGGTGCGCCTCAAGTAGGACCTTGGGTGTGCTGCTCTTTGGGTCGGAGAGCACAGCAGCATGGTGCCGAACCTGGTCTGGCAAGCTGATGGCCACTGCGGTTCCGCCATTCACTGATGGACTGCCCGCTGTTCGTCCTGACTGTACGTCCCTGTTCTGGCTGCCTTGCCTTGCATGCTCACCCGCCTGTGGCTGTGAGGAGGGCACAGCGGTCTCCCCAGAGTGCTTGCGGGGCTGCACATCGTGTTTACGAGGGGAGACTTGAACATTTGGCTGTTGACTGCTTCGTTGCTCTGTGCTCAGGCTTGAAGCACCATTTGCATGGGAGCTTCTGCTAGACCCGCTTGTGCCTTGGAGGCCCACTGGTGAAGAGGCTGGCTTAGGGAGGGATGGTCGCGAGGTCCTCGCAGGCAAGGCTGCTTTGAAACTATCACTGTGGCTATACGACCCAGGTGCTGTCTCTGGCCCCGCACTATTCCGCCTTGGAGTTGCAAGCTTTGGAGGTGTCTGTGTCAAAGAAGTGGTCCGTGCCAGCGGGGGTCGTGGTGCAGCAGCTGATTTCGGAAGAGTGAGCTGGCTCAGCGCGCCGTGGCGCGGACCCTCGGATGCCGGCCTCCTGCTTGCAAGCTGCTGTTCTGGGTTCTGCGAGGCGCCTTCTGGTGTTGCTGCTGCTGGCATATAAGTTAGGTGAAGCCGTGAGTAGCTGGGAAGCCCAGCACAACAGTGAGATGGGCGCACGCAGCGCAGTTGACCTAAGGAGAAGCCGTTCTACATGTGCTCGTGTACGCAGAGTGTGTGCAGTCACCAGCTCGACTGTGTGTGAACACGAGGAGTCGAGTATATGCAGGCCAGTAGGTCTGTCCCACACACGTAGCACTCGTACCTGGTGCATCAAGGCATTTGAAAAAGTGCGTGCGGCATGCATGCTGAGTCAACGGCCGCGCGCAAGGTAACCTTTGAAAACAGCCTAATGCAAACGATGAAGTTGTTCAGGTGCGGTGTGAATGCAGATCATACCCATGCCAAGACAGCAGCGCTGCAAAGGCAAGGTAGGGTTTACGTCACCGTCATGCAATATTGCGCTGCGTGACAGAGGCGAGGCTCCAAACGCAGTGGCGGCGACAACCATGCTGTGGGCTATGAGTCGTATTGCTGCCTGAGAGCCATCTCCGCCTGCACGCATCCCAACAGGTGTTCAAATAAGCATGTGGCGACCGGGCTGGGGGGAAATTCAGCTTCCAACGCGGTGGGGTGCAGCCTCGACCCGCCGAAAAATCCGTAAGCACTGCGGCCAACATTCCAAACCAAGCCAGTCCCCCACACAGTGCACAGATCAACCAAGAGCCCAGCACGCCACCCCTGACCCAGCACAATCAACACAACCCACTCATCACCCACCCCTCCGCTATTACGCAACGTGCTGCTTGCTGTCGCGGGCTCACCTCGCTCTTCCAGGCTGCATGCGTGCTCTGGCCCTTGGAGCGCTTCTCCTTCTCCTTGTCCTTGCGGTCAGCATTCCTGCGTGCGACATACGGCAGGCATGCAGCCGTGATCAACGACGCAGAAATGTACAGGCGATGGTACCATACACTGGAAGTGCCGCATGCAAGCGGCGAGCCACAACGATGGTGGATGCTGCGGTGACGCCAAAATCATGCATATGAACTGCATATGAACCAACTAGGCCAATCCAGGGTACGGCACTATCAAGTGCTTTGCTTGGTCGAGCTGAACAGCTGTATAGCTGTGCCAGGCGGACAGGTGTGCGACATGATGCGCTCGCACAAGGGGATTGTGCGGTGTGGCAGCAGCAGTGGCGGACGCGTGCACGAGGGCCTTACTCACTTGCGCGGTAGCTGCGCGGCCCCCACGCCCTTATCCAGGAAGTCGTTGACGGGCATGGCGTGCGTGGGCGCCTTGGGCTTTGCGTCCGCTGGCGCCTCCTTGACGTTGCCCCCCATCATCGCGATCTGGCATGCATACACACCAACGAGCATGGCAGCAGCGGTGGCAAACACTGCGGTGGCTTGCTGGTACACGGGATGCGGCATGCCCTCAGCATAATGCGCAGGACATGGCATGCGGCAGGTGCTCACCGGCTGCCTGCAAAGACGCAAGTGCACGGACGAATGAATGCCCTGCAAGCGTGCAGCTATGCAGGGCTGCAATGCGGTGGTGAGGTCCATGCGATTGGATGATCGGTATTCAGGCAGGTTTTCAGGGTCCCACAGTAAGGGTGTGAGGGACACCATACAGTACCAGGTCTGCAGGTCGCTGGACGCAAGGAGTGTGAGTTGGAAGGCTCAACCGCTTTCATGTACTGTGATTACACTGCTCAAGCTGGGGTAGTCCATGGTACGCGTTTGAGTAGCAGGTTGCACAAATGCACGGACCAGTCCGATTGGGCCATCCCGTAACCAACCCCGACTCGATAATCAACTCACACCCTTATGCATATCACCTCTCAGCAATCCCATGCATGGGAATGCCACGGTGCCACAGCACAGAACTGCGCCACCGCCTGCAGCATCCCGCGTGGGGTGAGCCATGCGCAGAGGCCTGTGTGCTGTGCTATTGCCCTGTTGTGCAGTGTTGTGTGTTGCATGGTGTGCTACGCCACCCACCACCGCTGCAGGGATGACGGTCGGCCCCTCCTCCACCTTGTACCGCTTTGCCTTGCCCTCGATGACGGCGCCGGCGGGCATCTCACGCTTGTCTATGCTCGGCCTGCGCAGCGCTGACGCACAGCATGCATGCACTCACCGGCCGTGCCGCAACTACCACAACACAGCCCGCCCGCCAAATGCCACTCTGCGACTGCAATCCTTCGTACCCGTGTGTTTGAGTGATTTGCTTCCCGTGGGGCGATGCAGTGTGCTTCCCGTGGGGCCGTGCAGTGTGCATATGCGTGAGGATGGAAATTGCACCTGAGGGTGGTGAGGTGTCTGGGCCGAGCTCGTGGCTGCACCCGTGTGTTAAAGTAATTCACTTCTGGTTGGGCCATGCCGTATGCTTTCCCGTGTGTATGCAGCACACCAAATCCGCGGCGGTCGTGCACATGCGACTCACTTGTTTGCACCCTTGAGCGGGGGCGCGAGTTTTGACACGTCAAAGTCTTTCCCGGGCGCCTGGCGTACCACTTTCCCGCTCGCGCCGCCGCCGCCCGCCCCGTCCAGCGCCGCCAGCGCCTCCTCACTGAGCCCGTGCCGCCCAAACGTGGCGAGTGGTCGGGAGGCCTCGGGGTCCAGGAAGGGCGGAGGACCCCCTATCTGCTCACAGGTCAGCGTAGAGGCACCGCCACACATGATGCTGCGTCATAATTCACGGACCCTGTCATCCACAATCCGTAGCTGTGGTGACAACAGGCTGCGCAATACCTGCATGGGTACATGCGCAGGCTTGCGGATTTGCACACGCCACGCGCAGTTATACCAGCAGCAAACGTCATTTGTTGCATGGGTAACGCTCTTCGGTGCGTGATCAACCAACCACAGGCGAATGGCTTTCACATGCAGCGGGCCTTCGCCGTCGGTTGGCAGAGAGCTGTAAGCTGCGCCGCGGGCTGCAGCGCGGAATACAGCACTGTACCTGGTCGAACGCCGCCAAGGCAGATGGCAAGAGGGCTGCGCCAACCGGTTCATGTGACGTAGCAACACTCGTGTCGCCGAAATCGCGCAGCCGCTCATCTGCTTCCCTGGCCCGTACTGTAGCACTATCTTCGCTGTTAGGAGGAAGGCAGCGAGCATGACGGCGTGGCTGCTTTCCACCGGGCACAATACGGTCAACTGTCCAAACACGACGGCCTGTATTCCAGACCCAGACTTATCCCAAGGTAAGGTAGGGCACATAGGCCATGATACAAAGCACTGTTGAGCCAAATGAATCGCCTTGATATTGGCCAAGCAGCTAGGCTCTCACCTTTCGCTGTCCGACTTATCCGAGTCATGGCTCTCCGCAGCTCCTTGCCGGGAGTCGTTTGCCTCATCGCTGTCCTCCCCATACCCTCCTAACAAGTCCATGGTGGTGCTGCTCCAAGGTGTAGCCTGGGCACTGGGCTCTGGACTGCTGTGGAACCCTGAGTAAAGGTACGCCGCACGCTGAACCTAAAAGGCGAGATGAGCAGAGTCAAGGCAAGAGAGGAATCTTGAAGTAGTAAGAAGTGCTGTGATGCACGTCGCTGCTTGTCTTTGAATCCTGGTTTCAGTGCTGCCCCGTACGGCCGTACGTGCGATACGAAAGCCGCATTCGGATCAACATTTCCGCACACCTGGTAATAGCCTCCATGGTTGCCCAAGCTAACAGCACTTTGTTTACACGTAAAGATTTACTGCATCAAATACACGGTCACACTGTTGTTGAAGGTAACCATAGTGCGGAAGTAACCTCTTGACTGTTTCGAGACCAGAAAGAGAGACCTTTCGCTCCCTATGTGGTCCTCTGGCCACTCGCCATCTAAGCTGCAGCGAGGACTGGGCAGCCCTGCCAGCCCTATCTCGCTCGCAGCAACACCCCGCACTCGCCAGCCCATCAGCACTCCTAAAGCCACAGCCCGCACGGTCACGACAGGGGCCTCAACGCAGGCACCGCTCGTAACGTCATCGCGCCGACACCATGTGGTGCAACCGGGCGACACGCTGTGGGATATCGCGCGGACACATCACTGCTCCATGAAGGCCATCAGAGAGCTCAACGCTGGATTGCAGGGACAGAACCCTGTGCTCATCGAAGGCCAGTGCCTGCGCCTTCCAGTCACGTTTGAGAGTGCCACACCGCAGTCACAAACCCCTTCAGAGGCCCAGCAGGAGGGCTATGTACACGACTCAGCATTGCCCGGAACCCAGGTTCCACAAAGTGCGCAGCAAGAGGATGACTTGCTTTGGGGTGAGTGCCCTGCAGCTCGGTTTTGCAAGACTATTTCAGAGCGTGTGCTGTATTTAAGTCCTGGACTTTGCCTCCTCTGTCGTTGTACAACCTTGCCTTTTCGTTTTGGCATGTCATGTGTGCCTCCGGGAGGGCGTCGACGCAAGGGCAAGCCCCCACATGAGCGTGTGCTATATGTGTTTTCCAGGTAACTCGCTTTATGTGAAGTCCGTTACTATTGAGGAGGCCCAGGCACTGTACGATAAGCTCGGCGAGCGCAGCACGGCGCATGATGTGTTGCTGGTGATATATGCTCCCTGGTGCAAATATTGCAAGCGGATAGAAGCTGAGGTGAGTCATACTTGCTCTTTGCTGTCCATCATTACAAGTTGATGAGTGTCGTTTTGGTAGTGACATCATCAAGCAGCGGCACTGCGGCAGACCACGCGGCTGCGGTGCTCACAAGTGCACAACTTGCACGCTCAAGTGCCTGGCACGCGGTTCACATGTAAATGCTTTGCCATGTATGCTGCAACCTGTCGAGCACTGTTCGCAAGTCCGTGGCTTGAACGTTTCGGGTTCGCCCGCGTTGGTCAACCCCCACAACGCCCGCCTCCTGTTTGTTTGCATGTGCAACGCACAGGTTGAGCGCCTCGCTCGTGGCCTGGCTCACGAGCCCTCGCTGCGCGTGCTGGCGCTCAATGGCGACCCACCTGAAGCGCGAGTGTTTGCGCGCCAGGTGCTGGGCGTGCGCGTGTTCCCCTCGCTCGTGGCCATGCCGCGCGGCTCGCGCACCTTTTTCACGTACAAGGGCTCCTCGCAGCCTGACGCGCAGGGCCTGCTGCGCTTCCTGAACATGACCTGCCGCAGCCGGGAAGGTACAATCTGGCGCTTGCAGGAATCGGGCGTCACCCAGGAGGTGAGCTCCCGCCTCACCCATGAATAGACATGCTAACACGCGAATACGCGGCCACGCGGCCGCATCAGCAGCTTATGTTTGTGGCAAAAGGTGTTGTGTACATGCAGCGTGCTGCAGCATTCGCCTGTAGCACTCATCCGTCACCAATCAGCTTGCCTGCAGCGGTACGATTAGAGCGGTACATATCTGCACTTAATGTGCGGGCCATGGTGATAAAGTTGCTCATCACAATGCATGTTGAGCAGAGCAACCGAATGGACCCAACACCCTTGGGTTTGCCAATCACACGCGTGCGTATGTGTCCATCCCTGCAGGTCGCTGGCACACCCGCAGTGCTCTCTGCACCTGCACACACAGCGCTGGCATCGCCCGCAGCCGGGGTGCTTGCGCTGGTGGCAGTGGCAGGCGTGGCATACGCGCTGCGCTCCCGCATCCCCCCTGGCCTGGTAGCCCAGGTCGTGGCAGCCGCCGCCGCCACATGGGACAGCATCAGGCGCAAGCTCAGCGCCGCTGCTGGGGGAGCAGCTGCAGACAGCGAACAAACATCGCCCGTACAGCTGCAGCAGCAGCAGCAGCAGCAGCAGCAGGCTGGAGCGTCCACAACAATACCAGCAGCAGCAGGGGCTGTGCCCCTGCCAGTGGAGCGTGATGTGTCGGCAGAGGCGAGCACCAGTGGGGGGGCAAGTCAGCAACCCGTGCCCGCAGCACCCGCCAATGGTGATGACCGGGCGAGCTACCACAGCGGTGCAAGGAGCACCAGTGGCTCCGTGCCCCTCACCGCACACGTGCATGCGCTGTCTCTGAGCGCCCACCCCGCCAGCGACACCAGCACCAGCGTCAGCGGGCCGGACCCGCCGCCCGCTGGCGCCAGCTGCAGCCCCAGCAACGGAAACGGCGCCAGCGCGTATGCCAATGGCGTCGCCAACGGCGATCACGGGGCTGGCGGCTATGGCGCTAATGGTGTGAATGGAAGCAGCAGCAGCAGCATGCTGGGCAGCGATGGTGTCGGTGTATTGGACGATGGTTTCGACAGCAGTGCGATGGCTGCTGCCGCCGGCAGCCTGCCTGAGTTTACTGACGAGGAGCTGATCGCGATGGTGGCTAACGAGCCCGACATCAACAAGCTGCTGGACAAGCTGCTCAGCCAGGAGGCCCGGCAGCAGCAGCCGGCGCCTGCGGCTGGCGCAGCCGGCAGCGCCCCAGCAGCCACCAGCGCCCTGTAGCAGCAGCAGCCGCTGGGGGCAGGCCGATGACCCCCCGAATGAGTGTGAGCACGTGTGTGCCTTCACCCTACAACCCTACACAATAATGGACAACAGGCGTGCACCGTTTGGAGCGGTAATGGTAGGCTGCTGCTACTGGTTGCAGCCTGCTGGAGCTCACACGTGCTGACGAGAGTGCGTGGCGTGTGTGGGGGGCATGATGCCCTGCACCACCACCCCTTCCGGCAGGCCTATCGACATGCACAGCAAGTTCATGTGGCTAGCCGCTGCTGTGACACGCGCTGCTGCCCCCAGCAATAATGGCCGCGATGCGGACGGAGCGCGGAAATGGGCCGGTCGACTGGAAGTGGATGGCCTTGTGTGCTGGGCCTGGGTTTCCCAACCGGTGACCGAGGACGCGTTGACATGCAGCCCCTCCCCTGTTTGCCTTGCCAGCCTACTGTGAACGTACGGCCGATCATGCATGCAGAGCTCACACGCGATATGCCATGCTGCACTGGCAGCATTCCCCTACCTGTCCGGTTAAGTGTCAGGGGCGAATGATATGAGCGCGCGTGCGCTGGCCACGATTGCCGCGATTTGCATCATTGCCCACATTTGAACGTGTCTGCTGTCAGGCAGCTGCATCAATAACGACCTTGACGCTTGTGTTGGTTTTGGTGACATGCGCATCGCCGCCTGGTTATCCAATTGTCCGCCATGACAGCCGCACACCGACTGTTTGCGTTGACCTACAGACGGTTCATAAACTGCGTCAGGACCTGTACCGCTAAACCAGTTTATATACTGCTGCTGCATGCCATGCTGCACCAGCTGAGCTCAACAACAACCCTGCCAGAGCCTTAAGGGGCTTGCTTGCCGGCAAGCTACACACACCTGCACCGGGCGCTCTCCGTACATGCCCTGCAGAACCTGAGCTGTATTGTCTCCACGCCTGGACTTGCAGGCACCCGGTTGACTCTTGCACTTGACGCTTGCCATGATTATATCCACACATGCGATTATCAGCATGTCTGTCACATACCACAGCAATGCGCTACTCGTTTCTGCGCGTACCGGTCTCGTACTGTATGGCCTGGCTGCCATGCCCACACCTTGGCTGTTTGCCCGCTGGCATTGTGACCATCCAAACTGTCCACCGGTACATGAGAGATACACAGCTAAGTGCGAACACACCTTCACGCTGCATGTACAGTATTCGCGGGTACACATACGGTAATTTGCATGCCAGAACATTCCCCACAGCCGTCCCAAATACGGTACGCGATGAAACATCTCACGTCAATGCCGAGCCGTCCTCTCGCTCGAGAGCGTCTCAGTGGCCCTCAGCCTTGCACACAGCGGACGCGCTCTGGTTACCATATGTCACACGATCGTTCGGCACTGACACGCAGAACCGGCGCTCAAGCACATCCTTTGTAAAAACACTCACTGCTTGCAAAGACGGCACGCTGACACAAAAGATGTATGGCGCAAAAAGGCACCGTACTGGTACCCCTGAAATGCCCCGCCATTGCCCTACCGCACCCTTTCTGCGCACGCAACAGCTGAACGCTCCGGTTCGTGTCAGCGGACTATTGTGGCACGTTGTGCACCAGCAACGTGCAGCAACTGCGCACCTGCCTGGTAACCACGTAGATGCACACTTCACGCCTCAGGTTGTGTGCATAAATGCATGTATACTGATATAGTCATGTCCAACAAAAACTCGCACAAACAGTGGTCACTCGTATGTTGCAGGCTCTATCATTCCTAGCAATGCGTACGCCACTGACCAGCGTGCTGATCGGAACACATACCCAGGTCGACTATACAGGCGCTGCTGCCAGGCAACCGGGCAGGGTAACAACACGGTTCAGACTAGTTCACGGCGCGTGGCGTTCAGTCATGGAAGTCGCTGTCGAGGCGATTCAAGCTGCGCACCTCGATCTGCGGCTCCTGCCCCGGTCCCGGCTTGGGGGGAAACAACTTCTTCTTGAACGCGAACAGGTCCTTCTTCTCTATTCCGTAGCACACGGCCACGCCCAGCACGGGCCCCACAATCAGGCCCGGCAGCAGGCCTGCAAGAGGAAGGTGGGGCAAACTCGGGTGTCGCTAGGCAGACGCGTCAAGGGGATTGAGTTGCCGCGCGTGGTTCAGTGCGCCAACAAGATGGACAACCGCAGCAAAGTGAACCGCCAACTGTTGTGGTGGTGCGAACACGTAACGTATCGTGCATCCTGGGTGCGGGCGAGGGCAGCAGGCTTCCACCAAATGAGCAGTGCCGGCATGCCATACAAAAGCACTTGCGGACGGCTACAGCCTGGCGCCTCCAGCATGCATCTCCGCGAGTGCGGAACTCCCTCAGGGCGCGCCACAGCATGCACACGACTTGCGAGTGAGTAGTTGCGACGCTTGGTGTTGGCAGGCATGTAACCCAAGTACATTACCGCAGGGCCTTTACCAAGAAAGGGTGACGCCAGCAGCCCGACCACAGGTATCGCTCGGATGGCGCGCTTGGTCACGACGGTGCCGATCACCCCGTACACCATTGCCATGCCGTACCTGCAAAAACAGACAAGCAGTGCCAGTGCCAGTGAGCGCGCAGGCGGGCACATATGACCCACATGGTGTTCAGTTTTAATCGCGGCAGGGTACACAGCAGCAACCTTTGCCCTTGTGCATGCAGCCTGTGTAAGCAGAATGCTTGGTAATGCTAGCGGTGCCATGCCCGCAGACAGCTCGACCCTGCATGCCATGTGGATGTGCGTGTGGGGATGAGCATTTGTGGATGTGTGTGTGGGGTGGTGGGGTGCGTTTCTGCGTCTGTGTGTGTGTGTGTGTGCACACGCAAAATTGCAAGCGCCGGAGGGCCAGGCAGGCGACCGTGACAGCCCGGCATACTGCACAACTATGATGAGTGAAACCGTCGATGCACCCCCGGGGACGAGCTGGGCACGTATGTCGGCTCCCTTGCTGTCCAGGTGCCAGCCAGTGCTTGTTCTGCCGGTGTGGGTATCACTTATCAAGCTGACCTCTTCACGCTGCAGGACACTCAAGTCCGTCGGATCAACCGCTCGTCTGCCAAGCATGACAGCACGCTGCTGCCAATCGACTGGAACGATGGCAAACGTACTCACTTGCGTCCGAAACCAGCAGCTGAGCGCATGGCTGCATAGGTCACCACCCGGGCATAGAACTCCTGCGGACCATGGCATCAACGAGTGGCCCCGCGTTCATCAAGTGGCAACCCTAAAGCGCTGATGCACGGGTAAACCAGCACTGAGGCGTGAACGAGCGTCAAAAGCAGCCAACAACGTTGCTAACCGTAAACTCTTCCTGGTCAAGCAAGTCATTCCCGTTCTTGTCGACCTCCTGCGCCATGACAAAGGGACAAAACGTTACGTGACGAATACACAGTGACCAGGCGTGAAGCAAACGTTACCTCAGGCCGAGACAAGGCTAGTGACTCACTTGAAACAACTTGAACACGTCGTTTGGAGAAATACGGTCGACCACGATTCCGTATTCGTTCAAAGAGCTCTGCAGCTCGTCGAAAAGAATTTCCACCGCAGCTGCCACAGAGCGGACGGTGATTTTCCCGCATGACTTATAATCAAGCTGCTCGAAACACTCTTTAGTTGTCCGCTGAAAGGCTTCAGAGTTTTTCACGAACGCTGTGACCTTGTCGTGCACTGCATCAGCCAGAGGCAGCGGCATGCCCCTGTCCTTGCCACCTTTGCAGGTGGTCTTTGGATAAGGAAATCAGCACTGGGGTTTGAGGCCTGCCAATAGCGTAGGTACAGGTACCCTTGCGTGTGATGGTGAACAACACGCCTGTGCGCCAGCAAGCAGCGCAGAGAAGGGTACGAGGGTTTAATGTTGTTTGATGCCAGGCTCTCTATCAGAAAGGACAACCCTAGTCTGTAGAGTTTCAAAAGCTGGCGTGCTTTAATGTCTCTACTGCTTGGGAGAGGCAGATGATGAAACCAGGCGTGACCGCCATGCCATTCGGACTGGGCCTGACTGCAACAGTGCCGAAATGTGTTGAGGCAGCGCCCGACGCTGTGCATGCACAGTTTTAGGTGCAAACTTGTATCTCACGCCAACTAAACTGGCCAAACTGCACCACACCGCAAAATGCCCCACGGGTCTGCCCCCGCCGTGGGCGCGGAAGAGCTTTTCAAGAAGAAAGTTTCGTGGCAATACTCACCCCTTGAGTTGGAAGGAGGACATGATGAGGAGCAACAGCACCTGATACCCAACAGGCAAGTCTGTGTGCAGCTGCCCCCTGCCCTTTTGCACTTTTTGAGGGCGTTGGCTTGGGGCGCGCGTGCAAGACGTGACTGCGTGCTTGACGGTGTGACGTGTCCCTAGTGTGACATCAAGGCCAGACAGTGCACCAGCTGACGTGCTTAGTGTTGTGTGCACGCGCAACCAACACAGGCTCGGGGCACCAGCCAGGTCAGCCGGCCAGCGGGCTCACGGTAACGACGAAAGCGCGACAGCGCCCGCAAGCCAACAACGCAAGGCGGCAGCGTTCCTGGTCCTCGGTAGGTGGTGCAGTGCAGGAGAAACTGCAGTAGATGCGAGTGTGACTTGGTGCAGTAGGCCATCGCTCTGTCGCGGCGCTGACACTGCGACAGCTAGCTACGACAGCGCCTGTACGCAGAGCGAACACGCTGACATGGGCAAGCCATGAGCAGGCAAGACATCAAGCCAGAGCAGTGGTTCACTAACCTCGTGTTGATAGCAACGGGCAATTGTGTGTGCACTTTGCTGCCATCCTGGCAGGTGTGCTGGTCTTGGCGCTTGCGTTCATGGCAGGCCTGGTGCTACTGCTGCCGCAACGCCAGCTCGCGTCGGCGGCGCCACATGACACGCCATCAGCAATCGTGCACAGGGGTGCGTCTGCCATTGCAAGCCTCATGCATGCATGCATTAATGCCCCCACAACGCCAGATCTGCATCTGCCTGTTGAGCATGCGCTGTTCTGCATTCAGTGAATGCACATGCGGTAGGTGCTGCACCTGCATGCAATGAAGCACGCCACATAGCAGCGAGGTGCGTTCACATCCTACCGTAACTCGCTCGATTGACAAGGCGTGACTGCATTCATGTTCCGCTATGCTTGCATCTCAAACGGGGAAGATAACAGAGCGTTCGCTTGCATGGTAGCTTGTATGCACATGCAACGGAGGACACACAGGTAAGTGTTGAATGGCAAGGCGCGAAGCTGACGGCGATGCACAATTGCACACGATGGCAACCAAAACTCAGGGATTTTGAGAGCTCCATGCTTATCCTGCTGGTTATCAAAGTGATAATGATCATGATGCTTTCATAGATTATGGCACGATGCTGCACTTGCTTTATCAGCAGGCCGGGTGCTGCCGCCCCCTCTCACCAAGGCCGCCATGCTGCTGCTGAAGCCGCGCTACCACATCACGTCCCCAGCAAACTGGCTCAACGACCCAAACGTGAGAGGCTGCACAGAGATCGTGATGTATGTATTCGACGCCAGTTACGAGCTGTTACGCGTACAGGCTGAATCGTGTCCTGCTGTGTTCGTGGTGCCAAATTGCACTGTGAATGTGCAGTAAGCATATGTGTGTGGGGTAAGCATGTCAGGATTGCAGCGTGGACTGTGTGGTCCCACCAGGCACAGCCACAAAAGGGCGTTGCGTTGCATCCTCACGCGTTGAACACACATGCCACGATTGTCGTCTGTCTATTGCTGGCTGCTAACAGGGAATGTTCCAGGACCCGGACACAGGCCTGCTGCACGTGTTCTACCAGTACAACCCCTACGCACCACGCTGGGGATCCATGCACTGGTGAGTGCATTTGCAGGGTCCGGTGGGGGGCAGGGTGCGCCGGGGGGGAAACGGGGAGGGGCGCCACTCAAGGGAAACGCGCAGGGCAAAGCCCATGCGTGGGTAGGCACCCTTCCTGCCAACAGCCTTGAGGAGATTGGCTTGATGGCTTGTGATCGGCATGCTCTTACAACTGCATGCAAGGCCATCCAGAAACGTGTGTATACAGTAGCTTGCTGACTTATGCGCTGTGTGCTTGCAAGCAGGGGCCACGTCGTGTCCAGGGACTTTGTGCACTGGCAGCAGGTGGGTAGCATGACAGCGTACTGCACATGGGCTGCTTTGCGCTGAATGCATGCATTCACCACTGCGGCTGGCCTGGGTTTGCATGCCCCTACAAAGTGCATGACTTCAGTGTGGAAGTGCCTTTCCACTCTTATGTGCACGCGTTTGCAAGATGTGTGGGTGGTAAAGTACTGGTCTGCACTATGAGTCTGCACGTATTGCAACATGGCTGAGCCTCCCTCCCTTCTGCCTTGGCCTGCTGTGCTGTGCTGTGCAGCTACCCATAGCTCTGTCCCCCGACCAATGGTACGATAGGGACGGCTGCTTCAGCGGCAGCGCCACTCTGCTGCCTGGCCTGGGGCCCGTGATGCTTTACACCGGTCAGTCGCTGAGCACCGCACGACGAGGCGTGCGTACCTGCATGGTGGTGGGGGGGGCTGTTGTATCAGAATTGGTGGTTGGCCAGTATACCGGTAGCTACAGGGGTGGCGATGCAGAATCGGCTGTTGTGCAGTGTCGGTCGACTGCACAGCAAGACAACACCTGATTGCGCGAGCAGGACATTCCTCGGTGTTGACGTCATTGACACCACGTCCCTGCCGCACCTGCATTCCTTGCCCATGTTTAGTGTACCTGCGGCTATCAGTATGTGTGACTGATGGTACGGTATGTGTTTGCACTACCGCTTCAGGCGTGCTCAACTTCACGCAGTACCACTACTACTACCAGGTCCAGGCGAGTGATGATGCAGTGAAAGCATTGTTGATGAACCTGGTGTTATGGTGCTGCGATTGATTGCAGGCCGATAGCGGATGAGTCATGAGTTCGTAGGCTGCGTCGTTCGTGTCCACAGCGCGCGTTGACGCGTGAGTCGCGTCCTAATGTGGCCACCTGCACGACCACCAGCATGGCCACCAACGTTAACAAGGCAGCGTGAGGGGATCAGCGAGCGTGCCATGCTGCATGCGGGCTTGAGTTTTGCATCTTGATTGTGCCAACCAGCAGTGCTTGTGTACCCAGATAATCGTCATGCCCCGTGCTGCTCCCCCCCTCCCTTGACTGTACCGCTGTGCCATACAGGCCATGGCTCTACCCGCAGATCCTTCAGAACCCCTCAAGGTTAGTGCAAGCACACCAAACCTCTCGCGTAACCTGCGGTGGTGATAAGCATGTGGCAGTCCTGCAACATGCGTTTCAATATGTTGGTATGCGGTGTCTCCTGCTGGTGCAGGTTGAGTGGATCAAGCCTTCCAGCATCAATCCACTGAGCGACCTGCAGCCGCCGCCCGGAGGCACTCACGCTCAGTTCCGTGACCCCACCACCGCCTTCAGCATGCTAGTAGGGCCGCCCGCGCCCGCTGGCGGCTCAGCCGGCGCCGCCGGGCCAGCCGGCCGGGACGCGCTGGACAGCTTACTGCTCAGCCGCCATGTTGCTAGCGGTGCTGCGCTCAATACAGCCAGTCCATCAGCGTCCCCATCCCCATCACCGCGTGGGTTGATGCAGCATCCGCAAAATGGGACGAATTCCCAGCAGCAGCAGCGGGGTGCAGCGGCAGCAGCTGAGCGAGCCACGCAGCAACAGCCAGGGGAACAGCCGCCCGCCGTACGTTTTTTCACAGTGGTGGGTGCGTTGGACGACTGCATAGGCTCCGCTGCCCTCTACGCCTCCGCGCCCTTCACGCCGTACGCTCAGCCGCCCGCCAGATCTGCGGGTGTGGGCAGCAGCGGTGCTGGCGGGCCGGGTGTGTCTGGTGCAGGCTCGCCCTCACCTGCTGCCACATCGTCACCAGGGGATGTGCCATCACCGCTGGAGTCCTCTCTGCTGGATGCGTTAGGCCACTGGTCGTACGTTGGTAAGCGGAGCCTAGCTGAGACATGTAGAGGGGAGTTCTGTACACGCCAGTCAAGAGTCGAGATACGATATTCGACATACGACGACGAGTGTGTGTGGGGCGGGGGGGCGCAATGGCCATGAGCTTGGCGTGCAGGATGAACTTTCCGTGTTCAGATTGACCAGCCTGGAGGCTCACCTCCACAGTGCACACAAAAAAATACATGAATCACACTGCATTCCCTCACGGAATCCCCTTTCTGACACACGCAAGTGCGCACAAAAGCGCATGCTTGAACGCAGATGGCGTGACAGTGGCGCAACTGCGTACGTGGTTCGCTTGTGTTCCCTCGCAAGGCAGCTCAAACCCAGGCACGCACACATTGTCATGTTGCTCGGTCACTGGAACGCCCGCATGACGTGTCGCATGCCATGCACGTGTTGCACTGCACTCACTCTCAGGCACGCTGTTCTCCCAGCTGGCCCTCAACTTCACCGAGTACAACGCCTGCCTGGCCACCGGGGCGCTGGACACGCCCCCGGGCACACGCAGCTTTGGCGGCCCCTGCGACCAGTTCGGCCGCGAGTGCCGCATGTGGGAATGTAAGCCTCTCTTGAGCGACCGCTCGCTGGAATTTCCATGCATGTGCAGCATTGCAACTGCGCACACCTGCACTTCTGACGATGGTATGCTACCCCCTGTGCACAAGGGCTGACTGCGCATGGCGTAACACAATTGTTGACGTGCCGTTACGGTACCTGGTATAAGCAAGCCTGTTAAACTCTTGATGAGCCTTGATGGTACTTCATGGAGGCGCGCTCGTATTGCCAATTGCCACGCTCTTGCTAGCTCAGGTCCGGACTTCTTCGACTTGCGTGCGCTGCCCTGGCTTGCGCCTGGCGGCAGCACGGATAATGGGTCCGCGCCCGTCGCCGTGTCTGTTGTGAAGTGGAGCGACCAGGTGGGAACGAACGTTCGCTGCATATTTGCCACCTGCGTGTGCCGGGAACACACGCTCACCTCATCATGCTCACACGCATGCATCAGTCGCCTGTGCCTTCATCAGTATGACAGGGGTGATGCAGTTGGTAGCGTAGCACATTATCATGCCCCGGGGTAACGATCATCCATGCCTCAGCTCTGCATACGGTTTTACGCCTGGCCTGTATACCTGGGTGTGCTTTGTGCTGGGATGGTGCTGCCAGCGCTTGTGTTTTGCGTAGTCTCTCACCTGGTACCGGTACATGCATATGCCTCTGGAACAGGTGCGGGACCGGTACCCGTGGGCCGGTGACTTCTACGTCCTGGGATCAGCGCCCATCAACATCACCGCCGCGGCGCTACAGGACGGGTCCGACGCATTCAGCGCTGTGCTGGGTGCCTCACACTTCGATCCACAGGCGGGTGCTGGTGCTGTCATGGCCGCGTCCGTCCCAGCCTATCATTCCTTCTCAGGAAGCTGATTTGCTGGGTTCTTGCCGTGGATTGAAGTCTGTCCAGAGCACGATGCGCAGTGTGCAGGCCCCATGGCCACCCAACGTCCAACGCACGCAATCATACAGCCTGCTCTAGCGTACCGCGGATGTACGTCGCACATGGGCAGCTCTCTTGCTGCCGTGCTGCTACCTTCCCGCCCTGCTGCCTTCACTCTCTCGATGAAATCTGTACGCGTGCGGGATGTGTGTTTGCAGGCTGTGGATTACGGGCTGGTGTATGCCTCCAAGTCGTTCAGCGTGCTGAACGGCCGCCAGCTGTGGCTGGGCTGGGTGTATGAGGTGAGGGGCGGGGCAGGCGGCGGCGGCGGTGGCGGCGGCATAGCCATGAGTGCGAGCCATTGAAGCGCAACGCACATTCATCATAATCGCTATGCTCATCCATGAATGGCCTGATCGGCCAAGTGATGTTATTTGTAAAGTCAATCAATCATGGGCACGTTGGGTCCTGCTTGATGCGTTGATGTGGGACGGTGCGCGTTGCAGGCATGGGTGCATGCTGGTCTGTCAGGCGGTGCTGCCCCCCAGGAGGCCGCTGCCTTACTAGTTGTATGCAGCCGCCAAGGTGACATTGGGCAATCCGTGCTGCAGTGCGCGTGTGGGCTGTGGGCTGTGGGTTGAGGCAGTTCTTTACCTCTGGATCTAATGCAGCTGTGCAGCTGTATCAACGCAGCTGGCATGCTTGCCTGATCTACATCACCCCACAGGATGCTGATGGGTGCTCGGAGGTGTGCTCTGATGGCACGCCCTTTACATCCGCCCTGGGCTGGCAAGGCATGCAGGTGAGCACACAGGGTGCATGCATCACCGCACCAAAGCACGCCTGCGCCACCGCATCAGCCATTCACCGTGTTATCCGCGATGCAGCATTACATCACGCGTTACCCCGAGGAACTGCTGTCGCTGTATGCATGCGTCAGATCTGAGCATGTGTGATAAACACTTCAACTGCATGATGCTGATGTGCACTGAGCCCCTGTGGCTCTTCGGCACGCCATGTGCCTAGGCTGTTAAGCCGCTTCCTTGTCTTCTGGTCCCCATCTGGGGGGAGCATGGGCCTTTTGGCCGACACGCTCCTGATGTAATATACCATACCATACAACAATTCAACTGGTAACGTGAATGGAACTTGCGTAAGGCTCCCCACTCCTCCCAGTGCACCGCTTTGCACATGGCCGGTCAAGTCTTGGGCTCCGTGAAGCACATGCGCCATGTGACCATGCCATACCAGTAGTCCTGGTGTTCCCCCCTGCGAGGAAGACCAGCACTTCGGTGGCGGCACAGGTAACAGGTATGATGCTATGTTGAGCTGTTCTGTGTTACGCTGGCAGGCTGCTGTACCGTGTGCCGTTTTGCTGCATTCCTGTGTGCAGACCCTCCCGCGTGAGTTGTGGTACGACCCGGCAGTGGGGCGCATGCTGATGCTGCCGCTGGCAGAGCTGGCGGGCCTGCGCAACGAGACGCTCTACCAGGGCGCACTGCGGCTGCCGACACCTACCAACACCACCTCCAACCACAAGGACACCCAGCACCAGCTGCAGTATCACGAGCAGGTCCTAGTACCCCTGCAAATGGTCGATGAGCTCTCCCCTGACAGGGTCAATTGCGATGGGGACCCGGCTCCTGCCAACACCAGCACCCCTGATGGGGGCAGCAGTACGGACAGCTCATGCGCTTTGCATCCCCTGTGCTGCCCTTATACTGGCTCAGAAGACCGCAGCAACAGCAGCAGCAGCAGCAGCCGGGCGGGCAATGGAGCCAGCGCAGGTGGATCTGGTGTGCCTGGCTTGAGGGCAGGTGAGGCGAGTGACGCGATTGGGCTGCAGCTACGACGGCGCTTGGAGATCAGGGCCAACTTCAGCCTCGTGCTGTTAGCGGCATCTAGCGGGAGCCTCAGCCCCTCAACAGCATCGGCTTCTGAAGATGCCGCAGGCACGCCTGACACAGGAGGGAAGCATCAGACACCGGGCAGCAGCAGCAGCAGCAGCACGCCAGGCAGTGCCAGCGTCGTGGGTGGCAGCAGTGCATTCCGGCTGGGTGTGAGCCTGCTGACAGGGAGCGGGACGCACACTGACGTTGTGTTGGAGGGTGAGGTGCGCTGCACACAATCCTTCACGCCGTGGGCTGCCTCCTCCCACGCCTCCTCTTCATCCTCAGGTGGGACACCAGAGTGTGAGCTTGGGACCAGCCGTTTGGCCTTACATCCACCCGGTGCCATCACCTCCGTACAGCAAACAGGCATGTCCATGTTCATGCACCTGTGGTAACAGCGGTCTTGTAGAGGGACAACACAGTACCACTGAACCAGAACCGCACTCGTACGTGCTGCGCATCATGACTTGGGCACTGCCTTACTTGCGCCTGTGCGGCCTCATGACAGGCGGTTCCGGAGCCTGCGCGGTGGAGGCACTGCAGGTGTCCCTCAACAGAACATCCAGCGGGGGATACACCAACGCATCCGCCCTGGGCGGCGAGGTAGCGCTGCCTCCAGGGGGGATCCCGTTCACACCCTCCTCAACCCCATCAGCCGCCGCCACGCGCTCCCAAAGCGACGCAGCGGTTTCGGATCTGGTGCTCGCAGCGCCCCTGGAGCTGGTTGTGTTTGTGGATCACTCCGTGGTGGAGGTGTTTGCGGCGGGCGGGCGGGCGCGCGTGACCGGCAGGATGTACCCACGTGATCAGCATGCTGCTTGGGGAGTGGCGGCCATTGCGTGGCTGCCTGCAGGCGTGGCTGTCACTGGCAGCGCTAAAGTGTATTCGCTCGGGGTGGGGTGGGTGAGGGACTCGTGAGGCCAAGAGGCGGCAGAGGGGGCAGCTGTCACAGCGCGATTCCGCTCAAGCATGCTACATGCTGTGGAACGACCGTTTGTTTATTGATTGGGTGATTTGAACGAACACCCCTCAGCATGTGCGTCCGTAATGTACTAATGTATCTTTTCTTTGTGCTGTTGTCGTACTGACATGCTGTCCTGTGGGTTTTGGCAAGAGTTTCAATTCATTATGTGACGGCCAGCTTCTGCTTACGTATGTGTAATGTAGGCACTCTATGGCGAGCCCTGATGCCCTGCCTGCAGTCCTCGTACCGACCGCCCAGGGTACTGCATCACGCCACCACGGAATCGGTTCCTGCACACTGCTTTGGCTTCTGCACAGCCAGTCCGTGCACGTGCGCTACGATGCGCCATATGGCTCATGTCCAAGCATGGGCCGCATGTTGTGCTCCATGGGGCATCATGAAGATCGGCGCACGGCGCACCATAACCATTGATTCAGACGCATTCATGTACGGTACATGGGGGCATTGGCCAGCAAGGTCACTCCTGTAATGTAACCCGGATGTAACCATAGCCTGCTGTGCGCTCGACTCAGGCCAAGCCATGCGCCATGACAAGCTCTCGCCACCAGCTGCATGCTGATGCACTGCAGACGCCTTCAGCGCGTGGGTGCAGGTATGGTATGGAGTTGCCGCGTGGCAGCCACCTGCCTGGGTTGACAGTCACACGATACGACTGAACTCTGCAGCGGTCGGATTAGGATGAGGAGGTTCGTGCTAGGCTTAGAGAGTCGACGTGTTGAGAGTTTGGCACAGGTGATGGGGTGCATGAGTGCTCCCAAGCGAACGACGTGCACACAGCAGGCTGGGCACTTCGGACATCTTCGCACACGTGGCGCCGCAGATACAGAATGCAGCGCGCAAAATGCCGCGGCGCAGGCAAGCGTGTGTTCGTGGAGCCTGCAGATGTTGCATTTGCATTTGGCGTTGTGCCAAACTCAGCAGGGTACTCACACAGCATAGAATTGAATCGTATGTCATGTGCGTGCTGCGTTGAGGAGTTGTGGAGCCCTTCCCCCCACCCGCCTGCACGGGCGTTAAGCTGTGTGCAACCGATTGAATCGTGTGTCAGCCATCTTGTTTGAGTTGTGCTTCCCATGCACCTGCCTTGCTGTGCTTGATTGTTCCTATGCGCTGGCGGTGCGCAGCGGCGCGACATGAAGCCTGTGCTATATCATGTGGACCAGTTGCTTGTTGCTAAATTTGTATCCAAAGTGTGGCATTTGAGGACCAGCCGTGGTTAATGTCTGTTAACGTGTCTGTCAGTGCTTGTTGTTTGTCTTTCGGGTGTTGGTCCCCTCTTTAAGGGCAGTCCTTGGCCTTGTGCTAGCAGACTGTAAATCATCATCATCATCATAGAATGAAAATAGGGGTCGATTCCAAGTCCGACCTTCTTGGATGATGCGGGGCATTGAAGGGAGCGTGCAGCATGGGCAACGGCGAAGTGCTTACAGTAGTTTACACTTTACAATGTGGTTGACAGCTGACATGCAGAATGCAATTGGTCTGGTAGTACCGCAGCTACAGGCATGCTGACCGCATCGGCAGCGACACTGTTGTGTAGGACTGCAACGCGCCACTACCAACTGCGCTTGCCAAGCAATGGTGGGGATATGGCCGGGTTTGGGGCATGGTGTGTGCGCGGTTGTGCGGTGGGCGCGAGCATGCGAATGCAGAATTCCAGTGGCATGGCGGAGCGCTGCGCCAAGGTGCCACATCCCTGCCACGGCCATGATATTCAAGCACCAGTTACCCAGGACTGTTTACGTAAGGCCTTGCATGCCAACGGTACCAATTAAATCAATGGCATGCTTATGTAAAGCACAATTTCTACGCGAACCGCAACAGCACTTAATGTTCTGCGGCACCAGCCCATCACCAGGTGGCGCTCACGGTTGCGCTAGCTGGCAAGGACGAGCCGCCTAATCGCGTGGGCCCCCCAAGCAGGCTGCAAACTCATGACACGCGCTTGGGTTCTACGAACACCGCTGAATATGCCGAATGCCTGACACCTACACCGCCTGAGGCCTACTGGACGGCGCAACGACTACGCCATGCAGGCATGCACATGGAGGGAAAAAAAATGGTAGGTAGGTGAGTGCAGGCGCTTGTTCCTGGATTTCCCGGCCTGCCGCCCAGCCGCTTTTGCTGGTTCAACTGGCTGTCCAGCAGACCGCAAGATGTACAGCTGGCTTACAAGGCTCGCAGCCATACTTGCATGGTGTTGACGGTGGGGACTGCCAATCCGCCAACACACAGTCCAAGGCTGCGAACGCATGCTGCATGCGCAAGGAAAGGACCCTAGTCCTCAAATCCATCGCTTTTGTACGCTTCCTCCTCTTCGAAGGCTTCCTCACCGTAGTCCCCCTCCTCCTTCGCAGTGTCCTTGTCAGTTGCTCTGTCTGCTGCGGCAGTAGTGTCAGCTGCTGCGTTGCCTGATTCTCTGCTGGCAGACGATGCACCGGTGGGGCCTCCCACCTTTGCGTACACGGACTGGTAGGCGCTTGAGCTTCCTGCAAAGCTGGACTCGCCAGCTGGTGCGGCGGGCTCTTCTGCAGGGCTGGCAACCGACATGTGTGGGGTAGGGTTGTTCGGCTCAATCGCGGCTGACGGTGCTGTCTCTGGGGGCTGAGAGCTGTCTCCAAGGCTAGCTATCTGCATAGCTTGCTGAGAAGCGTCACCGTACAGGCTGGTAGTGCGTGGCGAAACAATATCTCCAGCTCCAGCCTCGGTCGCACCAGCAGCGTCTGTCCGTGTGCCAGCGGCATTCACGTTCTCTGGTGTCATTGGCGCCGCTGAGAAGCACGTTGGATCAGGATCAGGGTAGTAGGGCGCGAGAGGCCCGTTCCTGAGCCTGTATAGCATGTTCGGTGAGGAGGGGCTGCCCTTGCGATTGGCCATCACAGAATAGTACCGCCGCCCTGCCGCCCCGCTCAAATATGCAGATGACCGAGGCTCCTTTCCAAAGGCATTCTTGTAAGCCGTCTGCAACACAAATCGAGTCGGGTTCTGTTAGACACCAAGGGTCAGGCATGTTCCGCGCAGCAACAGTGGGGAGAGTGGGTTTTGGCGCGCACTTGGTGCATGCGGACGCACCTCCCAAACGCCTCCTCGCTTGGAGCTGTTCACAGACTCATCCCATGCTGGCCGCTTTGTGTCAGAGCCGCCCACCCCGTTAGAGGAGATAGCGCGCCAGGTCGATGGCGCAGGTGGTGGCGAGGGACGGGGGCGTGGGTACACATTGCCATTGTTCAGCGTGCAAGGCAAATCCCCAACAGTGGAGTACAAGAAATTCGGAATTTGTATAGGGATGCTCTTGCATACGAAACGGTTGTCCCAGGCGACCCCACGCAAAACCTCGGGCGAGGGAGCACGAATGTGCGACCCTCGCCCTTCAGTTTCAAGCATGTTGCACTCGATGCCCTGCAGGGAGCACAGAAACAGGCAAAAGTCAAAGTTATATGGAGAGCAGCTACAAAGAGCACTGCCAGCTGTAAGCTGTGTGGCTTGTTAAATGCCGTGGAGCTTAAAAGCAGGCCTATAGAAGGGGTGTCGTTCCCCATGCGGAGATATGCACACATGCCTGAGTTCTACACAGCTATTCAAAGATATGTTTGACAGTGTTTGGCAGGCACCAGTCTGAGGATTGAATGCAGTGTTGTGCTACGCCATCGCCTGTGCCCACCCAAGCGACGCACCTAAGTGGAACTCTCTGGCTGCACAACACCTTGGACGGCACGACTGTATGACGCCTCAGGTATATGTTGAGCAGATTATTGTGCTGGCTTGTTGGCGACACTATTTGCAGGACTCGGCCAACGCAAGCGGGTCTTCGCTTGCAAGTTTCGTGAATCGTGAGCTGGAACGTTGGACGATGTAAAGGGAGAATGCACTGGCGTAGTAGTGAAGCTGGTGATAAAAGGCCAGGCGATGCAGCCCCAAGGTCAAGCTTGCCTCCCCAAACGGTGCAGTACATGGAATGCAAACTACCTACCTATGAGTGTTTTTCATGTTGTGACCCAACCCAGTCGACAACATTATTTTCGTTTGCTCGCCTGTTGCTTCAGGTATCATGGTGCTGCCTACCAAACAGTTTGAGGGCGTTGGGACACACACCTTCATTCGTAAGTCCTCACCCGGTTGCTGTCATGTATAGACTTGGGGACACCGTAAGCTTGAGGATGGCTTTACAATAACCTGTGCGCACCCTGGTTGGGACAAACCTGTTGTTACTGGTGCAGTACCCTCAACCCCCCCAACCAGCAGTGATGGTTCAGACGTCCTGCTGGTTGTTGCTAACGGAAGCGGGCTGGGACCAAAAGACTTTCAACCGTTGGCAGACTTAGTGAAACAGCAGGTCAGTGTCGTTGTGCTGCCTCGGACAACCGATTGCGGGTCACTCATCTGAAGTGGCTGTGTCGTGTTTGGTGTCGGCGGTTGACGGGTCGGTACCACTTGTGCATTCCTGCACGATGCGAAAGATATGGGGCTGGAAACCTGGAATATCCGGCTGAATGCATGCCACAACATAACACCAACCCGCATCTCTTGGACGCGCCCAACAACCTTTGTGACCTTTGTGTTTGGATCGCGACATACAGGTTGATGCGAACCTACCCACCGTGCGCTTGTGGGTCGCGCTGATGAACGTGGACTGGTTCAAGCTTTATTCCACGTATGGAGGCGGGCCAGGCCAGGCAAGGGAACACACGGAGAGTCAGTCTCCTCAGTGTGTGCTGCACCAAACCCAAGTGTCTGGTGTCTAGATCCCTATCCAGTGCTCATCAGCACTCAGCACTGAGTATATTTCTCCTGCTTAATATTGGCTTCTCTCACCTGTCTATTTGTGCAAATACAAGCGGTGGTGTTGCTGCCTGCTTTGCATTATTTTAGTACCGTCTGACTTTCTCACGCTTTGATAACGTGCGTGGGCAGAACCCTGGCCAAGTCGCCCAGCAAGTGGCGGAAGCCAAAATACCTGAGAATGTCCTCGCAGGTGTCCTGGAGGTGCGAGGGGCACGCACGCAGCAGAGTTTCAGCAACTGATTAACTTCTCCGTTGACGCCCCCAAGTTGGTGTGCCCTTCACGCCTGCGCCCAGCTGTCCAGCATATGCAGCACCTGCAGTGCCATGTCTGTCCAAACACTACGGTAGTTAAAATGTGCCGACAGTATACTGTGTGGACCATTAATGTTAACATGGTTGGCACCAGAGCAGGCAGGCAACCTGACGTTTGTCTGACAGTCGGGTCACTGTTGTCGCAACACGTTATGCGTCTGTTGTGATGGTGAGGTGACGAGCGAGTGCCTAAGCCTTTCTCATCACGGGGCCCTTATGCGACTCCCTTGAGGTTCCCGCACGAGCTCACAGGGGCGCCATGTTGGCGGCGGCGCGCAAAATTGCGTTAACTGCGTGCAACCCGAATAACCAAGGTGGCAACTCCGTGTGCTGCGCACAGGGTGCGATGGAACGTGGCTTCAAGGCTGACATAAGCAACGGTCAGTTGTCCTCCCTGCCATGCAACTGCTCAAAATGCTTCCAGCGTTGCATCAACCGCATGCATGGAACCACAGCGCCGATTGCCACGCATCGCAATTTACTGTCATTCGGGCCCGCTTGCTGTTGGAGCTGCTACCTTGTGAATTATTGATCCACCCGCCCAGGTACTGGCTCTGCATGTTAAAAATGCAAGCACACTGGCAGGGCACCACTGTCCAGGCTATCTTTGTGCTCCAGGTTGCATGCTGGGTTGCATGCATCCGGGTTGCATGCTCAACAAACTGGCTCAACACGACGGCATACGATAGTCGGCCTAGTACAACAACTTGACGTGCAGTGGTGTGCATGTGTTCAAGTATAACTTCGCGTTGGGCCGTGCAGTATGCTTTCCATGGGGCCGTGCAGTGTGCTTATGTTATGCATGGTGATGGGAACTGCACCTGAGGGTGGCGAGGTGTGTGTGTCTGTGTGTGCGCGTGTGCACGCATGTGCGTGCAGGCTGCTGCACCAATATGGTGCTGCTGGGTCAGAGCGCGGGCGGCGTGTCCTTCAGCCCGCCTGCCGCCACCATGGCGGCCGCGACCGTGCTGCTGGCGTCGTCGCTCAACGCGACCTACATGAAGCACCGCTACTCGTCCACCGACCCTTGGCTCAGGTGGGTGGGACCAGCGTTCGCACGTCCCCTCCTTGGCTCAGGGCTCGCCTTGCCCCTCACGTGCGCTCGCAGGCGATGCTTGTGCATTTGCAATGCTTGCACTGCCAATGAGATCGCCCACGGCGCAGTTGAACGCTGCCCCCTTATGCTACTCTTTCAGCGATACGGTATGCCTGCATGCATGCATGTCGTAAGATGCATGGCTTGGCGGGTTGCATGATTTGGCCCGGCTACATCTATACATCAAGCAGGTCAGGTCGGTCTGGCACTGCACTGATGCTAGTGTGGCCCTTATTATTATTGCCATTGATTTAATGATTTCAATTCGCAGGCCCCTCATGTTCATCTCAGGAGACCTGGATGGCCAGATGCGGTGGTTCTGGCATGTGCAGTACGCGTACGAAATCGCGCAGCGTGCAGCATCAGGCGGCAGCATCAGGTGAAACTGTGAAAGGGTCTGCCCGGCTGGCCAAATGCTATTGCTGCCATCGTGGGCCTACACACACACTGACGATACCCCCAGCCTCGTCCCTTGACACACATGCATGCCCATGCGTGCAAGTGTGTGGCGGCACCATGAAAGACGCACACACCCTTCACGCGTACGACCACGGAGACACACTCACAGCACGCATGCGCATGCGCACGAATATCCTCAGACATGCGCATGGCATGTTCTGTGCTGCATTGCCGTACCTGGCACTGTATGGCCTCTGACCGGCTGACATGCTCGGACTCGTGCTTGGTGCCGATTGCAGGCAACGGCACTTTTGCAAGGTGATGGTGATGCCATTGCCCCTCGTTCAGGTCGATCGCCAAGTCACGGCCGTTTGTGCTGCTGGAAAACGTCAACCACGGCCTCACCTCCAACGGTGTGGCCAACACGGTGCGCGGCGACACGTGTGCGCCCAGCGCGCCCCTCCTGGACCTTGACACCACCCGCCAGCAGATTGCAGAGGCCGTCGTCGCATTCATCACCTGCCACTACGCCGCATCTCGAACCGCATGGGTCACAAGGGCCGCCTTGGGCGCGGGACAGGCCGCGCCTGCCACGCCTGCCGGCGAAGATGGGAGCGGCGGCAGCGCCGGCGCCAGCGGCAGCGCTGAATCAGCGCATGTGGAGGCTGCGGTGGAGTACTTGCAGGCGCAGACATGCCGCAGCATGCAGACCATGGCCCCGTACGCGCAGGTGTGGTGATGAACTTGCATGCCGAGAGCGCCGGAATGCAGGTAGCCTGTGTCCACATGACGCTGATGATCATGACATGCTGCGCAGCAGTGCGCCGATATCACCTGAAGGCCCCCACCACACACATACTTTGACCTGGCCACATGTGCTCCCAGCCTCTTCTTAGTTCTCACCCTATGGCGTGCACACTGCTCGCAGGCGCTGGGCTTGGGGGATATCGGTGCACCGTTTGCATCGAACGGCGGCGGCGCGGCACCGCAGGCGTCTGGCCCGGCCCCCATGCCGCTGCTGGCAGAGCTGCCGCTGACTGCAGGCTCTGTGACATTTACGTGAGTCCGATGCAGTGAGCTGTCCTAAGCATCCCTGCCTAGAACTGCCTGACGTAGTGCGCCTCAGCTCTTCGTCCCTTCACGCCTCATTGGTCCCCGACCACAGCTCACAAATGATGATGAACAGGCAAACAATGTGCTGATCCTTGAACCTGAATGCGGAGCACCTGTGCCCCTGCTGCTGTTGGGCTGGGATTTGCGTGCTGTCCTCCTCGGTTCGTTGTCCTGTGTCCATCAGCGGACAACAAACTAAAGAGGCCAGCATGCAGATGCCTGCCCCACAGCAGCAGCGGCACAGGTCCTCTGTTGTCCGTTGATCACTGCTTCACCCTGCACCATTGCTCGTGTGGCGCCATGGCAGGGCTATCCCCACCGGGATCCTGGCAGTGGCCAAGGCGTATGCCTGCAGGGTGCAGCGGGAGGTGCTGCTGGCCGGCGGCCTGGCGGCGGACGCCGCGGCGCGCGTGACGGTGGTGGCGACGGCCTTCTCCTCGCCCTCCGCCAGCCTGGCGGGCGGGCTGCCGCCCCTGGAGTGGAGCGAGGATGGGCGGCTGCTGGTGCATGTGCACGTGCTGCTGGCCTTCAGGTGAGACAGCTGGAGGGAGGGGCAAGGGGGCCGAGCGGTGCGCGTGGTCGGTGGGGGGGGGGGAGGAGGCGGCGGAGAAAGGCACGACGCTTGAATTGGCACAGATTGGGCAGGAGCGTTCATGCTAATGATGGTGGTTTACAATGAGATATAGGCTCATATAGCGTACCAAGTACCAAACACTTGCAAGTGCACCATGGAAGTCAGTGGCCCCTGGAATCTGAGTAGCTGCCGATTTGTCCGATTTAGGGGCCCATGTAAGTATGGTTCTAACAAACGTGTTGGGAATTGTTGTGCCGTGAACCGCCCTGCCCGACTGAACAGCTCCATGGACGAAGTCAACAACCAGCGCCCCACCAACCGCCCTGCCGCACCTCAGTACACGCTCCTGCTGCGGACCCCGGACGCGGTGGCACAGGCGGGTGTTGCTGCGTGCCATGCCGAGCGCCTGCAGTGCCTGAGTCATGTACTACTTATGTTGGTCTTTTGCGTTCTGAGACCAGGGCTAATACGGTTACAGTCATGTTCAGAAGGCGGTGATGACCTGACATCACGCAAAGCACAGCCAGAGGGTCGCCAACACAATCACCAACAACCACAGGTTTCGCCCCACTGCAGCCGGCATACATAGCGATACAAACTAAAAGGCCCATCCCTCGTGCATCAGGTCACACATGCTTAATGCATTATGTTGCGTTGATGCCATCAATTGTCATGCAGGCGTTGGGACTGCCCAACCCCGAACAGTACTGCTCGCCCGGCAGCCCCCCTGCAGCCGTCCTACCGACCGCCCTCAACTCGTCGCTGCTGTCCAGCGCGCTCGGGCTCACGCCCCCGGCGGTCGCTCAGCGCTACGCGGCTCACGGCAGGCGCCTGCGCTTCTGCGAGGACGTGAGGGACTTCATGAGCGATGCGCGCTTCGCACCGCCGCCGCCCGCGGCACTGACAGCGGTGGCTCCGGAACCGGAAGAGGTGTCAGCTCCGGAACCGGGCGTGCCGTGGTGGCAGGTGCCGCAGGACGCGGAGCTGCTGCAGTTCATCTCCACGGACACGCGCATCGCGTTCACTGTGCACCCTCCCCTGCCGCCGCTGCCAGCCAGTGCCCTGCCGCCCGGCCACGCGCTTGCCGGCCCCACGCCTCCACCCGCTGCCGCCGCGCCGCACCTGCCATCAGCCACGGCCACACCCGCGCCTGTCGCCCTGCCGGCGCCTGCTGCCTCCCCTACCCCTTCCCTTCCCGTAACGCACCTGGAGGAGTCCGAGCTGCGCGGTGCTTGCCCGTACGTGTGGAGGCCGATGGTGGCGTGTGTCCCCAAGGATGACAGCGGCAGTAGCGGCAGCAGCGGTGTTGGCGGTACCGCACGCTGCGGCATGCGGGATGGGTTGTACTGCGTCAAGGTCCTGTCAGAGGCGGCCATGATGGAGTGGGTCTGGACCGACAGCATGCGTGCCATCCACCCCACGTGGTGATGACAAGGAGCAGTACAGGGGAAACAACGGTAGTTGCGTTTCCGTTGGGCGGCCTTGATGTGTTTGTCATGCCGTCAAGCTGTATGGCGATGAAGACCGTACAACCAGCCCACAGCCTGATACAGGCTGCAGGCTGGTTGTAAGGACTTGTTCCCTGGATTGCTTGAGAGTATGACAAAGACGTCAAAGCCTGTATCATACGCTTTGTACTCGATTAGTGTCAGCTCTTAAAGACCGTGCCAAGCATGATCATGTTTTGACCGTATTACCTGGGCACGACGGCAGCTGTGGTAGCTGTGGCTGCGCGTTTGCTTACGATTCGTGCAGGGTTAAGTGAGATGATGGTATTGATAGCAGGCACAGCTCCTATTCCCTGCCTGCGGACTTTGCATGGGTGCAGCCTACCATCGTGCGCTTTTCAGTTGCTGCCAGTGCAAGGTCATCCGAAACCACGCTGAGTTGGTGGAGCCCCAAGCGTATGCCACGCACACATGCCGCAGGCGCGCACACAAACGCGCACAGCAAATCGCCCGAGACAGGGCTAGTACATGGAAGTGAGGCCATGGCAATGCGGGCGAGCGAGCTGAGCAGCACCCTCTGAATTTGTGAGACTTGCGCCAGCTGTCCAACCTGAATGTGCCAGTGTGCATACCTGCTGACACCACCCATGTGCGCCTCCCACCACGTGCCCACACCATAGCAACGTGCGTGTGTGCTTCGTGGCAATGATGATGCGGCTATGCCACACACGCTGCAGATTGTTGCCGGCTCCGGAACCATGCAAGCGCAACTGCCAGGAAGCGAGCTTGCCACACCTTGCAAAGCGTGGCCCTGGGATGTACGTACTGTGATAATCAACTGTAACCGGATTGGGCGTTCAGGGTGCACAAACTTGCTGTCAATACCATACCAGCAACAATTGTCACGACGGATAGACCAACCCTTTTGCAAGGTGTTGGAAACACCCTGCAGCACAGCGGACCAATCGTAATAACGGTCTTGAAACTGTTTTCCTGAGGGAAGGATGAGCGTTTTTTTGCGCTACGCTAGGAGTATTGCTCTGTGGGTTTGAGAAGGCGACAACCCCGACTTGCGCGCCAGCAGTGCCGCTCTTGTTTGGGCTCAAGCACTTCCAGACAAACCTGACGCTGATGGTGACCATAGATATGCGGCATGAGACAGGATGTACTTGTGCCCTGCACGACGGCATTCGCTGGTGTCAGACCCAAACTGCACGCCACCGTACAGTCCTGCACCCGTTTCGGGCAGGTTTCGGCCCGCAAAGCAAGTGCCTACCTGCAGCGTGTGGTACCAGCAGGCATGCAGCCTTGACAGGGCTCTGCGCAGGCATTCCTTTACGGAGCTGTAAGCGCTGTCGGCAGAGGCCTCGCTTGCACGCCTGCTGGAGAAGCTTACCACAAGAACAACACCTTTTAGGGCAACCGCACGAAGCCGCCTGTCCGCTCCTATCAATTCATATCGTCGTTAGGAGGGAGCAGAGGCACACAGAGGGAACAGAGAATTGCCGCAGGCTTGCTTTTGGCGCAGCTTGCTCAGTGCGATGGAAACCCTTGGCTGGCGCATTCCTAGCAGGCTGAAGCTACCTTCCAGATGATCATCTGTACAGCCGGAAATGTGGCTTTACCTGCTGGCCTGATTGGTGCGTTCCTGGGCGGTGTATACGAGCGACGACGCCATTGCTGTGCCGCACATACATCGCACACACCCTTCAGCAAAGGGGCCATCTGGAGAAAGCTTCATGCTCATATCAAATACAACCATCATAGTCTCACTAACCCTAGAACAGCAAGGCTTGCAAGTCTCAAACTCACCTACCTCGTCGCTGTGCTCAACCCACAGCAGACCGTCAATTGATAGGCAACCACACCACAACACCACCAGACCCGTCCAAGCATCTGACATTTGAGCCCAGCTTGCGCTGCTGTGTTTAAGGCAGCCTTTCAGGGTTCAACGGTGACGTTCTTGCAACATCCCTGCCTGGTCTCAGTCAAGCCCAAAATGGCCCCGAAGCAAGTGGAGGACGTTTGCCCGCTCAGCATTGGAGTGGTGAGTGACAGTGAGAGCTACTGTACTCACCCAGCCAGCGGTGGCCATGCCTTTGTTCCGTCCACGACGCATGAACACCCTCGCTCCCCGTCCTCCTGTGGTCAGCAGGGAGGGGAGGGCCCGCAACAGGGACCTGCGAGTGGCACTTGAAAGCGCTGCCAATCACAGAGTGCGCTTGTATGTATCGTTTGCACGCTTTGGTTAACGCCGCAGGCGAGCTCCGGGGCTTCTGGCTCGTTGCTTGGCGACAGCCTGGGAGCATCAGCCCTTGTGCTGCCTGAGCTAAATATGGTGAGTGACAGCAGCATCAGCGCCTGGCCTCACGCACTCATGTCAGGACGCATGACCAGAACCTTTTGATGAAGCGGGGCCGGCCAGCCTGAACAACGATACCACCCTACCGCTTCATAGCTCCTTGGTGCCCTTCACTGGCTTGCCTACATGCCGTGCGCTCCTTCGGCCCAGCCTTCGGCAGAGCAGGCAGCATTCCAGACTGTGCAACCACTGTGCTGAAGCTGAAGCACTGCGACGTGTTGGTTGGGGGTCTAAGCGAACAGCAACGGTGACCAGCAACGGTGACCCTGGCAGCTCACCAGCACGACTGTGCACTGTCCAGCAGAAGCAGCCCTGCTGATGTGCTCAATTCTCTGACGGCTTCACATGTGCAGGCTAACCAGGGTGCAAACAACTCTCAAGGAGGAGATGAGCTGTGCGGTGCTGCTGCTGGCAGCGCTGCAAGCCCCGTTGTGTTGAACTCGATCCTCGCCGGGCGCTCGGGACAGGCGGCATCCTCTGCAGCAGACATGAAGGCTGAGGAGGGCAACAGCAGGAAGAGGACAGCGGACGAGACCTCGTTTGAGGAGGGGAGCAACGAAGCTGTCAAACGGGCAAGGATTTGCAAGGTCAACAGTTGGGCGCAGCCCACGGTCTCGGAGACGCTCCTTCGCAAGCTGCGCCAGCAGCAGCCCAGGCACGTGCTGGCCCCCCTGGACGCCATGCGTGGTGGCGCAATACGGCACGGATTCCTCGCTGCTGCCTCTGTCAGCCAGGCGCAGGCATGTCCATGTGCGCTGGTGTTTGTGTCAGACTGTTAGGCGCCAGGAACAGGTGCTGCAGTCTGTGCCTGCTGCCTGCTGCCTGCTGCCTGCTGCTGTTTGGATGCGAGGCCCTACGCATGCCTGCCTGCCTGCAAATGCACAGCAGGTATTGAAGCTGCCTGGCAGCTGTAAGGCCAGCTGTACGGCTGTACTTGAGCAATCACCCACACTTGAGACCAGACGTGCACGTCGGGCGCTGCTCGTTGCTGCCACGCGCATGCGTGCAATCATGCCTGGGGTGCTTGGCATGCACTGATCAAGCCTCCTGCGTGCCATGCATGCTGCTGTTGCGTGGTGGTGCAGGGCAGCAACACGCACCAGCACCGGCAGCCCACCCGCCAGACCGCGGCTGTGGGTGCTGGGCACGGGGCACAACAGCTGCAGGTGGCACCCGGCCAGCAGATGCAGGCACTGGGGCAGGTGCTGCCAGCAGCAGCGGCTGGCTTGTTGGGACCCGTCAACACACACGCTGCAGGCGGCGGGGCCAGCAACGACCCGGCTATGCAGCAAAGCCAGCAGCAGCAGCAGCAGCAGCAGCAGCAGCAGCAGCAGCAGCAGGCGCTGCCGGCCAAGCGGGCACGCCCTGCCAACATGGCAAAGGCCGCAGCGCTGCGCAAGGCCACGTCCGACAGTGCGTCCAGCTTTGGCGCAGCACCAGCGCGCGCAAAGGCAACGCGGCAGCATGCGTGCCCCAAGCGCAGTCTGGTCGAGAAGGACGGCATCCAGCTGTTGAAGCTCGCTGCTGCTGCTGATTTGAGGGCGACGCCCCACACCAGCCTCGTGGTTCTGAAGGCGAAGGTCGACGAACTGGCCAGCAGTATGCGGGCTGAGGCGCAGGCCGTAGCAGCCAGTGCCCTGCTTGAGCTCATGGCCTGCGCTTGATGCTTTAATGCACGCTGGACGCCACCATCCATGCCTCTGCATGCCGCGCTGCGCTGCGCAGTTATACCATACTCCGTGAAATACATTTGCATGACAGTGTCAGGGATGCCGCAGGCGCTGCAATATGCCACCTTGTGTTGCACCAGCACTGCTATTTACTGTGACCGGAAAGCTGGGTTGAGCACTGCAACGCGCCTGGCGCTACATGCGCCCCTGTGCTTGAAATGTCTCAACGCAAGGAAGCTTGTAACAACGCCACCATACCTACCTTGACAGCATCAGAGCGGAGGATTGGCACGTGTGCACCACCATGCAGAAGTGAACACGACAACGTGTGATCGTTGTTCAGAATGCTCATCCTGCATGCACACTTGTACTTCGTGCAGACACGTATCACGACTGCATCACGAGTGCAAAGCGAAGCCACGTGAAACAGCACATGAAAGAAGAGGATTAGCCTGGGTGTTTGGGACCTGAAGCATTCTGCGCAGTCAAGCATTGCTGCTATGGGGGTGGATGCCCGGCCGCACGCCACAAGAATCAAACTTTCAAATTTTCAGTAAATGCACAGGCAGGCGGGCGGGGACGTGTGTGTGGGGCACACCTGGCGAAGGCAGGGCCCGTGTGCACACTCTGGGCAGCGACTCGGCAGGGTGAATATACCGGTAACACGCTGGACGCAAATGCAAAGAGTCCAAGCTTCGCACGCACTGTACTTGACGCAAGACTGGGCCTGAAAGAGCGGGGTGTGGCGCGAGTGGCATGTGCGTGCGTGCGTGTATGTGCACGTCAAAAGTGCGTACTCCCATGGAGCCATGCATCTGGATTCTTGTGGGGCGGGAATCCCCACAAGTCCCCACAATATCCCCACATTATCCCCACAATATGCAGTGTGCGTATGCATAAGGAGGAGATTGCACCTGATGATGGCCGTGCATGTGAGAGATGTTACACGGGGAGATATAGCCTGTGGCTCACCCCACACCAAGCGAGCCACCAGAGTCTTAACTTAATGTGGCCGTGAGCGTGGGTGTGAGCAAGGACATGCGAATTACACTGTGCTTGCACTGGTGGTGGCTCTCCGCCGCCTTCCTATCAGGCCAGGCCCATGAACGCAGTGCTGCAGTGCTGCAAGGCACCCCTACGCGGGCTTGCAGTGCTGCAAGAGCCATTTCATCCCCTCCTGCGTGTGTAGCAGCATGCAGCACACAACCACACAAGCGGTTAGGCGGTAAGGACAATGTCAGACTGCTGCAAGCAATGCATGCAGCTCAGCGTAGGAGGGAACACGGTATTACACAAGTGCAACAATCTGTTCAAAGCTGGTAGGTTGCTGTACCGGTAGGGGACTCACATCTATCCCAGTGTTCTCAAACGCACTGCAGGGCTGCATCTGGAACGCCCTGGTGCGCTCCCCTGGCAGCTGCAGCGACTCGGCCACCGTGGTGTAGGGCACAGACCGAGGATCGTCTGTCTTGCTGCAGAACACAAGCAGCGGCTGGCCCTGAAGGATAGTGCACACAAGACGTAAAAGCCATATTAGCAGACCAGGCAGCGCAAGTTGCCCCTGTGCCGGCCCGCAAGCAGGAACCACACTCACCCTCAGACCTGGCGCTGCAAGCACCTGCTGCAACACCTGATTGGATTCTTGAAACTTGTCAGGGTCTGCTGTGTCGATAACATAGATAATCGCCTGCAGCAGGTCAAAGTGCAGGCTGAGCGGTGTGGTGGCAAGACATATGACAGTACTTAGGTAGAAACAACTGGGCCTTCGGCAAGGTCCTCACCTTGCTATCTTTGTAATAGTGTTCCCAAAGCTCGTGATACTTCTGTGCGCCGGACATGTCCATCACTCTAAGATGAACACCCCCCATTTTTACCTCCTCGATTGCAAAGCCAACAGTAGGCGCCACTGATTCATACGGCTCATTTGTGAGCCTTGCAATGATTGTTGTCTTCCCGCTGTTTGCCAGTCCGAGGACAATGACGCCTGCTCGAAGCTGCTCCAAGAGCACACGGAGAGCGAAAGCAACAACTTTGTACAGCGTGACTAAACGCAAGAGGTATACAAGGCAAACACGTGCATTGCCTGCTTACCCTTACTAGCCCGAGCTTTGACAGCAAAGTTTTAAACAATCCCATGCCGTCCGCCAGCTCAGCCCATAGCGACAGCAAGGGTGTGAAGGCAACCGCGGACGGCAGCGCTGTAAGGCATGACCAGGCGAGTGTGTGTGCCCTGTGCTGTGTGCATACAGCATTGCGGAATGGCGCTCGTGGACGGACTGCAGCCGAGCTGCTTTCCTGACTTTGAATGTACAACGCGCAGGCCTGCAATTTTGCAATTCCCCAGCACCTGCAGGCGACCCTGACCCTAAATCAATTGCAGACCCTTTCCTTTAATGCATCACACTGATCCTGTACTGTCGCTTTCCTCTGTAATTCTACCTAGCTTCTGATCAATGGCTGCCCCGGTGCAGACGAGCCCGCTCACGGCGCCGCAGGTGCAGAAGGTGGGTCGACTGGAGTCGATCGCCTGCTGTGACACTGACTGAAGGAAACGTGTACTGTACCACACTATGAAGCCTATCTGTCTGTTTACGGGTACAGCTTCCGCGTTCACCCTCCCCTGCCTCAGCAGTGCACCGCAGATTGGGCTCCACTGTTGGTCTCGGAGACCCAACAAAAGCACGGCAGGCCCTGCGTGAATGCTAAATAATCTGCAGTATCATATGCTACACTGAGTGGTATTCATGATAGCTGTTGTTGTCCTGTTTCACGTGTCACACAACACGGCGTTTGGTTCACACTGGGCTCAGTGTCGCGCTGATGTGCACCCATTGCGCCTGTCGCCGCAGTGGTTCAAAGCTATAGACAAGGACGGTGACGGGTTGCTCAGCGTTGTGGAGCTTCAGGCATCACTGGCCGAAGGCGGTACCGTGTTTTCGCTCGCAACGGTCGCAAGCATCATGAGGTGCGCGTTGGCACAGCGCGTGCGTAGGCCTCATGCATGGTACTGGCTGTGCTTTGGATCTAGGTCACCACCTGTGCTTTGTAGTGTAGTTGGTGATTGGTGCATCAAGGCTTGACCCGTGGGCCAACAAGATGTCACGGCAAGCATCGGCTTGCAGACAGCGCACACACACGCTGTGCTTGCATATGTTCATATCATCATATGCTTGTGCATGCGCATGCACTGGTCAACACATTTGGGGTGTGGCGATTGTTGCATCGGGTTGCGCAGCGTACACCACAGGGCGACGCGAATGTTGTGTCGGATTCGGGAAAATCGGATTCGCTCCTGCTATGTGTTGGTCGTGCACCAAGCTGCTGGGCTGCCCACTGTGGGCCTGTGGTGGCCGCCCTGATGAGGCGGGCGCATGCTGTGCCTGCCTGTGCTGCTGGCGCATTGTGCAGGCAGGTGGACAAGGACGGTAGCAACCGGATCACGCTCCAAGAGTTTGAGCGCCTGCACGTCTTCCTGTCGACTGTGCAGGTGCGTAGCTGCGTGTCGATCTGTCGGGTCAGGGCACAGGTGCATGCAGTGCGCATGCACAGACGCGTATGAGGGCCTCTCAGGGACATGAGTTGTAAGCCTGATATGGTTTGATGACACGTATTGACAACGAATGCACAGTACAGCACAGCGGGAAAGCAGAGCCAGCCAGGCACATGCAGGGTCAGGAGCGGAATGGCACGAAGTTTGAAGACACATTTACATAAATGGGGACGAGTGTTGTACCAAGTGCAGGTCCTTGAATAACGCCGGCTATGCCCCCTGGTGGCATATGCAGTGTGTGCGTGTGCGCGCCTGACAGGGGGGCAACACACCCTGGGTGCTTGGGAAACGCAACACACTCGCATACCTTGTGCCCTGCTGCTGCAACAGGCGTCCTTCCGAGCAGCAGATACCGACAACGATGGCAAGGTCAGCTATGCAGACGTTGCGGCAACGCTACGGCGCCATGGTGAGTGCCGCTGACACAGAGTGGCGATTCAAGTGCATCTGGCTGGTGTGGAATCACCGTTGGGCATTGCATGCGGGGTATGCTGATGCGTGAACCTGTGAATAAACCATCAGGCAATGTGCTTAGCAGGGGCTGGCTGTTGTGTGTGTGTGTGTCGCCCTCACATAGCACGGGGTACTGATAATGGCCTGAGAGTCCAGCTGGAAGTCCACGGCATGTAAAGCAAGTCCCTGTAATGACGTACAGACAGATGCATGCATGCATGCCCTTGCAAGGTGTGTGCGGTGCGTGCCTGGTCCTGCTGGCGCGCAGGCTACACCGTTGAGCTGGAGGTGCTGACGGCGATGTGCAAGCGCTTTGACCCGCTGCGCCAGGGCGCGCTCAGCGTACAGGTACGGTGCAGTGGGGCCTGCCACATGCATTTACCGGTATGCACGCCAGCTCGCCTTGAGCACCGCAGTGGGCGTCATTGCACATCACAGCGGAGCGCATCATGATGCCTGTATGCTGCCACAGGCGACGCCCGATTCCCACTGCTGTATCATGTCCACTTCAGTCGCATCGCCTATAGGGGGCTACGGCACATGCGATATAGATGCAGCATGCATGCTTTTCCGCAAGTAAGCGACCATGGTACCGCAGCTACTGACAGCCATGATGCGACCCCATCGATCCCATTCACCACCACCACCACCACCACCACGTTCAGCGCACGTGCGTATGTACATCGCCACCAAGCCTCAGCAGACCCGGCACGCATGACCACAGAGCACCTGAGTGCACGGCTGCTACATGCTTGACTCTGCTCATGCTTGTACCACGCTCTGTGCCTCGCAGGAGTTTGTGGCGCTCGTGCTGTTCATGCGCAACGCCAACGCCACGTTCCGGGCCTTCGACCCACTAGGGCGCGGCTCCCTGACCCTCAACTTCAACCAGTTCCTCTACGCAGCTGCGCACTGCGTATGATGACATGGCGGGGCTTTGCTATTACTGCCATACCAGGCGCAGTTGTACACGCTGTGGTTATGTAGCCACTGCCTGGCACGCAAGACAGGCACTGAGCTTGTCAGCGCCCAAGCGTGTTGGAATCCAGTACTCCACTGACCGTGACACCCAACATATGGCTGGGTAAAGCGCTACGAAGTCGTTAAGGTGCAACACATATTCACCCCTTTGCTACGCCACAGTCCTACACCTTATCCCTGTGTGGCAACACGCCGCGTGCGTCTGTCTATTTGCCCACACCCAGCGCCACCGTGTTGCATGCGCTTGTTGAGTAGCGGATGCCGGTTCCGTTCCGTGCCCCGATTGCATACTGCACCCTGCCAGTTGCACCACCACCTGCATGGTTCCAAGCTATTGCATGGTACATTTACCGTACATTGATTGCTATGCACATCACCGCCGACGGTTTTGCCGATGTGGACGTGCACCTGGTTTGGGTCCTGAATCCTGAACCCATGCCGCTTGAAGCAGCAGATCACAAGAGCACAGCCCTGAGGGTCAGTGAATTCTGTGCGTCTGTGTTTTACATTACCACGCATGCACTCTGTGTGGCACACAAGGCAGCTGTAGCAAGTGCGATGTACATTGTTCCAAAGGCGCGCTCAGCACAAAGCTGGCAAAGGCACCTCAAAAAGCGCCCAGCCAGGCAAGAGCTGATCAGCAGACGGACGGGACGAGCAAGGCATGCACTGGGAACCTAAACTGCACCGAAATGGGCGGCCTCTGCAGGACCACACGCAGGCACCGGCCATGTCACCTCTAAGGAGCATTGAACGTGAAATGAATGAATGAATGCCAATGACAGCGCACTCAATACAGTACGTTAGCAGTCAGCCGTACGTCTGTTGGCATCCACCTCACCGCTTCTATTGCAGAGCCAGTGCACCATGCGAGCGTACACCGGTGGGCGATCATGGGCAAGAACGCGGCAGAGGTTACACAGCCCATGGCATATGAACCGCACCACCAGACCACCAGCAGCTCTCATCAGCAATCATTGGGTCCAGGGAGGCAGGTTGAGCGTAAAGAGGTTGCGCGTCGCATTGGAGGCCTGCGAGCTGACGCACAGCAGCGTGCCGTCGATGGACACGCTGCAGTAGCGCCCGAACGCGTGGCTGCGCAGCATCACCAGGTCGCCGTCAACGATCGGCTCCGCGGCCCGCAGCACATCCACCACTACCTCCTCCACCTCCCCTGCCTCTGACCCCCCAGGCCCGGCCGCTCCGAAACCACCACGGTGGTTGCCGTCACCGTCAGAATCACTACTACTGCTCCTACTTATGTCATTTGGATGACCTGCTTGGGGGAAGCGGTGCGTGCCGCTATGCCCTGGTTCATGTTGCTGCTGGTCCCCCTCTGGGTGCGATTGAGGGCTGAGGCGATGCAGAGCGCGGAACATTCCGCCGAACGCGCCGGCGAGGAGGTGGCGGCGGGACCCCGCCAATGGCAGCGTCTGCACAGGCCGGCGGCCGTCACCATCATCAGCACCTAGCAGCTGCCGGTGCGGAGCGCCGCCCTGCGCCACGCCGCTTGCGGCGATTGGCCCGGGGCGGGCGGCGTTGACGCGCTTGCGCACGACCTTGTATAGGTCGAACCAGCACTCTGCCGGCATGGGCGCCGCGGTGGGGACCTCGCAGGTGACGACGTGCGGCGAGGTGGCGAGCGGGCAGCACTGCTGCAGCGGCAGCCCCACCAGGCCCTCCTGGAACGTGAACAGGCCTGGAGCAGCGCAGGCGGCGCAAGCAGCACAGCGCACGTGGTGAGGACCTGACGACGTACCGTATATCGGTGCACAATGTAGTGATCCCCTCCCTGCATTTGTGTGATGACTGATGAGGGTCGTCATGGAAAGGTGGTGTGCGCTGTGCCGCAGTCAAGATAGGTAACGTGTGATCACCCACACACACACACAGCTGGTTTGCCTGCTCCAGCAGGCCGAGCTCTCAGCAGCTCCGCGAGATCTCCCTAAACGACTCGGCCCACTGGCACGCTACCGTACAGAATTCGCGCATGCAGCCAGGCCCAGCCAGGCCCAGCCAAGGGCCAATCCACCCTTGCAAGTGCAGGCTGCGTACAGTGCTGAACATGGGAGTGGGCAACAGCCGAGTATGTGGCGTGGTGCATGACGTGCTTGAGGCCGCCCCGCAAGTCCCTCGAACTTGCAGGGCTCGGCCCTGCTGGTTGGTCCAGTGCTGCGGAACTGCATCGCGCGCTCATTCCACCCACTCTGCCACTCACCTACGACGGAGCCTGACACGAGCTGCGAGCCGGGCGACTGCAGCAGCAGCGTGAAGCGGTACGTGCGTGTGGGCTGCGTGGCCGCGCCGCAATACACGTCGTGCGGGGGCGGGGCGTTGGCGGGGGCGATGCCGCACGGTCCGCGCATGAATGAGGCCAGGGAGGCCGTGGGGTAGGCCGTGGGCTGCAGCATGAAGCCGTAGGCCCATGATGTGGTGTTCTGCTGGCAGGTGAGCAGCGCCTTGGTGCCGTTGGCATCTGAGGCGGCAGCACACGCAACAGCGGGGGGGGTGTCAAATTGTGGGGCAACGTCAGGTAGCTTGAGAGCACGTATTGTGATTGTTGCCATATGGGGCAGACGCAGGCGTCCATAGGATAGTTGCTGATACACCCTTGGTGGCAAATGCTGCCAGTTGGGAAGACAACTGCTGGGCATAGGTATGGGCATGGGCATGGGCATGGGCAGCCCATTGTGCTAGTGCTGATATTCAAAGAGAACTGCTGAGAATGCATGCATGCATGATGCACGCATCGGTGCATCCATACGCAGCATGCCGCAACACCGCAGTAAGGGTGCACGCATGGCACGCCCTGCGCGCAGCAGGCGCTCCCCGCATGGAAGCAGCGCGTGCCTCGCCCACATGCACACTGCATGGCTACTGAACGAGGCCCTCTTCCTGACTGACACACACCTGCCAGTGTGCAGAACTTGTCCTCCTCTTTGAGGTAGAACGACTCTGTCGCCAGGTTGATGGTTTCGTTGTCCTTTAAGCTGTACTTGTAAACGCGGAACACACGCGTGGATGGCTGCGCTAGTCTGCACTGGATGACAGGGTCTGGGAGCTCGTTGGGCGCCTGCGCCCAGCCGCGCTTGGCGCCCCGCCCAGTTACGCCCCCTGCTTGCTGCTTTGCGCCGGTTGCCAAGTAGCTCACAGGTTCCAGAGGTGATTCCCGTTGGGCAGTTAGCAGGCGCGAAAGACGCTGTAATAATTGCATGAATGGCAGGATGGGGCCTTTTCGCTGCGGGTTAGCTGCACCAGACCCAAGTGCGCTCGTAGGGGCACGTACCCCCACGTTTGTATTACAGAGCCCGATGTTGCGCGACAGCAACAGAACCGGCTCCCCTGTGAGTATGGGTCGACCTGCTGCAGCTGCAAGCTGCCAGCCGCTGGGTACGCCAGGCCAGGCCCTGGGTTCGTCATGCTCGTTGCCAATTACAGACGTCCTGCGTTCGCTCTGCTGCGCTGACTCACGCACCAGCAGGGCAAACTGGTGTGTGTATTGCGTGGTTTTGGCAGTGCACTGCAAAGCTACAGCTGTTTCGTCTCCAGGCGTTATCCCGCAGAACGCCTTGCTCGTGTACGAAACCGCTCGCAGGGTAAGATACCAATCTGCGCACGTCAGGGTGCAAGAGCAACACGCTCAAGACAATGAGTTAAGCAGCAGTGAAGTTCTCGAGAAGTCTTCAATATTGCCCAGTTGCAACCTGTCGTGCTTTAGTGAGTCCTGTCTCGCTTGTCAGCGTCGGGCACCTACCTGACACCGGCTTGACATCCTCAGACGAGCACGTTAGCACATATGCTATGAGCGCCAGCCACATCAACAGCCTGGTAAGCCCATCATGCTGCAACCAGCTCCTGCGTCTGAAGAGGCCTCTCATGACCCGAAAGCCCCAGCAAGCAGGCGTTCACAGGTGCCTGCAATACCGCTCAGTGCTGAACCGCACCTTGGGAAGTCGTTTGTGGAAACCCAGTATACATGTTGATTACACATGTCATGCAGGTTGGCAGGTGTGGGGTCCGAGGGCATTTCCGGAGGGGACATTTTGAGCCGCAGGATGCACATCCGCACGCACATGCAGCAGCCCATACATGCAACGCACTACTGCAGAGTACGGCGTGTGTGGCTGCTTGGCGGTCCCTCAGAAAATAATCAAAGCATCCGTCATGCCAGGACACCCAGCACAGGCACACGCACCGCAACGCGTTGTATGCGGCCACTTGCAGCCGACAACAGTCCCACCGTTAGCTTTGAATGAATGGGGTGTAGCATAAGAAACAAGCAACGAGGTGCGGTTTGAAACGGCAGCAACACGTGTGGCAGATGCGCTCTGCGCTGTGCAGGAGAGCGGTGCAGGGTCAAGAGGGCGGTATCAGCACATGCGCCCAGCAACCAGGCGCTCAGGACCAACATGCAGTCATATGGCCGGTAGAGCCCGACTCAACACAAGCACCGCCACCATGTGCGGCTTGTGAGCAGTCAAAGGGGTGCACAGCATGCATACTGCACGTCTGCACAGCACAAGTAGCCAAAAGTAGCCGGGTTGTGCGAAGCACACCAGGACTGATTCAGGGTTGTGTTTCAATGTGGATCCAACACATATGCAGATAAAGACACTGACAACAGCGGAGTTGGCAGGAGGAGGAAGAGGGAGAGTGTGTGTGGGGGGGGGGGATAGGACAATATGCCACGTGGGCCATGGATGAGAAAAACTGGTGAAAAAGCAGGTGAAACAAGGCAAAGTACAGATTGAGCGAGGTCCCAAGTGAAGGACCGTAGCCCGCCCGAGCACGCCGATCGCAGGAGCGTATGCAGCAGTGAATTCATTCATGGTGCAATGCATGAGCGGTTCAACAGCTCGAATACGAGTGCACTGTCAGTGACGGCGGTAAGACATCGACCCAGTGCGTGTGTGTGAATGGGTGGGAACAGGTGCAGCTGCCAGCTTGGCTGGCTGGTCATGCCATGCATGCACCGCATAGGAAATCATGGGCTGGCTCGGCCGGAATGGGTGAGGGGCATCAAGATGCATGCAGATTGTTAGGTGAGCGGCATTGGAACGCAACTTGAGGATGCCGTGCGTCCGCCGAGCGTAAAACTTTGCTCATAAAATGCGAAGCACAAAATCAGCTCCTGTGGTGTGGTTGCCGCGCTGCTTTACACAAGCGCAGCAGCAAAGCACACAGCTGAGGACAGATAGCAAGCACGAAGCTACCTTGTCTAGACAAAGGCAGAAGCGGCACTGACGGCTAGCCAAAGCAACACGGCAGCGCCTGTACGCGAACGCAGGTGCGCCACATGCACAGGCACATGCACCTGGACATGGACATTTGACAGCTTGCGTCATGTGCTGTATGCTTGGCGGTTGTCGTCCACGCATTACAGAACGCTCCAGAACGCCTCCGCTCCCCTGCCAGCCTCCTTCGTACTCCCACGCCTGCCGCCGCCAGCAGCTCCTTATCCAGGCCGGCGCAGGCGCTGTCTGGCCGGCAGGTGCCGCGGCAGGGCCAGGGGGTGGGGGAAGCCAGGTGCGCTCAGAAGTCGCAATCAGTGCGGAAGATGTAATCGTGCGCCGAGACGTCGCCCGAGCTGCCGCCCGCCAGCGCTCCCGCCATGACGCCGGCGCGCTGGTACTCGCCTACGCGGCGCTCAAAGAAGTTGGCCTTGGTCTGCAGCGAGATCATCTCCATCCAGTCAAAGGGGTTGAGCACGTTGTAGTGCTTGTCGTAGCCCAGCGCCACCAGCAGGCGGTCCGCCACAAACCTGTGAATGTGTGCACAAGCACAAGCCGCGGCCAGGTGAACCATTTTGTCAGCGCTCCGCAACCCATTGCTTTGGCAGCATTGTTGAGTCTTCACCACACTGATATATGGCGACGAGCACATGCTGGTAGTCGAGCATTCAGCTGTGAGGAAGACAAAAAGAGCGATGATACTGCAAGGTTTAGTCCAAACCAGGCGCGACCCAGTAGGTGGAGCGGCGAACCAGGGATCAGGCACAGCCGATGTGGGTCATACAGCAGTCATTTGGGAGCGATTTGGGTGCGCGATTTTGGCACGTGATTTTGGGCCGTGATTTTGAGAGCGATTTGGGTACGTTTTTGGGTACGGATTTGGGTACGTGATTTGGAAGCCGGTTTGCGAGCGAGCGATTTGTGTACGCAGCAAGCATGCGACGCGGGTCACACGCCAATCAAGCCAACGCGGGTCAGAGACGCCCGTGGGAGTCCTGCGCGATCTGTGTCACACACGTACTTTATGTACTGGGCCATGAGCGTGGCGTTGATGCCCAGGAGCGACACGCTGAGTGCGTCGGTGCAAAACTCCTGCTCAAGGTCCACCGCGGCGGTGACAATCTCAAGCACCCGCTCCAGGGGGAGCTTGTGCTTGAGGTGCCCGTACAGCGCGCAAGCAAAGTCGCAGTGCAGGCCCTCGTCGCGGCTGATCATGGAGTTGGAGAAGCACAGCCCGGGCATGAGGCCGCGCTTCTTCAGCCAGAAGATCGCGCAGAAGCTGCAGGGGGCAACAACATGGGCGTTGCGGGGGAGGTGAGAGGCTCAACGGGAGAGGGTGCGCGGGTATGGTTGGTGTCCGGCATCCGCGAGCAGGGGCATGCCATCCAGACCAGAGCAGGGTAGCATTGGACACGTGGCTGCTGTCGCCAGAGCGGAGCAGAGTAGTATAATGTCAAACATTGATCCATGTCAGCAACCCATTCACCACACCGCTGCCCGCAGGTGTGCAAAGCGTCCATGCTCTAGCAGGATGGGCGTGGCGGCCACACGTCGTCGGCGCCACAGCCCCATCGCACCTGCCAGAGAAGTGGATGCCCTCGATGCAGGCGAACGCCAGCAGGCGCTCAGCAAACGAGGCTTCGCTCGTGGTCCACTGCAGTGCCCACTGCGCCTTCTTCTTGATTGCCGGCACCTCCTCGATTGCGTTGAACAGCTTGGCGCGCTCCTGTGACGACAAAGCAACCGAGAGCCTTACAGCAGTGGCGCAAAACCGGCGCAACAACAAGCAACCAGGGGGAAGGACGAAAGCCAACGAGCAGGGGGGCAGCCCTCACCTTGCTGTCAAGCACGTATGCCTCCAGGAGCACGCTGTACATTTCGCTGTGCACGTTCTCGATGGCAATTTGGAAACCGTAGAAAGCGCGTGCCTCAGGCACCTGAATGTCGTTCATGAAACGTGCAGCCAGGTTCTCAAGCACGATGCCGTCTGAAGCTGCGAAGAACGCCAACACGTACTTGATGAACCGGCGCTCATCGTCTGCAGCGCAGTTGCATTAGTAGTGGCAAACACATATTAGTTCAAGGTACAGCGGAGGGGTAGGGTAGCAAAATGGGGCAGGGGCGACCTTTGTGCCACACGGTTCCGAGGGCTCCAAAAACAACCAACCTGACAATGTTAGCTGCCAGTCCCTAAAGTCTGCTGCCAAGTCCACCTCTTCCACCGTCCAAAACGAGGCCACTGCCTGCTTGTAGTACGTCCAGAGATCATCATACCTGCACGGGCACGAGAGCAGCACCGCCCAAACTGTTTTGTGACCCACAGAAACAGTTTGAACCAACACAGGAAAATGTAAACGGCACAACTCAAAACACCCACCTGATCGGAAACATCGTGAAGCGTGAGGGGTTGCCCTTCAGCAAGGGCTCGTCAGCTTCCCACTCTGCATACTTCGCCGCTTCCTTGCCCGGCTCGTCCGATTGTGCGTCGAGGTCTGTGCTCTCACTGGCGCACTGAGACGATGACTTGGGACAACTGCTGCAAATGCACAGACAATTACGATGTCACAACCTGCAGAAGTGCACGACCAGTGCTGCGTGCAGGTAGGGGTGGGATGCGCGTGTGTCCACGTCACTGCACAGCATGGACATATCATACCTGGACGCTGTGTCGCCCACTTCGCTCGCGTGCGCGTTTTCTGCGCAACTGTGGCACATGCTATCCGGGCTGCAGATGCCACAAGTCTGTCCCTCTAGCGGGCCGTGCTGGGCACCGGGCTGGGTCACGGTAGCCGCCACAGCGGCGGTCGTGGCGGCAGCCCCTGCACGCGTGGAGTCGTGTGCTACGCAGCTGGTAGGGCAAGACAGGGTGTTCTGCTGTTGAGCAGCGCTCCCGGAGAGCTGCTCCACAGTGCCAGCAGTGCGTCGGTGTGGCCCAAGGTGGTCCTGCTGCTGGCATGTCACGTCAATTGGACTGTGTGGTTCCGGCTGGCTCGAGCCCCGCGGCTCCTCACCGGGACTCTGGCTGTGTGATTTTGGCTGCAATATGGACGCCTCAAACTTCTCGGGCGTCGAGGGTGGCTGTGGGTACGTCTTTGCTTGCGAAACGGTCCCCGACTCGGCTTTGCCGCTAGCGCCGTTGACGGCAGGGCCCGCAGGCTGAGACCCCATGGTCCCGTTCCAGGAGCTGGGTGAATAGTTGGGTAAGGGTGTAGGAGGAACAGTTTCAACAGCAGGGCTCATAGCTAAGGTGGTGCAAGGCAAGCACGCCAGGTTACAAGTGGGGAGGCCAAGAGACATACACTGGGTCGACGCGGTGAGGCAGCGCCCTGTTGCGTAGTTCGCAGAAGTTCGCAGCGGGTTCACGCGAGCACTGGGTGGTGCGGGACGTGCGCGAAGACCTTGGTGGACTATGAACAATGAAAGCGACTCCACGACAACACCCTGCATTACTGCTGCATTGACCTACCTCCTCCCAAAAACCGCCCTCTGACTGTGACCATTGAACTTCTCACATTGTAACCTGTGTACTGTATGTCCTGCCACACAAGTCTTGGTCACCACAGTACTATAGCTCAACCATCGCTTTACTGCCGTGGACACGTTCGCCACGGGGCCCAGTTTGGGGTTTAACTACAGAAAGCCACCCTGAGCAGTCTTCACAGCAGCTGACCTGTGTGCAGGCTAGGTCAGGGAACCTCAGGCGTGCCCTCAGCACGCTGCAGTGGCATCTGCATGCTGTGCTGAGCAGTGTGCTGCGACCGAAGGTGGCGGAAACCTCTGACACTGCGCCAGGGTTTTGTACTTACCTCTAACAACTGCAAATACAAAGCATGATCACTAGGTGCATAATCACGAGATGTACCAACAGTAACCCGAAAACATCGCCAGAGTCTCACGTCTGTGCGCTTGCTTCTGCGTGTGCGTGACATGCGTGTGCATTCCGAGCACATTTCAGGTTAGTGTACACAAGTCTTGATGATATCAATAAACATTTTCGTATGCATCCGCACACTCTTCAAGGAATTGTGTTGGTCTTGAACAACATCTTGGCCCAAAGCACCGTTTCACAAGCCAGCTCGCGACCTCATCGAGACAGTCCAGTCATCAACACCAAAGAACGCAATTACGCAGCGCATTATCCTATGTCCAGCATCATGAGCAGGTCCCTGTGTGAGGTGCCAGCACTTTGGCTGCTTGACCTTCACACTGCGCCTTCACACCCTTCATTCAACAAATCAACCTGCCAGGCAGCAAGGAGCACACATACACGTACTGTGGAGCGCAAACACGATCCCGTGACTGTTTTTGCTGTTATCAATGCTGGCAGGTGACCAGCGCCCGCGTTAGCACCTTGCACATCATCGTGCCAAACCCATGCCAAATACAGGCTGCAGCCAGCAAGACACAGTCGTAAGTATTTGGATGTGTATGCATGCAGCTGTTCTGCGACAGCAGATTGGCAATGTCAATTCCCGAACTCTTGCACACTTCTTGGACGCGAGCAATCCCGTACCTTTGTGTCCCTGACCCATCCGGGTGCGTTACAAGGCTACCAGAGTTTGCCCTGTGCAGAATCTGAACTGTAGGAAACAATAGTATCTTGCTTTTACGGCTTTTGTCTTATTTAAGCTTTGGCTGCCCTTTCAACATTCACACTTGACAGTCGCTTGTAAAAGGCGTTTTGCCATCGTGCTCTGCAAAAACTGAACAGAATAGCTTAGCGCTCGCTCTCCACTCCCGGAGGGTGGGGGAGCGGGCCTCGGCCTGAAGGTGGTGCAACCCTGAACAATGGCTGAATTAGAGCAACATTATGGAGCGGCCGGGCAGGACTACGCCCGGTCCATCCTGCTGCAGCAGCGGGCACGCAAGACGGCGCAGCAAGAGGCGCTGCTGCTGTATAACCGCGTCCGCCAGCTGCAGAAGGAGGAGGACAAAGCGCAGAAACGCATTGTAGAGACCAAAAAGAAGGCTAAGGAGATTATCAAGCTTCGAGAGCGCAATGAGCTTAAGCTGGTGGAGAAGGAACACAGACAGAGGGAGCAGGCGGAGCTGTTGGAGCAGCAGAAACTTGAGAACCTCAAGGCAAAGGAGGAGGCACTGCGGCACAGGATTGACGAGGAGAACAAAATTTACTCGCAGAAGCTGTCAGTGGTGCAACAGACGAAGGAGGAGCGTGCTGAAATTGAGAAGCTTCTCATGGAAAGCAAGCTCTTGGCCAGAAGGGAGGCCCTGGAGCAGAAGGAAATCATCCGCAAGCAGCAGGAGGACGCTCGCCGTAAGATAGAAACGTTGAAGCTCTCCAAATTGCAAATGGTAAGTACATCAGCATACCGGGACCGCGCTTGTACTGGGATTCTCTGTGTACAACCTTGCTGATGGCGGTGCGCACATGTGCCGAGTGAGAACGTGCATGTCATGGAAAGAAATGATGGTGCATACGTTGTGTGTGCCCTTCCGAGTCTACAGGCACAGGATGATTATGAGCGGCGTCTTAAGGAGGAAATCGAGGCGAAAATGGCAAAGGAACAGGAAATCGAGCGCCTGGTGGGTGTTTCTGTCGTAGCGGCATCCGAAGTGGCACACGGATGGCGTCTGTGCACAGAAGTTGTCCTGCATACAGCTGATGTGCCTATATCGGGGTTTGCTAGTGTGCGTGTTATTTGGTTATGCATCCAGCCTCGACAACTAGTTCCTTGGCAAAGTGTGGACTGCTTGCTTTGCGTGACAAGTGTCGAGGGCTGTGTTGTGCACCTCCGATGTCAACAGGCACAAATGGAGCTGGAGCTCATCGAGCGCCTCAAAACAAAACAGGCAGAGCAGAGGAAAGCGTATCAGCAGCTGGAGGCAGTGCTGGCCCTGGGCAACATGAGGTGCGTCTCGGTCATCGCATCAAACACTCCCTTGCCATCATCTCAGAACCGTTGCCCTCCTCATCACGGCGGCCGTTGCCCGCCACGGAAGTGCGAGCCTACAACACATGAGCTTGCTGCACACTTCCATCACTGATCAAGTAGCCTGGCGCTATACCTTGTCTGATGCTCGTCATATGATGGCATCATCCGTGTGACCGTTGTACAATGCAGCACGAGCAAGGGTCTGACAAAGGTCGCGCCGAGTACACCTCCCCAACGCTCCGGCTCAGCATCGCCTGCCCCACCTGCTCACGCGGAGCCGCAGCAGGGGCAGGCAGCAGAGGACCTCGCTCAGCAGGCGCAGCTTCCCCTGGAGGTTGAGCCCAGTGAGGAGGACGTGGCACGCGCGTTCTCCGTATACGACACAGAGGGCGTCGGCGACATCGCCGCGCTAGACTTAGACGGTGCGGGCATAACCAAGTGCAGGCAGCACGTGCAGAGGTCGCAGGCCTTGTTGATGTGTTATGCAACCGCCACACGGCGAAACGCCAGCAAATCATGGTTTGGCTGGCGCTTGTCAAGCGTGGTGTTGCACAGACGAGAAGCATGGCACACCATGGCCCTGCCGTAACCTGGGATGGGGGGAGGAGCGGGTGCGGGCATGTTTGATGTTCAACTGAGAGTGCTGCTGAATGGCATGTGGAAGGGGCGGAAAAGGGGGGGGAGAGTGCACATGCTTCGAGACGGTCGCAGCGCAGCTCGCACCCATCACACCCCAGGTTGGTATTGGTGCATCCACACATGCACGTGCCCGTTTTCCCCAATTGTTTGGCCATCAGCAGGCGTCCTGCCTAGCGCATTGCCAGCACGCGCAGCAGTGATGACGCTGTACGTTTCATGGCCTCCATGGGTCGAGTTGCATTCCAGCCTCCATGCAAACTGCTGACGCTGTGCTGCCTGCTACCCGCCCCTCCACCTGCGGTCGCGTGTGCGTGCAGGCTTGATGCGCGACCTGGGCGTGCCGCTGACGCCCACGCAGCTGTCACAGGCCATAGCGCAGCTGGACTCGCAGCAGTGCGGGCGGATATCGTTCGGGGAGTTCTTGCTGTGGTGGAAGGGGTGAATGGAGGAGCAGCCAGGGAGGCAGCCAGGAGCAAGCAGAGCAACACATCCGCCCTCGCGAGCCATGCTGCGCCACATGCCACTGGCCGCCAGGCAGGTGCAGACGCCGCGGTTGTCGCCCGCGCACAGCGCCTTCACCCGTGGTCAGCATAGCTGCATGCTGTGGGAGGTGCATGCATCCACCCGGGCCTGCGCCAGGCCGCCGCCGCTTGTGTGGGTGTGTGCATCCACCCGCTGGTACGTCGACCCTGCCGCGGCTGGTCGTTTGTGTGGTTGCCACTCCCTGCGCTGGGCCACCAATACCAAATGCAAGTCTTGCCCTGCGCAGCGCTCTGCATGCCATCTTGCGCCTGCTGGCTGTCTCTTGAGAGGAGCAGCGCAGCTGAGCACTGGTGCTTATGCGCACGTTCCCGTGCTGGCTGCTGTATGCATATGGTTAGTCGCACGTCCCGCTGCCGCATCCTGAGCTTGACACGCACAGCACTGCCTCACCTCCCAACCTTGGCTGCTGCGGGCGGGTGGCTGCATGGGTGCTCAGTGCTCTCAGGCGTGCTAGGGTAGTCGCTCGCCTATAGATTGTGTCGTGTCACAGATTAGGCAATTCGGTTTACACAAAGATATGAAAGGTGATAGTGGTCTGCGTGCACTTTTTGTAGTGTCGTTTGGATTTCTTGAGCATAGCCCGTAATGAGGGCAATTATCGGTGTGCATGCTGCAAAACAACTCAAACAAATGTGGCGCATGGCTTCTTGTTGTTGTCGCACCAGATGGGTGCGTGGCAACAAGGGCACCATCTGTATGGTGTATGCTGCAATCAAACAGTTCTGGCTGTAACATGCCTGGTGCTGCAAGGAGCACAGCGACCAACACAACAATTCTTGTCGAAATACAACCTTTATTCACGGTGAAAAACAGGGGTGGCAAAATCGCAAACAAGGCATGACAGGTACAGCGGGAGCTCACAACCCAGCACCACGTTTGGCCGGCGACAGCCAGGATTTAGGTGGTTGCTGAGGCCTACGCTCAGACAGCAACAAGTTTCATTCCCACCAAGCAAAGCAGCCCTTAGCAAGGCTGTTGTGTGCGTTGGCCTGGGCACATCCTACGCAAGAATTCAACCCTTAAACTGAAAGAAATTGAAAGGTGTGTGAGGGAAGGCCAGGCATTGCGGGAAGCAGCACGAGGTAATGCCTGCGCAGTGTACTTCCGTAAGCTCTTTCGGAGAGTGCAATTGGTGGTAACAGCGCGTGCGGTTTGCGCGCACAGGCAGGAAGGGCGTGAGGGCGCTCGCTAGCTGTGCCAACAGTAGATGGAGGTGACAAATGCATCGAAGGGCGCTTCCAGCAGTGAGAGCAGCTGCTGAATGTAACGTACGGGCCACGCACGCCGTAGTGCTGATGAGCGATTGATGATTTTGTGTACGCTGCAATAGTAATCAGCGTGCAAACAACGTAGCGATGATGAAATGTGGTGCATACGCAATTTGATCAGCGACATTGTCCACGCCGCACAAGCTCAGCAGCAGCATGCGCCTCGTTCTGCGGGTGCCATCGGCAGCATGCTTTGTGTGACAGTGCTTAGCAACGCAGCACTCGACCACTGCCTGTCACCACCATACCACCAGGGCATCACGCATACACATACAAGGTGTTCGGCCGCAGTACGAGGCAATTGAGAAGCAGTTAGGGCATTCGCTGCCTCTACCTCAGAGCACTTGTGCATCACATGCACCTGTCATGAGTCACACAGGGCAACAGCCATGACCAGTACCGTAGTAGTCCCGTTTGTACCGCGGTCACGTGGACCCGGCCGCAACTCCATGCCATCAATACGGTAGGAAAGACAAAGCCAATGTGGCACTGTGGGGCTGCTCATGCGCCACCAGATGCGCATTTCGTAAACAGTGCATGCTATTGCACGCGCAAAAGCACATGACTTTTCGCCGCTTGGTGCCGTATTGGTGTGTGGTGTACAATGGAGGTTGCGCGTAGGGGCAAGGTGTGAAGGAGAAAAATCGCACAAACAGGAACAATACGTGCGATGCTCTCAGTCCTCTGCCCAGCTGAATGCATGGTGTTGCAGGTCTGTTGGTCGCTCGCTTGCTCTCTACTGCACGCACCCACTTTGCACTCACGCTTGAAGCCTGTGTGCATGCGCTCCGCCACCAATACTGACAGGCAACGCTTCTCTTCGCCGTGTCATGGCTGAGCATCTTATAACTCTCCGTACAGCGGCCAACTGGTAGTCCATTACTACGCCATTGTCATCGCCACAATACGGCAAAGTCAGGCTACAAAACAGCGCGCCCACAGACTGCCCGCGCACAGCGCGCCGAACAAGCGAGCACAGAAAACGGTCAAAGCGTGTAAAAGCGCTTCACAACGTCGTCAGCAGCCGCCTCTCGGCGGCTTGTGCATATAGCAATCTTCATATGCAGCAGCAGACAGTAGTACGCTAATGCCAAGACCACCCAATTGGGGGAGGGGAAACACACCCCTGGAGGCTCATTAAGACGCATGGACAAGCGCCAGCGCAGGCTGAGGTCCATAGCTTTCGCACCGATTGCACGGCGCACACTCGATGTCAGGCATCGCCTTGCAGCGGGGTGCTATTGAACAAGTCAGTTGCGTGCTGGTTTGCAGCGGAAGGGCGCTAAAGCAGCGCTCGGCACCAACAGGTGTGCAGGGACACGAGCCGATGCCGCAGCAGAGTGGCGCCTGTACATAATGGTGGTGCCTACTTATGTATTATCCCAAATGTACAACAGGTGTACACAGATTCACAACACAATGGACTGGTGTAACGGGGGACGACCCTGGTGAGGTTCCTCCAAGGGTGCTGGGTACGCCGCCACCACCAAGACGCAATGCCAAGCAACTCCAAAACACAAGCAGTGTGCGGTGCACTTATTAACAACAGTGATACCAACAGGAGGAGCGCCGCCATGCCAGGCGCAGCCTCTGGGCCGTGTCCTACTCAGAATCCAAAAACACAGACCACGCATGCCGTTTAACAGCACCAAAGGTGCGTGCAGCACGCCTGCTGCATCGGCAATTTCAATCCTACACACACCACAGCGAAACAGCGCCCCGGATAAGGATGATGGCCGTGCTGCAAGGCCGCATGCAGCTGTCCGGCAGCTAGCAGACAGCCAAGAAAGCAGGCCGGCACCAGCGGGGCCGTGACCAACAATCCAGCACAGTTGTCGTATGGAAGGACAAGCGAGCATTGCAGGAACCGAAGGGTTTTACTGCGGGCATCATGTGGCGGTACATTCACAGTACGTCCGGCGTCCGCCGCACACAAGAAACTGAAGGTGGGTTTTACCAGTATGAACATGCTCAGGTAAGGGGTGCATTCGTGTTGCCGAGGGGGGGCATGGAGCCTTCGCTCTTCAGTGCCGATGGGAGGGCAAGGGGGGGTCTAGCGGCTAGCAGCCACTTTGTGCACCGGCCGTCTCGCTGTGCTTCCGCGTCGCGCTCTTCTCAGAGCGGCTATGTACGGCTATGCTGCGAGCAGGGACAAAGCCCCACTCATGTATGTGGAAATCAAGCCAGCTCATAAATTTGTATATCCATTAGCATATATATATAATCTGGGTTGAAGTCATCGCTAAAGACAGCGAGAGGGAGGAAACATCAAATGGAGACAAAGTCAAAGCGCAGCATTGCGGCTGGCGCTCGTGTCGACCGCCGGCGAATGATGCCCCTAGCGATCTAGGCTTGACTGCCCTTTGCAATCGAGCTGGCAACGCAGGCAGCATGTGCTGCTCACCCCCACAGGATCAGCCTGCCCTTTTCAAGGCAGGTGGGTGCGCATCGCGAGGCGAGGTGTAGTTTGAACTCGTGGGGAAACCGCGTGCCCCCGCCTAAAAAGGGGAGGCCATGCTAGCAGGAGCTATGTCGAGGAAAGTATGTACCACCAAGCAGAGAGATACACGGGAGGGACAGGTCGAAGTAGTAAAACATGCGTGCATGCGTGTGCGACTGGATGGTCAATAAGTTCGACTATGCAGACGGAAGAAGCGGGCCGGCGGCAGGGCCCTTACGTGGGCGCAAATGCAGGCTTGTCATGCAAGCGAATAACATACCATCATTTGCATGCTGCACAGAATGGTGGTGACTGATCGCAGTAGCAGGCGCACTGCACTCCGCCGAACCCTTACCGGACCAGTCACTCACTGGCCGGCAGATGCAGATGCAAATCAGATGCTGGACATCAGCATGATCGCATTTAGCTGGTTACCCCTGTGCACGAGCTGCACGCGCGATAAAGGCCTCCCTCACAACAGCTCCCCTTACCAGCAGACCCACACATCGGACAGCGAAGTGGGGATACGGCCACGCTCGGCACCGCGTGCCTCGCGGTTGCATGCGTTGTTCGTATTAACGGAATGACTACAGCAGCACAGCGTCGAGCTGCAGCGACCCGGCGCCAAGGTCTCAAACCTGGTTGCCTCTGAAAAAACAGCGCACGTCTGTGGACGCCATGGCTCACGCCGTCACATACGTACACCTCCCCGCGCTGTGCAGCGCTGTGCCACTGATGTGAAGGCACAGCCAGCGTGCCGGCTGCCAAGGCGCGTCCCTGCATGGCAGGCATAGGATCTCGGACCCCATCACCAGCTGGCAGGCACGGATGCTTACCGCTGCACGGCCTGTCATATGAAGCGCATGCATGTGGTTTAAGGGAAATCTGCTGCATCACAGCTTGAACAGCTCCTCGAGCATGCGCGAGTCGTCGAGCTCCCCGAGGACGGCTCCGCGCTGCAGCGCGCTGAACGCCAGCGCCCCCTGGACCTCCTCTGACAGCGCCTCGGCGCTCAGCACCAGGCTGAGGAAGGGGGGGTTGAAGGGCGAGCACCAGCTGCGCCCGCCCTCGCTGCCGCCGCGGCCGCCGCCACCCGGCGTGTAGCCCGGGGCCGACGCGCGGTGGGGCAGCAGCTCGCCGCGGCTGCTCGGCACGGAGCCGTGCTGTGGGTGCTGCTCCTGCTGCTGCTGCTTGCTCGCCTGCTGCCGCTGCGGGTACTGCGGGGGCGCGAGCTGCCGTACCTTGGCGCTGGAGCCGCCCACGTAGCTGCCATCCTCACTGTGCCCGCGGCGCAAGCCGTCGTGCGGGGCGCACGGCGCGGGCATGCTGCTGCTGCTGTTGAGCATCACTGAAGACCACGACGACGCACGCGCCATGGGGGCGCCCTCACCCGCGTAGCTGCTGCCGCCACCGCAGCTGCCGGGCACCACCGGGGCGCGGGGCTTGGGGTAACCCATGTCCGGACCTGCGCCCGCGGGGCCACGGCCGGCAGGCATGCTCCGGTTGAGCTGCTGAGAGCTGCTTGCAGGCGGCTGCTGGGGGCCCCTGGAGGGGCCGGCCGCTGGCCGCGGCTGCGTGTCCAGCAGCTGCGCGAACGACGGCAGCATGCCGTCAGCGGCCGCCGCCCTGCCGCTCTGAGAGTATTCACGCATGGACGATGCCGGGCCGGCTGGCATGCTGGGCATGCAGGAGTGCGACGCGTTGAGCGCGCTGTTGTTGAGCGCTGTGATGCAGGAGCAGCTGCTGCTGCTGCGGTCGTCGCGCGGGAGCGTGTCGCGGGGCGAGTTGCCGTTGTTGTTGTCGCACATGTAGTCGCTGGCAAAGTGGTCCCACGCACCGTCCAGAGGGCCCAGGGACGGCTGCACAGAGACAAGATGACCAACGTGTTCATATATCACTTCAAGCCCACACAGTAGCTCTCGGGCAGGTCAGGTGCAGACTCTATCCATACGCATACGCACATGCACGCACAGCAATCACACTGCAGGCCCCTTTTGGGCGCGCTTTCTGACACACAATAGCGCCCCGATCAGCATGCCCTCCCCACTTCCCAGTACGGCACAAAGCCACAAACATGCAGAACTGCAAACCAGTGTGCGCGTGCCCTGTTCGCTCACCTTGCTGGATTCGTACGACAGGCGCTTGCGGCTGCCGCCGCCGTTGTTGTTGTTCCACCCAGAGGGCGGCTCTGGCATGTAGGCGCTGCTGTCGTTGGCGGGCGCGTTGCCACTGGCGGCGGCGCCGCCGCCCCCCAGCCAGCTTGATGCTGCGAAGGACTCAAACACACTGCGCGCGTGGGGCGCGGGGGCGGAGGGGTGCCCGTTCCTGGGGCCTTGCTCCTGCTCGCTGCTGCGGCGCATCAGCTGAGGAGCGCTGGCATGAGGGTGAGGGTGCATGTGCGGACCTGCGTCGTGCTTTCTGTGGATAGGATGGCCCAGGGGGCCGCGAGCCAAGGGCCGTGGCTTGTGCAAGAGCCCGTTTCGCACATCGTCGCGGGGCAGCAGCGGCTTAACACGCTTGATGCCGCTTTGGTCGGTGCGGTCGTCTGCGGCCTGCCGGTGGGTGTGCTTGCCGCCCCTGCGCCCTCCCTCGCCGTGCGCGGCGATGTATGCAGCGCGCGCAGCTGCAATCCTGCGTACAGCGCAACCCGACAGGCCACAGCGACGCAATCAAGCTTGTGGGGTTGGCACATGCAGGGGGGAAGGGGGTCACGGTTTATGCACCGGGTTGTGGCGTTGCACGCGGACAGAACTGATGCATGCGAGCAACGGGCGCTGAGAGCACCACCAGCAGCGCAGCAGGAGAGAGCCTGAGCACGCACAAGCACCAGCCCTTACAGTGCAAGACATCAACACTGTAATTGGGTTCAGGTAACGCAGCAGTTTGGTTCAGGCTCGGACACTGCTGCAGTTCTGTGTGCCTTTTGCCCAGAACCTCGCACAGCACTGGCGAGGACCAGATATTGTGTTTGACAAAACAAACACAGGCCTGGCCAGGCAACTCACTGCTTCTTCTCTTCTTCAGTTGGAAAGTTCAAGTCCTCAAGCAGCTGCAGGCTTCGGGCCTTTGCATCGTATGCAACTGCAGCCTGAGAAGACAACATACACCGAGCCAGCCCAGCAACAACACAAGAGAGAACGTCAGTGCTACGTTGCAGTCACAGGGCTTGGCGCAGCAGCGAGTTGCCATCAGGGCAGGAAAACGAACATCTGTGTGCATGACCGGTACACAGCGTTGCATGCACCAGCTCACCTCCTCCGCTGTGTCAAAGGTTCCTATCCAAACGCGTACACCCTTTACAGGGTTCCTCAGCTCTGCTGCATATCGGCCCCACGGCCTGTCACACACGCGGTGGGCAAGTCCAAGGTGGGCAAACACAAGGTGAAATTCATGCACACACAGCAGCAGTTCAGGGCATCGTCACCCTGGCTGCGTGAGACGGGGTCCAGCACTGAACCAAGACTATCCTGAGGCCATGTTTGACCAGCACCCTGATGCCGATTCGATTCGGCGCACGCCCCTCTCAGAAAGCCCTTGGTAAGTTACTCCCGCGCCAGCTGCTCGAACCGGCGTACAAGCATCTGTACCTCGGCGCCAGCGGACCCGGTGATGATGTACCGGGCCTGCTGGCGCTCGTTGTCTGGACAAACAAATTGCCTCCACGTGTATGACCGATAGAGCTTCGCGGGAAGCTCCAGCGCGTCTCCAAACGCTCACCTCATCCTGACACCGCGAAAGTTTGTCTTGGGCTGGCACTGTCCATCAAGGGTCCCCGGCGAGGCAAGTGCTGGTGAGCTGCGGTCACCGAGCCAGGTTGGTAAAGGTCAGTATGTATGTGAAAATGAGAAGGGGTTCTACAACGATGCGAGAAGACAAAGCACGCCCCAAAGCGCGCAGATGCATAGTTGTAGACGCATACAACACTGCACAAGCTTGCATGCGACGGACATCGGTCTACCAACTTCAGGGCTGAATACCAGCTGCAGCGGCTGCAGCAGGCAGCAGCACCCAAGCACATGTTCGCAGGGTCACCTGCTGCGCTCTCCTGGTTCGCAGATGTTCATCCGCTGCACAGCTTCAGTCGATGCTGGCCCTGGTAGAGGCACCGTGGCAACGGCTCCCTCAGAACCCATCGTCAAGAGTCTGGAGGTAAACTTCCCAGGCTGGGGCTGATTATCTGGCAATGCGAACCAAGCACAATCGCGTGAGAGAGTGGCACGTCTGTAAGCTAAAAGCTAAGAGCGCGAGCAGCCAAACTTCGCCAGACTTGTGCGGGGTGTGACTAGGTTAACGGGTTTGAGCTGCCTGACAACATCACCGAGCACATCAGGTGCATTCATTTCTGAGCCCGCCTCTGTGCCTTCCTAATGTATGGCCTGCGCATCGCACCAATAGACTCAACAATCCACCAACACAGCATCATGCACGCACCAGCTCTGCCCAGCAGGCCTGAAAGCCTTTACACAACTGAAGGAGTGCGTTGGCACCGCTACTGCTGGCAGTAGCACATGCTTAAGCTGTCTGCCAAAGAAACTTGCCACAACAGGTCTGAACAACGTGTCAATGCGTTTTATGAAAGGCGACCTATCTCCAGCTCCTTTGCGTGGCTCTACTTTGGCCGGAGGTGTGCCGCCATGCATCAATGCAGGTGCTAGTGTGCCCCAGCTAAGCCAGAGAAAAACGATTCATCCTGCAACACGACGACATGCTGTGAGGTGACTGACAACGGACTCCCAAAGAGCTGCCATGCTCTGCTGCATCATTGCTTGACAGCTTGGGGTAGAAACCGTACGAACTCTGACCGCCAGTGGTTGACAAACACGACAGTCGCCAGAAACAGCTGTTGGGCTTACACAGGCGAGATGATCCTGAAGCACCACCCAAAACAATTTTGGGCCTTACAGTCTTGCAAGTTATGCAGTTGCATATACGTGGGTGAAGTTCAGCCGCACACTCAGAATTGCCAGTTGAGGTGCACGTGTAACACCAGCGACTACGGCTAGAGGGCCACAATAAGCAGGTAGCAAAGCGCAGCAGCTCCTGCTCCTACAAATATCTCAGACAAGCGCATAGCGCACCAAGTTCCAGCGCACTTTCACAATTTCTTTATTATCTCATGTTCTAGTCGGACAAGGTACGACAGTTGTGTCGTCAACACAGCTGCGGCAGTGAGCTTATTGGACCTGAAAGCGCTGGAGATTTGATCAACAAGCCCTGCCTGCCTGCGCTGACTTCGCTGCAAGAGCTCATTCAGCACCCCTGGGTCGGTCGTTGCGTCAACCTCTTCGCGCGCCTCCAGCACCTGAATCACAAACGCGCAGTGCAAGCAGCAAGCGCCAATTGAGCTTTCGGCACCATCAACGACCATCAGTGCAGCCATCAGGGTTGATGGTGTGACACCATGACAGCAGCCTAGCTGTGTCTGTGTACTACAACAGCAATCGAGCGCGGCCGTGCAAAAGTGCATGCAGTTTGCCTTCAGGTGGGTATGACACCTGACAAGGATTGACAGGTGGGTAACCTCCTACGCCAACCAAAACCATAGCCGGCGACAGGCTGCAGCCTTGTGCTACAAGTGTTCAGGACATGTTATGACACTGTATGCAAGGTTGCGTGGTGCGCCCAGAGCCCCTTTCAACGGTGGACATACATCATCACTTGTCATAAGTGCTCCGTTCGTTGCAGCCTTGGAGAGGTGCAAGGAGGGCAAGCGTGCGTTTGAATTACCTCCATCAGCAGCTCTGGGTCTGAGATGGTGCTCTCGCTCTGCTCCTCTGATTGCAAGCCATGGCGCATCAGCTGCGGGCACAGTCACTGTCACAATTGAGCAATGGTAACCACAACGTAGTCCACCAACAGAAGCAACCCCTTCACAGGCAACGAACCATGCCTCGGCTCCCAGTTTTCAGCTGGTGAAAGGTAGGTACAATGGAGTTGCTTCCCCTTCAAGCAGCCCCACCACAAGGCCAACAGGCTCACAGTCACTTACTATGTAGTTTGCGCGCGCCAACGGGGACTTCAATACACTGTAGGCGGTGTTCACAAAGGCTGCTTGCTTGGTTGAGAAGTCCTGTTCTTGCTTGGGGCGCAGCATGGCCTTGTCGGGGTGCAGGTTCCACTGCAGTCGTTTATACCTACGCTCCAGGTCAGCCAGGTTGATATCGAAGTCCATAGAAGGCCTGGACACACAAGGTGTAGTGTTGGAGCGGCTTGATGGACACAGGGAAACGCTAATCGTCACAACAATTCGACTTAGGCTTGGAAGCAAGAAGTCTGCGCCCAACAAGCTCGCTTGCTTGACAACTTACAGATCGAATATCTCAAAGTAGCTCAAAGTCGAGTCTGTGGGCTGCACAGTGTCACAGCCTTTGCACACCAGCCCTCCTCGCTTCACCATACGGTCGCAGCTCCAACACGACTTTTCAACATCCTTGTGTGGGAGGCTGGACTGCTTCCTTGTCACATCCGTTTGCGAGCTATGCAGTCGTGTGCATCCTAAGTGTTGCAGTGGCGCAACTGGGAGACGACTGGGGACAAGCCATGGTGAGGCGTCGCGCTGGCCTGAAGTGCTGCAGGTACTAGCGTCGCCTTCAAGTAAAGCACAACGTGTGGATGCAACAGCAACCTGACTGAGTTTTCGCCCCTTGCGCAGGATACTCAAGCACGTTTGAGGTAGCATAGGACTGCAAAGGGCAAGGACGAAGGGCAAACGGTTCAATTGTCACCGGCCTTCCCAAACCGCACGGGGCTGTGGTGTAAACCAAAAGCTTGAGGGCGTGTTACACAACCCGTAATTGGCTTTCATGCAATCATGGAGTTGCGCGGAACATTGCATGCGTCTTCAATCAACGCTATTCTATTTGCATCATCGCCATGGACAGTGCGCGGTTCTGTGGGCCTCTTCATAGAACGGTTGTTTCAAATTGGTGTCACATGTCCTGAGCAAGAGAATCCTGGTGTCATGGGGGATGATGTGCTTGAAACCTTGTCGGCTGCTATACGGCGTCACGCTGCGCGCCACCGGTTAGCTGTGTCTGCACAGTTTTTGCAAGCTGCGGAACTGCTGGAAGCTGGGGTAGGTTACTGTACATTTGTTGCCCTGTAGGCCCCTTTGCTTTGCACAGCAACTGAACGCGCTCGCCCTTCGTGCGGTTGAACACGCGTAACCCTGTGGTCTGCGGTGTGGCTGTGTGTTACGTTCACCTTTCCTACTTTGCAGGTATGCCCGCGCTGCTTGTTAAGGTTCCATGGACGCCAGCAAGTTGAGGGTTACTTGTCAGCGCCACCACCAAACACCGAGGTCGTCGCGCACCTGCGACAGGCGGCCTCACGTGCGTCAGAAACAGGGGCAACCAATGCAGCAGGTGCAGAAGGGCAGCAGGAAAATGAAAGTGCTGCTGTGACGTCGACGCCAATCGCAGGGCCGACAGCCATGCAGCCACCAGCGCCTTGCGTGGTGTGTTGGGGAACGCTGCAACTCCTTGATCATCCATTTGTTCAGAAGCCAGTGCCACTGAACCATGCTGCCTCCATCCCAAGCAACAGCCAGGCCGGTGAACAACACACCGTGCAGGAGGGGACTACGAGCTGCACTGAAAGCGCTCATGCTCCCGAAACTGCGGGAAGCCCTTCAGCTGCGGCGCCCGCCGATGCGCAGGACGATGCCATCTGGGAGTATCTCAAGGCACGTGTGATTAACGGAGTGAGCCGCTCTGAGCTCGGCCACGCCTTAAACAAGCCAGTCTTGGACCTTCGTACACCAACGCTGCTTAAGCTCCTGGATGATGGGCTGCAACACCAAACATTTGGAATCGACGTCGCTGTCCCTGTTGCACTCCCGGTCTCGGACCATTCCCTTCATGCCTATCTGGTTATGGCCGCACCACGCAATGCGCTCAGGGAGTGGCACATCAACGAGGTTCAGCCGGTGAAGGCAGTCCTGAGGTGAGAGTTTTACTGAGAGTTTCCTGCCTGGGAGGCAGTGTGAAGCATGGCCGTTGCCTTTCCTTAGGTTTCCAGGACCGTGCAGAGCTCGTTGTGTGGGCTCAGGGCTGCTTGTGACCAGTGCTCTGATGGCTGCAATGTACGGCAATCTGCGCGGCTGCCGCTACAGCCGAACGTGCCCACCCCTGCCGCCGTATGGCTGGGTATGGCTTAATTGCAGCCCTTCACTAGACTTGTTCTGGTGCACCACTCTTTTGTTTTACCACCCTGGACCAGTGGGATTCAACCTGTATATTGCGTGGTGGGGTGTCCTTGGTCGTGTGATGCAGACGCGTCCTAGCACGCCAGCTGCAGCAGGGCCTGCCCGATAAAGCGCAATCGGAGCCCAACTCGGCAGATGTGTGCCTGGCTATCAGCACAACCCATTCCTGTAGCAGGGGCCTGGTCCGGGTAAGTCCTAAACCGCACGTGCTTTGCTGATTCCCACTGCCTCTTGCCTGGACATGGTTGTCCGTGGGCCTTGTGGCTGGTGTGTGGTGGCGGCAGGGTACGGACGCAGCACGGCCACAGCCCACACCACAAAATCATCTGGGTTGATGGACTGGCTGCTTTGTGCAGTGGGCGCTTGGGCCCACCCCTGCCACTGCGCACTTGCCGCACTCTTGATGAGCAATAGGCACTGCTGCGCCTCAGGGGCTGAGCGCTTGTGGGTGCCCTTAACTCCTACTTAGCCTTGCTTCGTCTGAGCAGTTGTAGCTTTCAATACTGTGCCGACACAGGCCCTTGCTGAGGATAAGCTGAAGCTGGAGCGCTCCAGGGAAGCGAGGTATGGCGGAGGAGGAAGAGGCGGCGACAACGGCGGGCGTGGTAACAAGCGCCAGCGGACGCAGCAGCAGCAGGGCCAGCAGCAGCAGAATGGCAACGATGGCGCTACCAACGGGGCGGAGGGGGAGCCGGCAAGCGGCCAGCAGGTGTGTGGCGGGGGTGTATGAGGGAGGGAGGGAGAGGGGGGAGGGGTGCGTGCACGCTTAGGCTTCTTGCCGCACCGGCATTCTGCTGCTGCACCTGGCTTGTCATCAGGTGAGTGCGTGAGGCCGATGGAATGCGCACAGGCCGGGCGCTTCCCGTGCACTGCTTCTAGCCCGTTCACCCACCGCACGCGGGCCAAACGCCGCCGTGCCGTCACTCTTACATATTCGATGAACCCCGACGAATAAACACGAAATCTTGTCTTGCATTGCCAATTGCCCACCAATTGCCCATGCTAGCAGCAGCAGCAGCAGCAGGCGGAGGAGGTGTGTGTGAGCGAGGAGGCAGTTGACGCGCTCAACTATGACGCCGTGGCGGCGCGCATGGCGGCCATGCCGCGCCACATCGTGGCCAAGCTCTTCCCCTGGCCGCTGCAGGCGTTCACGCA
>BDDA01000012.1:216441-238952 GCA_001662385.1 Chlamydomonas asymmetrica | reverse complement strand
GGGGGGGGGGGGGGGGGGGGGGGGCATGCGCTGTATCACTGTATGAGTGCCTCCCAGACTGCGCAGCGCTCCTCCTGGAGGGGCTCCCAATACTGCACACACCCTGCCTGGCAGCCACAGCGCACTCACCGCGGACATGTCAATGTGCAGGAGGTGTTTGCGGGGCAGTCAGTCGCGCACATGCTGTAGACACATGTGTTCCGCATCTCAGTGCATACATGCATGCGTGTGTCCTATATGTGGCTAGGCTAGCCCAGGCTCCAGGCTGAGGATCCGCGATCGCCCACCCCGCCTCAGGCTGCTTAGAGTGGACATACCCCTGCAGAGGCATTAGAGCATTGCATGAATCCATGCTGCCTGTTGGAACATTCATGTCTTGTCACTCCTGCTCATATGTCGCCTCCAGTGCACGCCATGCTGTGATCTTGTGAACGTGTCATGGTGCGTTACTGAGTTGTAAACGGAGGACGGCCCAGTGTGCATGCCTGCTACCCAGCAACCACAACACCATGTGCGGGGCGGCTATGTCGCTATGTCAATCACGCCCTGGCACACAGCTGCGCGGACGGCTAAGCGCATGCCCGAGAAACATCAGTGTAAGCACGCGTCATACACTCATACGTGCCTTGCAAGCAGCCCACCTGCAAACGTAATTCATGCTGATGTATCGTATCAGGCTCAGTGAGACCCCACCCACCCCTGCCTGGTGTTGGTGTCGGTGTTGGGCTAGCTTTGGCTGTCATTGGGCAGGTCATTGGGTGCTCATATATTTGGTAGGGAGCGCGCAAACTTAATACTCGGGCAGCTCAGGGTGCAGCGGTGGTAACAGCGAACCAAAGCATCAAGCAAATGTGGCCGTTCGTCCATCGGCGCTAGAACGTGCCATGGTGAAAGTGCAAACAGTTTAAGCTGCACATGCAATGCAGGGTTGGCATAATGGGAAATCGACGAGTGAAGGCACCGTCTGTTGGTATGTGGAATGCTGTCGCCGTGTGGCTTGCCTGATCGGTACTCCAAGCAGCAACGCATTCTTTGTCTATGAATACGAGGACCACGCCAAGGCAGGAGATGAGGTATGTGACGCTGGGCAGGCAGCGGCCCAATCGCAGGTCTGCATGGGGGAGGTTAGTGTGTGCTGCAGCCAAGCGAGACCCATTGCACACACGCTCAAGGCGTGGAGTGGCCATGCGCTCTCCAGGCATACCTAGTGCACGAACACCTGTGCTAAACAAGGATAGGCGGGGGGGGGGTGCTGTTGTTGTCACCCTTGTACTGACTCATGTGCTGGTAATGCATGCTATGATGCGGCTGATTATCGAGGCTTGACTTAGCAACTGTAGCGATCCGGCCTGCAGGTGCTGGTGCCGCAGTAGGCAATACCACTGCGGTGCCAGGCAGTACAGCGCTACTGCAGGGTCTCCATGTTGAGGCCCAGGTGCAGGTAGAGGGGCTTGACGCTGAGCAGGTTGGGCTTGCGGTTGCGCTTGTACTGCGCCGGCTTCTTGTACACCTCCAGCGTCACCCCCCCGTTGCGCAGCTCGTCCATCTCCATGAAGCAGTACGCCTTGACGCTCTTCTGCTCCAGGGGGAAACAAAACACCCACAAAGAATGCACTGCGGCATAAGGGACATGAAAGCAGCAGCGCTGACAGCTAGGCATGCACCCTGCTGCTGTTGCATGCCGTCATGCTGCTTCACGCTGCGTGCACCCAGGCAGTCAAGCGTAGGTGGTCATGACGTCACCGCACGGCCACCGTGGGACCCACCTTGTTCTTCTTAGCCTTGAAATGTCGGAACTCAAAGAATATGGTTGCGTTCTGCGGTAGGCGCTCCAGGGGCGTTTGTAGGTACACGGTCTGCTCAAAGAACACGTAGCTGCTGTTGGCTTTGCCAATCGGCGTTTCCTGCAAGCAGGCAGCAGCCACAGCCCAGCAAGCTTCGCCTCAATCGGTGGCTCGTCCAGTGGCTCACAGTATGCATTCATTTGCATTCCAATCTTGTGGACTGTGAAGTGTGAAGACCGTTCCAAATGTCATGCCATGACATGAGGCAAACCCAGGCAGTGGAATTCAGGTGGAAGCAGATTCGGACATGAGGATTGTGGGAGATGTCATGAGCGAGGACCGTACCGCACGCCACAAAGGCACGGACGCACCTGTACCGCCTCGATGGCCTCCCCGTTCTCGTCCCGCACCGACACCACCACGCGCGGCTCGTAGTACGACCCCGCGTCCTTGAAGCCCCACTTCTCAATGAAGATGGTCAGGCACGTCTCGCCCGCCTTGACGTTGCCGGGTGGCGGCCGCAGCGTGCCGTCCGTTGGCGACGATAGCTCCTCCAGCTGGTCCGGCGCCTCGTCCTGTTTCAAGTGAGATTCAGACTGATATTTAGGCTTAGATTTGGATTTCTGCACGTCCTGTGGCGCCGTGCACAGCGCGTGACGCAGGGACACAGTGTGAGCGGGATACACACAAGTTCGTATGGGGAAACATACACGCTACTGCTGCTGGTGCAGCTGCTGCTGTAAGAGCATGTGTGCGTGCATGCTCTCCATGTGTCCGACCACATGAGCAAATGGTCGTGAAATGCGTGTCGGAGACGAACTCTGCTGTTACTGCTGTCATTGGCGCGCGTCCGCACCGTTGCGGTCGCATGCTACCGCAGGCGAGCGAGAGCGGGGCAGGCAGTACGGAGCCACGTGCCCCGGCTAGCATGGGTGTGCTCGCCCGCATGCATGCGCCCGCGTGCTCGCCACTCACGTCTTCATGGGTGTTGAGAGCCTGGACGTTGTTTGTGATGCCCCCCTCCGCACGAATGTTGTGTATAGGGAACTGCTCTGTAGCAGGCAGGTGAGGGCAGGCCAGCACACGCACACACACACGCGCATTTACACAGGCGCCAAACGCAACGCAACATGTGTGTGAGCGCGTAGCTACATCACGGCGTGTGCACTTTGGGCCTGGCACTCACCGTCCGACACTATTATCAGCTTCATGTACGCCCGGAGCGTCTTCATCGTAGATAACCCCACGCCCTTGTCCTCTCCTGACGATAGTTCCTGTTGTAGCATCGCTAGCACTGTGAGCAACCCTGGCTGTGCCGCACGCGGGTAACTTGGCAAACAGTGCACATGGTGGCGTCATACGGGTTGGTGCATCTTGGATCCCGCGCACCTGTATGCGCTGCTTCAAGGCTGAGGCCAGCTTGCCGATGCCATCTCTTCGATGCATAGTCAGCTGTAATACATTTTCATGGTACTCCTGTGAGAAGCACGCAGGCAGGCGGGCAGGCCGTTTCCAAGTCATGCCATGAAGGTCGAATGCGCACTGCTCGTGTGAAAGACAAAGCACCACAATGCCACCCACCGCTGCTGCTGCTACTTGCAGCCGTTGGTATCCCTCCAGAGCCTCCTCAACCTGCAGTAGTGCTTCATGTTTGACTGGTCTCAGTGCCATCGGTGCGTCAAGTTTGAATTTGGTGCGTTCTGACGTCAAGCGCACCTGGCCCCAGGTATCAAAGTCCACTGCCTCCAAAAAGGCTCGCTCCCAACGAGCCCTGGTGTCCTCCATCTCCAACGCGCGCCTGCTATTTGTGAGTGTGCTCGCGGAGGGTGCGTAAACCTGACCTAGTTTTATCGTACGTGAACGGCAAGCACACAAGGTGCACACAGGCACGTCAGGCACATGATATGCTAGCTTGAAGACAAAATTGATCCATGATGGTCGTGTACACCTTGGTACCTGTGCATCACCGTGTATGTGTGCAGGTGCAGGATTATCAGTATGACAATGCACCTGGTCCGCACATACGTGCACACGCACACACACACGACCAAACACTTGAACGTATGTAACACCTTGAAGCCCCACCTGTACTTGAGCATTGTCCTCTGCTGCACACACTTACGCTGACTCCTAGAGCCAGCCGTGTTCGTCGACGAACCTCAGCCAACACCTTGTCTTGGTAACATACACAATTGGTGCTTGCAGTGGGACATTACTAAACATGGTGGGTCTCTGCAAGCCTGGGTTTGGCTGCAATTCCGCTGTCATGATTGCTGCTAGGGAGGGTGTGATGGGGGGACCAACAGCCTTCTGTTGTTTTAACAACGAGCTGCAGAACCGGAGCTTGAACAAGCAGCAGAAAGAAAAGGTCACCCAGTTCCGCTCCATCACTGGCGCCAGGTATGGGTTTGGTTTTGTGTCTCGAAGTGTTCGTTCCGCCATCAAGACAACCCTTGGCGCTGACCACGGCATAGCAACGTACCATGACACTTTGTGGCTGTTTGGACTGCATATGCCTATGCAGCGAAAAGGTAGCGACCGATTGCCTGAAGGTGACAGGCTTTTCGGTCGAGCAGGTCAGTCGCAGTGTCATGCTCATCACAGCCTGTTCGATTTTGCCCCAGAGCACCAGCCCTGCAAAATGTCAGGATTGTGTTCCCAACGTAACCTTGAGTGCTTGCATACAGGCCATTGACTATTTCTACACCAGCGGGCTTGCCAAGGAGTCTGCCGCGTCAGGGCTCGATCTGCGCGCTGTTGAGGCACTCTTCCAAACATACAAGGGTGAGCCTTCAAAGCAGTGAATCCTGGCTCATGAACGGCTGCCTAAACGCCTGGAAGCATGGCAGTTGAACTCGATGTTGTTTGATGGCTGGCGTTTGCTCACAGACCCTGGGGACGACCTGATCGGCGTGGATGGCATCACCAAATTTTGCGAGGACCTGGCTGTTGATCCCACTGACATAGTTGTGGTAAGTTCAGGCTGTGCTGCTGTTAGCCACTTCCACCAACGCAGGTGCCAGGTGCATTGCATGCATGTGCCATGGCAGCCGCAGACTGTGTACCCTGTGCACAACCTCCTGCCCTCTCTCTCTGCGCACGCTTTGTATACTCCTGTGGTGTACACGCAGCTGGTCATCAGCTATTACATGAATGCAGCCGTCATGTGCGAGTACTCAAAAGATGAGTTCACAACGGGGATGGTCAAGCTGGGCGTTGACTCAGTAGACAAGCTCAAGAAGAAGCTTCCGGAGCTAAGAGCGGAGCTCAAGCAGGAGGACAAGTTTCGGGAGGTCTACAACTTTGCGTACAACTTCTCGCGGGAGGTGAGGTGGTTCCACCAATCGCCTCGGGGGTGCACGACATTGCATGCATCAGCCCGTCAATGGACATGCACAGGGGCAACTCCTTGCCTGGGCATGCATGTAGTGCACTTGAATGCATTGCATCATGCACTTGATGAATTCGCATGCGGCTTTGGTGGGTCAGCGCCTGTTTGCACGGATGGCTCACTGGGTTGCGATGTGGGTCACCAGCCACGAGCGCACAAACCTGGGCCGCTGGATTCCTCTGCCTAGCAAATATGCAATGATCGCTACCCTCTTATCCTGGCCTGCAGAAAGGGACGAAGTGTGTGCAGCTGGAGACCGCGCTGGGGATGTGGCAGCTGCTGTTTGCGGTTCCGGAGCAGCGCTGGGCGCTCATAGACGACTGGTGCGAGTTCTTACAAAAGCACCACAACCGCGCCATCTCAAAGGACACATGGGCCCAGCTACTAGATTTCATCAAGGTGGGTGGGAAGGCTTGCGTGATGGACAGTGAGCAGACAGGCAGTGGGCTGATTGGCCGGGAGAGGGGGGGGGAAGCTGGTAGTGAATGCAGGCCGCGTATGCGTCAAGGGGGGTTTGATGTGAACGATGGATGCTGCACACTCAGCCTTGGCCTGGTGTGACGCAACGAGTGTGCATAAGGGCATGCGTGGTCGTGGGCTCGCTAAGCCCACCAAGCGATTGCCAGGCTGACTGTGGGACTTCTGCAGTTTGAGCTTTTCGCTGTGCATGACGGCATGACAACCAAGGAATGCCACGTTCCCATGACTGTTGTTGTACCGTGTGCACTGTACGTATGGGATGTCACGGTTGTATACCGCATTGTCCTGCATTGCGCCGCAGACTGTCAAGGTTGACTTCTCCAACTATGATGAGAGCTCCGCGTGGCCCTACCTCATGGACGAGTTTGTGGACTTCATCAAGGAAAAGCGCGCAGCAGCGGCGCAATAGGCAGCAAGGACCCACCACGGCAGCAGCGGGCGGCCCATGACAGCCATGGCGGTGGCAATGCCCATGCAGCGGTTGATGCGCAAAGTTGCCGCCCAGTTCCCACAGACACGCATTACGCTCAAAATGGTGGCGTGCAGTTGTCTCATGCGGCAGGGAGCGGCCAGCAAGGCATGCTTTTGGCAGCTTTGCGCGGTCGCACCGCGGTGCTGTCAGTACAAAACGCCGCAGCCCCGTGCGTCGCTGGTGCTGGCGGCCGGTACCCCGCTGTACTTGCGCGTTCTGCAAGACGGCGCTTGAACGGAAGGGCGGGCCGGAACAGACTGGACAAGCAGGGAGTGATGAGTGCCTGTGCATGTGCATTCGTGTGTGCTGTCATGCGTGGTTGCGTGTGTGAGCGAGTGTGTGCGTGTCATGCAGTCTTGCGCGTCCCTGGAGTGTTCAGGCGTGTGCCGTGCGTGTGTCAATGCAGCTGTTGTAGGTCAATGCGCCATGGCAGGCAGGAACACCAAGCAACCCCGTATTTGCACCGGATCACCTTCACCTGCCCATGTGATGGTAGGCATGACAACAGCCATGCATCCACAAGCTTTTGCATTTGCCCGCAAGCACGTCCTTGCGTGGGCCATCAGCAGGCGCTTGCATGCTAATGCACAGGACTTGCTCCGAAGTTTACTGCACTCTGGATTCGGCAGGGTGTGGGACTGCAGGTGGAGACTCAACCCAAGTTGTACTAGCCGAGCAGCCATTGCTTCTCGCATTTATTGTACAAGGAACACGCTGGAAAAAAAAAAACTCCCCCCGATCGCCTCCTACCATCATGTGCCCCTCTGCATCATTCTATTGCCCGCGTTCCATGCCTGCCGTTTCAGTTTGGGGCTATACAGCCTTCTTGTGGGTTCAAGGGCTGCGTGGCTGTTGTGGTGCTGCTGTCCACAGCAACGCCGGCTCCGTTGTCGCACCTTGCTTCGTACCTGCCATGTGCTCTTGCGGCGGCAGTGGCGGCGGCATGCCATTTCCTTGCTTGTGGCTGCCATGGCCAGTGGCAGTAGCGTGTCCCAACGTACGGACACCTTGTAGGGTGTGCTGTCGTGCACCCTCTCCCATGCCCATGCCCCTGCCACCTCCAATGTGGCAACAGCCAAGCTGGCTTGGCCTGAGGGTTGTGGGCGGCACCCTACCTGCCTCACACAGCGCTGCAGCGCTCAGCAGTGCACGTGAGCGCCGACACCACCAAGTCACGCCACGAATGGCCATGCCATCCAGTACTTCCTGTACATCCCGCTGGTAGTACGTTGCCTCAGTCTGTTGTGGTAATCCCCGGCAATTGCTGAGGCAGTGTAGCACTGGGCAGTGGTCAGTGCAGTGCTGCAGATGATTTCCGACAGGACATGACCGCGCAGGTTAACAACTAGCGAGGCGCACGACAACTCCACCAATTGCAACGAGCCACAGCAGCAAAACACCATATGGTCCGCGTAGCTATGCTGCCTGCAAGCAATTCGCGTGCAGCGGTTGTACACCGCCAGCCTGCATCAACAAAGCTGATCATACTCATACCGCAGATGGTTGACGATGGTGGTAGGCTGAGCACCCACCCACAAGCGAATGTTGTGAGGTATGTGAGATGGAGCGCTGAGAGCACTCGCACACAGTAGCCTCAAACCTGTAGACTGCAGGCCACACTTCACGCTAACGACAATCCTTGGTAATATTCCAGCAGACACACAGAGTTGCCAGAGTTCTTGATTGATTGCGGTCCGGATATACGCACAAGCCAGGGCAATGTGGCACAATCTCGTTGCATTCCCCCCCACGCACACACACACAGCTCCAATTCAACCCGGTCATTTGCAGCACGACAGTAAGGGACAAAACACTGGGGGCAACGGCCCGCAACACACACCATGTCGTCAGACCTTAGATGCACACATTATCCATCCAAAACAGCTGCCGCTGAACCAGCGCTGCATCCTGATATGTTTTTGTTTTTAGACTGATGATAGGGCATGGCCGCATGGGACCTGAGGTGTGTGTCAGGGCGCAGCCGTCACTCCATGCCCAGCAGCACGCTCTTGAGCAGCACGCACAGCTCCCCGGCGGCGCCGCCCTGCTGCGCCTGCGCCCACGCCCACAGCGCGCCGCTGCTGCCCAGCGCATCCGCCTCCCCGCCACCGCCACCCGCCTCCTCCGCAAGCTGTCGCTGGAGCAGCATCAGCATCTCCCCGCCCTCCTGGGCCGTCCCCACAAAATGCCGCATCCCCTGGACCGCCAGCCGCATCGCCGCGACCATCCCGCTCGCGTTCTGGGACGAGTTGGCCGCGGCGGCGGCGGCCGCCGCCGCAGACGCGCCCCCGGTGCTTCCCGAAGCGCCACCGGTGGATGATGAGGGCCAGGTGTGCACGCCGAGCGGGCACACCAACCCCGGAAGGCCGCGCTCCAGGGTCTTGCTGGCCATTTTGATGAGGTGCGCGGGGGCGGGGGCCGCGGCGCTGGTGGCGCTTGAGGCGGAGGTGGAGGAGAGGGCCGCCTGCTGCACAAGCTGCGCGAGCGAGGGCACATGCACGACGCGCAGCTTGTAGAGCTGCTCCAGGGGCGCCTGCTGCAGCAGGCGCAGCATGGCGATGATGCCCTCCGGCGCCGCGCCCAGCTGGCACAAGACCTGCGCGGGATAACACCATGGCATGCGCGCGGCACAGCACAGGCAGCTGACGATTGAACACAACGACCCACCAACACTGATGGCAGTCCAGCCGCTGCAAAAGCCCTCCCGACCCGCCCCTTTCATGGCAGAAATGTCTGTATCATGCGGATTTCACACACACGGTTGGGCACCAGGTTGAACACTTGAAGTGCGGTATTCCTGCCCACCACCACACCGATGTGAGCATCTTCCGTGCGTTGCGCACGGGCGGATATTGGCAGCGCAACACCGCAAGCAGCGTGGTGTGCCGGCTTGTGCCTGTGCAACTCACCGCCAGCAGCGCCCGGCCCACACGGCTGCGCTCCGCCGCAACGTCCTCGGATTGCTCGCCGCCGCCGCCACCGCCGGAAGGCGCAGTGCACGTCGCCGCCGCACCGTTGGCGCCGCCCGCCCCGGACGCCCCTCCCGCGGGCCTGCGCTCCAACGCGCCGCGCCATCGGCCATACGCCGCGTCGAGCTTCGCCGCGAGCCACGCAAAGACGGTGACGAACGCCGGGGAGGTGGCGAGGTCCGCGGGGGCAGCGGCGGCGCCACCGGCGGCCACGGCGGCCGCCTCAGCCTTCTGCCTGGCCTCGTCCCAGAGCTTGTACGAGAGCCACAGCGCCAGGCGGCAGCCCTCGGGGTCGTTGCTGCTAATTGCGTGCTCCAGCAGGACCAGCCCGGGGCCCAACACCCACTGCAGCGCCGATCGCATCATCACCTCAGCACCTGACGCGGCAGCCCCGCCGGGCCGCACCCCGCCCCCGCTGCCCCCTGACGTCGCGTCGGGGCCCCCCCTGCCAGCCGCTGCCACTGCCGCTGCTGCAGCCGCGCTGTCCTTGAGTGCTCCGCTGTGCACTGGCTTGCTCAGCAGATCGCACCAGTCGAGCAACGCGTCATAAAAGTCGTCCAGAGAGGGCGGTGGCATGGGAGTAGGTACGGCTGGCACGGCGCCTACGGGGCCCAGGCTGCCTGCCTGGTCATCATCCAGCGGTTCCGCCTTCACCACTGGTGCTGCTGCTGGTGCTGCTGCTAGTGCTTCATGCGCTGCCGGCTGAGCGCCTGCAGCTAGTGCGCTCGGCTCTGCAGTCGCGGCCGGGCTTGGCCCAACAGCAGCATCGCCGCCATTAGGGGCGGGGGCAGCGACAGTGGCTGCCACGCCGTTGCCGGTTGGCACGTTGCTCACGTCCGTTCCGTTGGCGAGCTCCGCCACGCCGTCTGCCTGCCCCATGACAGTATCCTGCTGCTGCTGCCCGCTGGTCGCTTCACCAGCCGCCCCGGGCCCTTCATTAACCTGCTGTTCCCCGGGATTCTGATTCGCTCCGTCCTCGTTGCCGTCCCCGTCGTTGTCATCCTGGTCCTCCTCCTCAGCTTCCGCAGCCGCAGCGGCCGCCTCCGCTGCTTCGTCCGCTGCCTCATCCGCCGCCGCCTGCTCAATCAATGACCCCTTCTCCAGGCACATCGCCGCCGCCGGCGTCACGCCGCTGAGCCGCGTGAGGCCGCCCTCGAAGCTCGTGCTAGCGGGCGGCGGCGGCGGCACTTGCGCAGCCTCGGCGCTGACTGACCCCGCGCCCGGCGCGACCGCCTGCAGCAGCTGCAGCGAGATGGCCAGCGCCGCGGGGCTGCCGGGCACCAGCAGCCCCTCTGCAAGGCCCGCGTTCATGAGGCACTGTGTGACCAGCGCGCGGCGGCACCACCCGACCGCACCCGGGTGGTCCGACGCCGCGGCCGCCAGCCGCGCGAGCACGCTCGCCAGCAGCTGCACCGGCGCGCCCAGGTCAGCCAGCAGCGCCAGCACGCTGCTGAGCACCTGCGCGAGGCTGGGCACGAGGAAGGGGTCGTCGTTGAAGATCGCCTGCATCTTGGCGGCCCAGGACGAGCCGCCGCCCGGCAGCGCACGGAGGCCGCCGCTGCCGAGCGCCGCCGCCGCCGCCGCGCTGCCGGCCAGCAGCGCCTCTGTGGCCTCTGGCGGGTGCGTGGCGAGGTCCATGAGGATCTCGGCGGTGTCCAGCGCGGACTGCCACTGCTCGCCCGGGGACACGCCGGGGTGGGCGCGCGGGCCGAACGCGCCGGCGCTGCCGGCGCCGCCGGCCCCGCTGTACACCTGCGTACAGCAGCGTGTGTGCACAAAATCCTCCTATCACCGTTGCCATGATCTATCACAGCAACGCCTCATTTTGTACACTCATGAAGGTGCTGCAAACGCGATGGTGCACAGGTCCGCACGCCCCTGTGATGGTAGGAGGGCACGGGAGCGCTCAGACTTTTGGGGTGTGGTGAGCGGGAACATGCAGCTGAGGGTGTGCGGTGACACGTGAGGGGCATGCAAACCTGCCCCCCGCTCACATACCCCAGACACGCACACGATGAGCCCGGCCAACCCGAAGATCACGCCGCCACCAGCACTACACACAGCACGGCACCCGACAGCCTTGGTGCGGCCCAGCCCGCATCAAGGGGTTGTGGAAACTTGCTCACAGGCTGAGACAGTACGACTGTTTAACAGACCATAAAGCGGCGTGCTAGCAGCGGCAACTCACCGGAGCGCTCTTCCTTGTTCGCTTAGGGTAGGGGTCCGAGTACTCGTCGTCCGACCTGCTCACCTCAGAGGCCGCCTGCTGCGGGTCAAGGGGTGTACGCAGCGTGCCGGCAACACGGTGTGTGGGGGTAGTGCAAGCACGGGGGATGACGGGCAGCGTCATGGAGCACGACAGGATGGGTACATACTGCAGCTGCTAGGATATGACAACTTCTTACCCATGCAATGTGCCAGTGGGGACAAAACCAATGTCGTCATACCCATGAGTGCTGCAACGTGCCAAGCATGGAGGGCCATCATGCATGCCATGCACATCACTGCTTGCTGGTCACATTTTTTACACCCGCCTCGATCCAAATTCACGATACAGCTCATAGGGAAGATGGTGAAAGGCACCGCTGTAGGTACCATGCTGTGTGAGGTAGGCTGAACACGTTACAGCAGCTGTAACAATTGTTATTGGAAACCCCACTCAAGACTTACGATGCTTCGGGCGCTGTAGTAAGGCACGGGTGGCGGTCCGGTGCCAGGGATTCGCAGCGCCACGTAGCCCTTGCTGGGCACGTCTGCCAGCACCAGGCAGTCGTAGGGCTGCATACCGACTGAGTCAAAGAAGTCCTTTAGCTGCGTGATGCGCCGCCTGGGCAGCTTGCTGGGGAACCCCGCGCGCAGCTCGGCGTGCTGGCAGATTTGGAAACGGTACGTGTTGCCCTCGCTGTTCAACACCTGCAACAAACGACACAAAAGCCAGAGAGTATACAGCTCAAGTGCAAAGTAAGATGTGTCTGCAGGACTCGTTTAGGAAACTGTCCGCTCGTCGTTGCAGCCAGAAGTGCTGACAACATACAGGCGTGGTTTCGGTGGAGTGGTCAGGCACTGGACTCACGTCGAATTCCTCGTTCTGGTTGGTGATGCCCAGCTTGAAGGCCTCTGTCAGCAGCGGAAAGTACTCCTGTGTGCAGGAGACGTAGCCCTTAGAAACCTCGTTCTCCGTAACCTGCAGGCGGTGTGCATTGGGGGCAGGAAGGAGCTCGGTTGAACAGGATGAGCAGGAAGTCAGTATACAGGTGTTGCAACACTTTGGGCAACTGCCAGGGCAGCTTGTCGTGAGTTGTCACGCCTGGTTAAAGAGTACGAACATGCCCTTGTGCGTGCACCGCACCTGATGGCGGCGATAGAGCTCGCGGCCCACGCCAAAGGCGGTGTTCACGTTGGCCGGCGCGTGCGAGCTCATCACCACGCCGTAGCGCGGCGCCGGCAGCGGCAGCCCCGAGGCGTGATAGCCCTCGCTGAGGCCCGACACCTGCGACACGCTCTTTGCAGGCTTGCGCTGGCGCTTGCGAGGCGGCCCCCCGTCAGCTCCATTCCCCCCTGCGCCTGCCATGTGGCCGTCATGCAACGCGCTCCCCAGGCCAGGCCCATCCCCGTCTCCGGGCCCTTGGTCCTGCCATGTATCGTTTGCCACGTTTGCCACCAGCTCATCTGCAAGGGGGGGCTTTGCTGGCAGGCTGATGAGGACCGGCTTGTTGTTCTCGGGTGGCACCTCCGATTGCGCAGGCAGCCGCAACACGATTTTGTTGGGCCCTGGCTTCTGCATCTCCGCCAGCATCGAAGGGTTGGGGCTCGTCGCGGGCCACGTCTGCACGCCGCCCACGACCGCACCAGCACCGTACTGCGACTGCCACGCCCCCGTGGCTGCTGCGATCGGCGAGCGATACTCTGATGGCGCCACAGCCACGGCGCGGCGCACGTATTTGCGCTTCGGCGCCGAGGCCGCGTGTTCGCCGGCCGCTGGCAGCGGCGGCGACGAGCGCGGGCGCCGCTCCTTGCGCACGCGCACGCGCTGGTCGTCCGAGTCCATGTCGCTGTCCACCTCGTTGTCGTCGTCGCCCTCCGCGTTTTCCTCGCTGCTCACGGGCTCGCGCCTGCGCGCGCCGCGCACCTGCACGAGCATGTGCCTCGTGGCCTTGTCCTCCTCAAACAGGATGACGGTGCCGCCGGTCAGCGCGGACACGCTCTTGAGCCAGGGGATGAAGCGCGTGAGCCGGAACTCGCTGCCGTTTCGGTGGCAGGTGACCTCCACGTAGGGAATCGGCGCGAGCGTGCGAGCGCAGCGCAGCGGCAGGCGCAGCGCATGATTGTGTGCGGAGGTGTCGAGGGGGTCGCCACACAGGTGCCGCGCCATACGCTGGTCAATAGAAATGTATTTGTTGCGCGCCTCTGCTGCCGAGAGCTCCTTTTCGAAGAGAAATGTTCGCACATGCTGTACAGGGACCGTTACTGGCGGAGGCGGGGCAGGCGCAGGCACCGGGGCTGGCTGGGGCACAGGAGCTGGTGCATGATCTTGCACATGCACTGTCACAACTGGGTCTTCAAGCAGCGGCTGTTGAATGACCTGCGCTGGTTCTGCCACGAGCAGCGGGTTGACGAGCAACGTCGCATCGTCAGACATTTCCAGTTGGGGAGAGCTGCCTTCTTGCATGCAAATCCCTGTTCAACACTGGGTCCAGCTGCTGCTGTCAATACCACTGCATGTACTGCCCGATAACTAGTATCGTGATGCTCACGTCCATGCCAGCATGGCAAAGTTCTGTGCAAGGGCGAAGCGTGAAGAACCTGACAGAGACACTACAGTGGAAGACAGTGGATAGTCCAGGTCTCTGCTTGTACAGGTCGAACAGTACAGCAGGAAAGCCGACCAAATGCGCGCGGAATATGTTGTTTGCTCCAGGACGGGTGAGCGCTGTACACATACAGAGGATGGTGGAAGACAGTGACACACGACTGTTGCTCCTAAGGCTGACATATTGACTTGTTCCTGCCTGCTATTAGCCTGAGGTACTGTTCTGTCATTCATGCAACTTGCACGCGCTTTGACTACGGTTGAACACTGACACACGGTTTGGTGCAGTTGCACATCGAAGATAATCTGTTGCTCATGTGTTCAAGGTTTGTGTTTTTAACTGGCACACATGTGGACACGGCCTTCGCGGTGAAAAGTTGGCAAACACCGGCTGACGTGACAGTTATGGTCAGTTTGGCCTTGCACGGTACGCTGGATTCAGGCAGTGTGCGTTTGCTTGCCTTCATCAAGTCCCGAGTGCGTTGTGATGGGCTACACCGATCCACACATCGGACCCCGTAACATGATCGTAATTCACGGGCATGCGAGATGGTCTTACGTACCCCAGGTTGTTCGAGGTCACAGCACAGATATGAGTTTTAACTGTGCAAGTGCATGCCCTATCAGAAACCGTCCGTTGAGAGCAGTTCCTCCATCACGCTGACCACCTTGGCACTGGACATGTCCAGCAGCGGGTTTGCAATCTTTGCATCCAGCAGCTTGTCCAGCTCTGCTCGAAGCTGGCGCACCAGCGCACCGATGCGCTCGCTGGCCACAAACTCCACCCAGTCGTCCACCAGCAGGCGCTGACGCGCCGCGTCGCTGCGCAGCTCGCCGCCGAAGAGCAGCAGCGCGTAGACGGGCACCATGCTGGCCTCACGCACAAACAGCTTGGACGTCTGTGAACACCAGCCAGCAAACCAGTGGGCAAGCGGAGGCGACATCAAGGCATGATCCTGGCGTGCACGCACGTGCCAGGCACCTGCACCCCATCGCATAACCACTACAGTGCTCAACAAGGACCCTGGTGCATATACTTTCGCAAGACCATAGCTGGTCAGGGTACAGCACAGGAGCGTACAGCACAGCGCAGGCTGCAACATGGCGTGCTCCTGGCCGCTTCTTTGCACCCCGCCTCCCTATTGTACCTGCTGCCCCCCCGCCCCCCCCCCCCTCAGACCACACACGCCCGCAGCAAGGTGTCGCCAGTCCCCCGCACCTCGGTCATCTGCGTGTACACCAGCCAGCCGCTCTCGTACTTGCCCACGCTGAACAGCGTTGAGCCCGGGTGTATGAACGCGCGGCCCTTCTCCCTGTCAAAGAACTTGACCTTGTGCGGTTCTGGCTCCGCCTCAAACGCGCCCCCGTTGACCTGCACAGCAGGAATCAACGACACGCAGCATGCAGCGTCAGTCGCAGCTCGCAAGCGAACAGGGAGGCATGAGAGCTGACCGTGGTGGTTGCTACAATTGTAGGACAAGCCAAGGGCTGGCTGTGGTGTCAAGGGAGGCGTCCGGCCGCAGTGTGAATGGCATGCTAGCACTGCACCACCAGCGTGTGAGGATTGATGCTAGCCAGAAGGGTGACCACAAGGGCATTCAGTGGGTCGGCGCCGGCCACAGCGCGGTCGTTAAGGCGGTGGCGGCGGCGGTCTCACCTCGACAAACTTGAGCGGCGGGTGCTGCACGCGCAGCACTGCGGGGTAGAAGCCGGCGCACATGGCGGCCTTGAGGAAGCGCCAGTTGGTGGCGTTGCGGTTGCAGGCCTGTTCCAGCCACGCGCTGCCGGGCAGGCACGACGCCACACCGCCGGCCTCACGAGAGTCCTGCAGACACGAGATTGCCCCGCGCATGCAGCGTGCCCAGGATGACCATACTTGTGAGCTGTAGCAAATCATACCATCGTACCACGTATCATGTTACCCTGGCATATTACCGCGGAAATGCGTTCAAGCACAAGCAACAATCCGGACACACACATGGCACACGCTTTCACCAGCTCGCTTCTGCACGGTTGGTTGCTGTACAACCTCCCACTACCTCACACATAACAGCCACGATGTAAACACACTAATTGTGTAACACAATACACTGCACAAACCTACCCTCCCAGCGCACAGGCTGCGCTCCCATGCCTACATGGATAACCCACACAGCAACCACCGCAGGTACATTATGCTGCGCCGCGCCGCTCTCTCCCACTGCGTGGCTCGTCCGCCTCCTGAGCCCTCACCTGCCAGCTGAGGAAGCCCAAGTCCGACAGCACGCCCGCGTACTCGCCGCGCCCAGCCTGTATGGCCTCCAGGGAGGACTCCGACAAGCCGGCAGCCATGCACAGCGCAGATGAAGCCTGGCGCCCACCTGAACCACAGCATGGCGCATGCGCACACACACATACATCCTTACACATGCGCACGTGCACACTGCACGGCCCCATGGGAGTCACACTGCATGGCTTCATTAATGCTCGTTCTGACACAACCAGTGCCATGTGCCCATGCGACACTCCGCTGACGCTTCACCCCACAGGCTCAAACCCGCAAGATGGACGGCATGGCAGGTCGAAAGCCTGGCTGCGAAACACGAGCACGCCCGCTGTGGCCTCAGGCAGGCAGCAGCACCGCGCTGCCGCACCTCTGCTGCGCTCGCCCGCCCACTTGTTGTACGCCAGCACCAGCGCGACGTGGTCGCTGCGCGAGGTCTTGGCCGCCGCCAGCAGCTCTGCGCGCGTGGCTGCCACCTCCTCGTTGCCCTGCGGGAAGGGGGGGGGGGGGGAGGCAGAACATACCAGGGCTGTACTGGCAGCACGATGTGCGAAAACATTTGCCCGCATGCATGCATGCGTTGCATGCATGCATCGATGCAGCCGCTATGGTGCTACCGAGGGACGACACGGATCGAGGCACGACACCTGTAACGGCACAATTGCCGTTACAAGTAGCCTACACAGGTAACCATGAGCCCTGCTGGCCATTCCCTAAGTCGTGGCTTGGTTGAATGTCCATCGCATTATTCATGGTATGGCCACCGTTGGCGGCGTTGGCGTTGGCCTTCCGTCTGAGCATCGCCAGCTTGCGTTATGGACTGCTTCCCAACCCACGAATGTCGGTCATGCCTAGCATGTTAAATTGTTAACTCTCGTGGCATCATTCGACAGCCTTGTCGGTTGCAGTCAGACAATGCAGTGCAGGAGAAGCAGCTCCAACGCTCGCCACTGTAGTAGTCCCACGGCCGTTCACCACCTGATGAACCTGCCATCACGCAGAGCCATAACCCATACCTGACCAGTTGTCCTGTGTACACACACGTGCTGACATGCTGATTGCCAGCCGCTGCGGGGTGTGCAGCAGAACGTTTGGATGCTAGAAGTACCGGTACCGCCCCTCCTGGGTGCTCACCATTGCCGCCATGAACACGGGCCGGCCATGCGCGAGCGCCGCTGTGATGGTGAGCACCGGGTCCAAGCACCCCAGCATGGCGCTGAACACCAGCGCCTTGCCTGCATGCCCCACCACAGAGAGAGAGACACACACACACCCCTCACAGCACGGCCCCACGGAAAGCATACTGCATGGCCCAACGGGAAGCAAAATATTTTAACACACACCCCTCGCGATTGTCAGGCGCAGGGACCATCTGAGGACACGGGGTGCATCGGGGGGGTGCATCAGAGTAATATGATTATGGCGAGGGCGGGCTGCCAGCTGTGAGCATGTATGGGAAGGAGGCGTTTGGCAGCCATCAAACAGCCCTATCTGCTGCCATCCCCCCCACACACACGCACCCCTCCCACGCTGCCCGCCCAGCAGGCCACACGCAACATATCCATTGAGGCACACCGATGGCGTACCCCACCACCATACTAGCACTGAACCCACCTCGCTACGACAAGGTCATCAATACTGAAAATGCTAGCAAGGCGCGACAGTGATGCATGGGGCAATGGTGTGCACTTACTGCGCACAGCCGAAATCACGTTGCAGGCAGGTTACTACAGTACAGTATGTTATGAATTCACGATACCATATACAGTTGAGTGTGGCTCACCTACGCGGGGGTCCATGGGCATCTTGTTGAGGTGGTGGCCCAGCGCCGTCAGCGCCTCGTCCGCGTCAAAGGCGCCGATGGCACGCAGCAGGCGCAGCGCGCAGCCCACCGCCTGCTGCGAGGGCGGCGACAGGCAGCGTGACAGAATGGCCTCCACGCCGCTGGCGCCGCCTGGCGCTGCCGCCGCCATGGCCTGCAGGCAGCACGTGAGCAGGTGAGCAGGTGAGCGGGCGAGTGAGTGAGCGGGCGAGTGAGTGAGTGAGTGAGTGAGTGAGGCAGCAACACAGCTCACCACCAGTGCACACCGCATTCACTACACGTATTGCGTCGCCGCACGTGACTGCTAACCACATCCACCAGACATGGATTACGGTATCCCTCAATACCCTTAAGCATGTGCAAAATCTCGAAGGTGGAACGGCAACCTAAAGGGCAACCACAAGGCCATGAAGTACGAGGGAGTGTCTCATACAATTCATGCACTCACGGGTCACGGTCAGATGCAACATGCGTCTAATGGGTGGTGATTGGCGAAGGCCATAGGCCATCCCCCGTGCTGTCTCCCGTCCGCGCATATCGACGGCAGCGCAGGCGGGCGGCTGCGCGGCTCTCACCTGTACCGCGGGGTGTGCCGCCATGCCCTTGATGAGCAGGCACACTGACTCCAGGGGGGAGCGCAGCATCTCGGGCTGCGTGTGGGGCGCCATGCGCCGCCACTGGCCGCTGCTGAACAGGCGTATGCACACGCCGGGCCTGCAGGGGCGCACACACACACACACGGGCATGCATGCGCACAAGAATAGGTACGCATGAGCAGACGCACGAGGATAATGTATTTATTGAGACGCATGACGAACGATACGTGGCATATGGTACCATGAATGAGGTAGAGGGTATCGTGTTGCCGGCAGGTGATTAATATGCGCGCAGAGGGTGATTCACGAGACGAGACGCGGGGGACATGTGTAAGTCGAAAAGCCTTCTTCGTGCTGAGAGGACCTCACCCAAGCCTTCCTAGTCCCAATGAACTTCAACCCGGCGGCCTCGCAAGCTATTTGCAGACGGGCTTAGCGCCCAGCATGTGTGCGGCTGGATGTGCAGCGGTGGTCGGAAGGCCAAAAGGGTGGCGGAGTGTGTCTCCGCCACACTGATGCATGCACACCTCACGCGCCTGTGGCCGCATGCGTGACATACCTGACACGCCCCGCTCTGCCGCGCCGCTGCTGTGCTGCGGCCTGGCTGACCCAGCCCTCCTGCAGGCGCTGGATGCCGCGCTCGGCGTCGTGCTGCATCTCCTTGGCCCTGCCGCTGTCAATCACCACGGTCACGTCGTCGATGGTGATGGACGTCTCCGCCACGTTGGTGGCCAGCACCACCTTAGTCACGCCGGGCGGAGGCCTGGGCACACGCGCGCATGCAGCAACACAACGGTGCATGGGGGCTGCCAGCAGCATGCATTGCCCTCGGAATTTATTTAACGGGCAAGGATCCCCCATACGGCTGCAGCGGCCATGAGGTGGAACTCCCGATGACGCATACACGCACAGCTAGGGTATCATGGAATCACCAAACAACAGGGTAGAACATGTTGACAGCGCGCCTGCGAGGTCGTGCGTGAAGAGAGTACGGGACTGGCGCCCAAGAAGCTTCATATGACCATATCGATGTCCAGGATGTGCGGTAACACTTGTGAAGGTGCTTGCACGCCCCGCCACTCTCTGGGCCCCCCCCCCTGCACACACACACCTGGAAAACAAGGGGGAGCATGGGCTGTTGGCTGGGATGTTTGACTGACACGCCAACGTAACGACCCTCCTCTGCTTGCCTGGTCCCCATCTGGGGGGAGCATGGGCCGTGTGGCCAACACGCTCCTGATGTAACATAACATAACATAACGTAACGACACGCTAACATAACCGCACCTGGAGAAGACCTTGGTTTGGTCTGCGGAGGAGAGCGAGCCGTGCAGCGGCAGCACGCGCAGCCCGCCGCGCCCGCCCGCCGCCACCGTCAGCCGGTCGCACGCCAGCAGCGCGCGCTGCGCCTTGGCGATCTCCGGCGCTCCGGGGAGGAACACCAGGATGGCGCCACCGCCGCTGGTGTCTCCGCGCCCGCTCTTGAAGGCCTGGGGCCAGTCTGCCAGCAGAGCGCCTGCGCCCTGCGCGGCCGTGCGCTCCACCACCACCGCCACCATGGCCGCCAGCATCTCGTAGTTGATCTGCACAGGTGCGTGTGTGCTTGTGCAGGTGAGCTTGAAAGCCCTGATAGACGCGCGCAGCAATTTGATGCCATCAGACCATGCACACGCATACAGCTCGTGACAGACAGAATGAGTATTCAGGCCACAACGGGTCGCAGCGTTTCCGCACGACGGTCCATCAACCCATCAAGCCCTCAACCGGGGGCCCCAGTGTTGCACACAAGGAGGCCTTCCCCGTTTGCCTTCCCAATCACCCTTTCTGGAGTCCACCTTGCCACAGGCGCTTCACCTCTCCCACCTCCCACCTGGTCCTCGTCCACGTTTTCTAACGACCGCAGTGTCTCCTGGCTGTAGCTGGGCATCTCGCCAGACAGCACAGGCATATGACCCGCGCCCTCCTCCTCCTCCTGCTGCTGCTGCCGCTGCTGCTGCTGCTGCTGGGAGGTCTGCCGCTGCTGCTGGGGCGCCTGCCGGCTGCCGCTACTGGAGCTCGCGCCAGCGCTAGCGTTGGCTGCTTTCCGGCTCCTGCCGGACGGGGCCTGGTCATCATCATCCTCAAGGTTAGCAGCGTCATCGTCATCATCATCATCACCGCCGCGTTGCTGGCGTGCGGGCGGGCCTTGCTGGCCCTGCCGCCCCCCCTTGCCTCCCCTATCGGGCTTGCCGCCTCCCGCACCCCTGCCGGAGCCTCCTCCCTTACCGGAGCCTCCTGCCTTGCGAGCGTACCTGGAGCTCCTGCCGATCTGTATTGGTTTGTACCGCAATCAACAGACAAAGCACGGCATGGCATCACACGGCGCGACGCAATCCGTCGTTGAGGATTCAACAATTAATTTGGTCCCATCCAGGCGCAGGTTGTTATGCTGCATTGATGCCGTACCGCATTTGCCGCTGCAGGATGAGACATAGACAAATATACCCCCCTGCGCTAGCCTATACCATGCCATGCGCAACGCTATAGCATCATGTATTCATGTACTTTCGAGGCACTGTCTCATGAACTGCATCCGCCCGTGGAGTGCTCGGCTGGTCCAGGACGGCGACCCCGCCTTGACGCGCTTTGTGCACATGTTTGTGCTCGCGTCCATAAACAGCGTGGGGCTGACTCACAACGACCCCAGTCATCTCCAGGATGTCTTCCAGGTAGAACTCGCGCACTGGGTAGGTGAAGCCAGGGATGGCCAGCTGACCCACACCCCCTGTAGTGTGCAGGTACACCACCGCATAAAGCATGGCCACCATTGTATGCATGCCACCGCCACATGGCATCGAGGTCTGTTCACCCATCACGGCATCGGTTCTTCACTGAATCCCCTGAAACCGTGCTGGGGATCGGGCTCGGCCCCATCCCCAAAACAACAGTGAAAGTGCATGAAACACACATATGATGGCGCCAAACACTCGCAAGGAACACGCACCTGAGCCATTCCCGGTAGCTTCCGCCTTGCCGCCACGGCCGATGCCGCCGCTTGCTGCCCCCGACATGTAGCGTGCAAAGAGGTCTGCGTCCGCGGTGGCGCTCATGAGCACGACCTTGAGGACAGGAGCGGCAGCGCCACCGCTGCTGCTGGCTGCAGCTGCTGCCCTGCGAGCCAACAGGTCCCTCAGCAGGAGCAGCAGTAGATCCACCTGCATGTGGGAACAACACGCACCACATGCATACGCACACTGCACAGCCCCACTGGAAGCACACTGCGTGGCCCCACGGGAAGCAGATCACTCTATAAGACAACACATCTGTTTAGTGTTTTCTTTCACATGGCATCCCAAGCAGATCTCACTGACTGGACTGCTTCAGGTTTTCAGCATTGCTCCAAAAGGCGTTGTGAGGGGCAGGCGCCACACGTATTTCCCAACGCGCTGGGCCCGCTGCTGCTGCTCACCTCAATGGAACGTTCGTGCACCTCATCCAGCACGATGTGGGTCGTGCCGACGAGATCTGGATCCGACAGCAGGCGCCTCAGCAAGATCCCGGTGGTGCAGTACAGCAGGCGCGTGATGCGGGACACGCGCGACTCCAAGCGCACGCTGTAGCCCACCACGTCCCCCACCTGCAGGCAAACAAGCAGCACAGGCCCAGTCGAGGTAAGTCGCAACAACAAATAGAATGAGCAACTGAATAATCCTATGCATCGCTGCTTGTGCACGTCAGGCCAGGGGAGCTAGCCGGTGGGGGAGCACACAGGTCCGATGAAAAACTTCACGCAGGTGAAAGGCAAGGTTGGAGCCTGTAAACACACGGTAGTGTTTTGTAGGTACCATGGGAGGCATTGAGGTGTGGCACGGGGCCAGCAACTAAGCTTGGAGCCGGCATATCGACCATGCCACAATGCGGGTCACAAGATGATGTGCGCCTGCG
>BDDA01000012.1:192561-205298 GCA_001662385.1 Chlamydomonas asymmetrica | reverse complement strand
CCCGGTGTGGTTTAGTGCAGCTGTGGCGGATGGAGCAGGGGGCGCCCACATGCAAGCTTCCTCACCAAGAAAAAAAAAAAAAAAAAAAGGGGTTGAACCGTTGACGTGTGACGGTGGCAGGCAGGGCAGGGAGGCGAGGAGCCTGCTGGCCAACACGGCAACAGCGGCGGAGGATTGCAATGAGTTCAGGAGTGGGGAGGTATGGCTTCGGTGCATGCAACGGGGAGCAGCGGACATGGTTGTAAGGGATTGAGGATTTGAGTGTGTAATGCTGGGGTTGACGTAAAGGCGGTCCATGCACAAAGCCAGCGAATAACTCGCTGCTTTGGGTGAAGTTCGGACAGGAGTTAACTGAGAACTATCTTGTGCATGTGCTCGCTGTGAAGGGGTGAGTGCCACCGTGATTAGCGGGTGCACAGCGATGCAGCCACCCAGGTGGGATGGCCACGGCACCTTTGAAATCCTTTCCGGCAGGCTCGCATCAAGTGCTAGACAGGGCAAAATCCATAGGTGGTCGTTAAGCGCAATCAGCAAGCACCACCTTCACCAGGGAGTGTGCGGACGGCAAGAGGCGCATGCAGGTGAGTTTGGAGGGGGGAGGAGCCCCCCACGAGCAGCAGCGGGAGGAAGGTTGACCGTGTTCACCCAGTCCAGCCCATCACGGCGCTTGCGCGGGCCCGGTGCGCAGGTTGGGTGCACCTGGCATGTGCACAGGCCGGGTGTACGGGTGACTTGCGCTTTCCAGTGCCCCAAGGCGCCCAACCTTTGCTCCTGGTAATGTGCGTTGGACAACTCATGCTGTGGCGGACCACCTGTGATTTGGGGGAGGGGGGGGGGTGGCGGCAGGGGAAAGGAGAACACGCGCAGGGATGTGCGCATGCATGCTGTGACAAGGAGAGAGGTGTGTGCGTGTATTGCGCTAATTGCGTAAGTACACGCCACGTTGCATAAATATAGATTTGGCTTCAATGTCACATTTCGATTGATAAGCAGAGCAAGCAGGTCGATTCATCAGTGTTCTGGATGTGGTGCAGTCAGTGCAGTGCAGTGCAGTTGTTTAGCCAGGAATGGATGAGGCCTCAAGGAATATCAACACACCGCGAAGCACACCAGTGCATTGCAAGCATGCATTGAGGTCTAGGGCAAGACACGAAGCCGGGCATGCGTGCTTGCAGCCTACCCTAACCTAACATGCCCGGCTCCGAAACCACCCGTCGAGCTCCAGCATGCCTTGCAATGCAATGATGACCCCATCACCCCGGCGACGTGCGCGTGAGAGGGTGGGAGGGTGGAATCAACAGAACACGAACAAAACAAGTATGGGGCCCGGCAGAAGGCCCAATCAACACTAAGCGTTCAATGATACACCAAAAAACAGATTGGTGTAGCAGGAGCTTCCAGCTCCCTTAGCACAGCGGCTTTGCCGCTAAACCTCAGATGTCACCAATCACTCTGCATGCAACATTGGCCAAGTAACCAGGCTTATGCCCTTCTTGCAGAGTGCATAAACCATTGAATACAGACTAGATATACAGTGGGCAGCATCAATCAAAACCCATTTTGCGACGGACTGAAGCATAGGCACTGGTGAGGAATAAGCCACGGCAGCCAGCCGGCGTTGCATGCCTTCCTGCCCACGCGCCACACATCCTCGCATGAAGATTTGGCATGCACATCATGCACATCATCTCCACACGCATGGCGACTGCATTCCATACATGCCCTATCAGAAACCGTCCGTTGAGAGCAGTTCCTCCATCACGCTGACCACCTTGGCACTGGCACCCTGGCACAGCGGGTTTGCAATCTTTGCGTCCAGCAGCTTGTCCAGCTCTGCTCGAAGCTGGCGCACCAGCGCACCGATGCGCTCGCTGGCCTCAAACTCCACCCAGTCGTCCACCAGCAGGCGCTGACGCGCCGCGTCGCTGCGCAGCTCGCCGCCGAAGAGCAGCAGCGCGTAGACGGGCACCATGCTGGCCTCACGCACAAACAGCTTGGACGTCTGTGAACACCAGCCAGCAAACCAGTGGGCAAGCGGAGGCGACATCAAGGCATGATCCTGGCGTGCACGCATGCGCCAGGCACCTGCACCCCCACGCAAAACCAATTCATGTGCTCAACAGAAACCCGGGTGCATGCACCCTCGCACAACCAAAGCTGGTCAGGATACAGCGCAGGAGCATACAGCACAACGCAGGCTGCAACATGGCGTGCTCCTGGCCGCTTCTTTGCACCCCGCCTCCCCATTTTCCCTGCGCCCTCCCCGCCCCCGCCCCCCCGACCACACACGCCTGCACAAGCAAGGTGTCGCCAGCCCCGCGCACCTCGGTCATCTGCGTGTACACCAGCCAGCCGCTCTCGTACTGGCCCGCTCTGTACAGCGTCGAGCCAGAGTGGATGTACGCGCGGCCCTTCTCCCTGTCATAGAACTTGACCTTGCGCGGATTGAGCTCCGCCTCAACCGAATCCCCGTTGACCTGCAAAGCAGGAATAAACAACGCACACGCATGCAGATCAGGGCAGGGTGAGAGCCGACCTCTTTGGCTACAAAGTACAACAGTACAAGCCATTTCAGGGGCTGAGTTGTCAAGGTGGGCGTCCGGCCGCAGTGCGAGTGGCATGCTTGCATGGAGCAGCACCGCGCGGCAGAACCAACGCGCCAGGATCAAGATGCTCCTTGTTAGGTCCCAGCCTGGCCAGAAGGGTGGCCACAATGGCATTCAGTGGGTCGGCGCCGGCCACAGCGCGGTCGTTAAGGCGATGGCGGCGGCGGTCTCACCTCGACAAACTTGATCGGCGGGTGCTGCACGCGCAGCACCGCGGGGTAGAAGCCGGCGCACATGGCGGCCTTGAGGAAGCGCCAGTTGGTGGCGTTGCGGTTGCAGGCCTGGTCCAGCCACGCGCTGCCGGGCAGGCACGACCTCACGCCGCCAGCCTCTCGCGCGTCCTGCAGGCACACGAGATTGCCCCATGCGCGCAGTGTGCCCGTACTTACTTCTGAGTTGTAACAAATCATACCTACCATCGTACCACGCATCATGTTACCCTGGCGTATTACCGCTCAAATGCGTTTAAGCACAGGCAACAATCCGAACCCACACACGGCACACGCTTTCACCGGCTCGTTTCTGCACGTTTGGTGCTGTACAACTTCCCGCTGCCTCATGCGTGGCAGCCACCATACACACACATGAATTGCGTCACACAACAATACACTGCTTCAGCTGCTCTCCCAGCGCACGAACTGTAATCCCACCCCTGTGTGGATGTCCCCACGGCAAACACCATAGGCACAGTATGCTGCTCAGCGCCGCTCTCCCTCTGCGTGGCTCGTCTCCCTGCCTGCCTCGCCTCCTCGCCCCTCACCTGCCAGCTGAGGAAGCCCAGGTCCGACAGCACGCCCGCGTACTCGCCGCGCCCCGCCTGTATGGCGTCCAGGGAGGACTCCGACAGCCCCGCAGCCATGCTTAGCGCAAATGAAGCCTGGCGCCCACCTGCACGACAGAACAGCACACGCATACACACACGCCAACGCATCCTGCATATCCTGACGCAGATGCATACCTATGCTCCCTGCACGGCCCCGCAGGGAACACACCGCTTAGCAGCACGGGCGCCACTTCCTCACACGCGCACACACACAGCGCACCCCGCAGCCATTGCCACGTGCCCATGTGCCACCTCGCTGACACCACACCACACTGGCTTTGACCCGCAAGATGGACGGGCAAGTCGAAAGCCTGGCTGCGACAAGAGCACCCGCCCGTTGTGGGCGCAGGCAGCAGCATAACGCTGTTACACACCTCTGCTGCGCTCTGCCGCCCACTTGTTGTATACCAGCACCAGCGCGACGTGGTCGCTGCGGGAGGTCTTGGCCGCCGCCAGCAGCTCTGCGCGCGTGGCTGCCACCTCCTTGTTGTCCTGACCGGGGGGGGCACGGGGGCGGGGGCAGGAACATACGGGCTGTAATGTAGGTACAATGTGCGGAACACTTGCCAGTGCGCATCCTTCCCATGCAACGACTCAAACCATCGCAGTTATCCATGAACGGCCTGGTTGGCCAGCTGGTTGGCCAGGCGATGTCAAGCCGGCCCCCGTATGCACGCGTCGCTGCGGGCGCCGTGGTTCTACCAAGGGGCGACATGCATGCGCCGAACTGCCGATACAGGTAGCCATGACATCAGCCCTGTTGACCACGAGCTGAGATGCAGCTTGAGGACATTATTCTCATCTACGGCATGGCCACACCGTTGGCGGTGTTGGCCTGGCCTTCCGCGTGAGAGTGTCGCCAGGCGGCCTTACGGACTGGTTCCCAACCCACGAATGTCGCCCGCGCTCAGTGTGCAGGGTTACTCTCAGGGCAGTACTCCACCCGCATTGGTTGCGGAAGCAACACAATGCAGTGCACGCAAACTACCTCTGCCCTCCCCAAATTAGTCCCATGGCCGCTCACTGCCTGAAACCCGCTACCCAGCAGAGCCATAACCCGCACCCAACTAAATCTCCTTCACCCCCCGCCGCCCCCCCCCCCACATGCTGTTTGCCAGCCGCTGCTGGGTGTGCCACAGAACACGGTCGGCGGCTGCCGGCGCCGTCCCTCCTGAGTGCTCACCATTGCCGCCATAAACACAGGCCGGCCATGCGCGAGCGCCGCTGTGATGGTGAGCACCGGGTCCAAGCACCCCAGCATGGCGCTGAACACCAGCGCCTTGCCTGCAGGCCGCCACAGAGAGAGAGAGACACACACACACACACACACACATCTCGCAATTGTCAGGCGCAGGGACCATCTGAGGACGCGGGGTGCATCTGGGGTTGCATTAGAGTAGTGGGATTGTGCGAGGGCTGGCTGCCAGCTCTGTGCATGTGTGGGAAGGAAGCGTTGGCAGCCATCAAGCCGCCCTACCCGCTGGCTGCCCCCCTCCCCCCCCACACACACGCCCCTGCCTCGCTGCCAGCCCAGCAGCCCACACTCGACACTGTCATCCATTGACGCGCAGTGTCGCATGCCAATGGCGTGCCCCACCAACACACTAGCCCTGGACCCGCCTCACTACAAAACATTCAAAATGCTAGCAAAGCATCATAGTGATGCATGGGGCACCGGTGTGCACCTACTGCGCAGAGCCTAAATCATGTTGCGGGTACGCCACCACTCACTATAGTATCTTGGGCCTCTGGCTAGTCGGCCGAGTGTAAACAACAGTACAGTACTGCCGTATGTTCCGGCACCCTGTTGAGCGCAGCTGCTCACCTACTCGTGGGTCCATGGGCATCTTGTTGAGGAGGTGGCCCAGCACCGTCAGCGCCTCGTCCGCGTCGATGGCGCCGATGGCGCGCAGCAGGCGCAGCGCGCAGGCCACCGCCTGCTCTGAGGGCGGCGACAGGCAGCGCGCCAGGATGGCCTCCACGCCGCTGGCGCCGTCCTGCGTCTCCGCCGCCATGGCCTGCAGGCAGCACGTGAATGGGCAGCCAGATGAGGCAGTCAGGCAACACAACACAGCTCACCGCCGCAGCACCCTGCCTCAATCACATGCACTGCGTAATGCTTACTGCATCCACCACACTTGGATTATCCCCAGCAGGATTACCCCTCACTACCGTATCCTCAAGCATGTGCAAACACTGGCAGGTGTAACGGCAGCCATAACTGCAAGGCCATCCATGAAGAGGAGTGCCTAATACAACGCACCCGCTCACGGTCAGATGTAACCTGGTGAAACATGCATGTGACGGGTGGCGAAGGCCATAGGCCAACCCCATGCTGTCTGCCACCAACCAGTGCACATAAACGGCAGCGCAGGCGGGCGGCTGAGCGGCTCTCACCTGTACCGCGGGGTGTGACGCCATGCCCTTGATGAGCAGGCACACAGACTCCAGGGGGGAGCGCAGCATCTCGGGCTGCGTGTGGAGCGCCATGCGCCGCCACTGGCCGCTGCTGAACAGGCGTATGCACACGCCGGGCCTGCAGGGACGCACACACATGGACGTGCGCACATGAATACGTACATAAATACATGCACGCACGTGGCCTGACGCCTTTAGGCAGACACGTGTGACGCATGACACATGGTACTATGGTACGAGAAAGATGGACGAGAGAGATTCAAATCAGGGAATGGGGATATGATGTTGATGATATCGCATCCGGCAAGGACCTTGACTTCTGGGTGGAGAGTGATTCACGAGACGAGACAAGGGAGTGACAGTTGATCGAAGTCGCGCAGCCTTCTACGTATCGGTATTGGGAGGACCCCTACTGGGAGGAACCCTCCGCCCTTCACAGACCCCATTAACTTAACATCCCATGGCCTCGCAAGCTAGTTGCGCATGGGCTTCGCGCCTGGCAGGTGTGCAGCTGGGTGTGCAGCGGCGGTGCAAACGCCGAAAGGGTGCAACATGCCACGCTGCCACACTGATACATACACGCCTCACGCGCCTGTAGCCGCATGCGTGCCTTACCTGACACGTCCCGCTCTGCCGCGCCGCTGCTGCGCGGCGGCCTGGCTGACCCAGCCCTCCTGCAGGCGCTGGATGCCGCGCTCGGCGTCGTGCTGCATTTCCTTAACCCTGCCGGTGTCGATCACCACGGTCACGTCGTTGATGGTGATGGACGTCTCCGCCACGTTGGTGGCCAGCACCACCTTAGTCACGCCGGGCGGAGGCCTGGGCACACGCGTGCGCGCAGCAACACAACATTGCATGGGGGCTGCCTGCAGCACACATTGCCCTCGGATTTTATTTAACGGCCACGGATCCCCATGTGGCTGCAGCGGCCTTGAGGTGGAACTCCCGATGACGCATACACGCACAGCTAGGGTATCATGGAATCACCAAACAACAGGGTAGGACATGTTGACAGCGCGCCTGCGAGGTCGTGCGTGAAGAGAGTACGGGACTGGCGCCCAAGAAGCTTCATATGACCATATCGATGTCCAGGATGTGCGGTAACACTTGTGGAGGTGCTTGCGCGCCCCCACCCCCCCCGTCCCCACCGTTACCCCCATCTCCACACGCACCCCTGGATAACAGGGGGGAGCATGGACCGTTTGGCCGAAATGCTCCTGATGTAACATACCATAACGTAACCGCACCTGGAGAAGACCTTGGTTTGGTCTGCGGAGGAGAGCGAGCCGTGCAGCGGCAGCACGCGCAGACCGCGAAGCCCGCCCGCCGCCGCCGTCAGCCGTTCGCACGCCAGCAGCGCGCGCTGCGCCTTGGCGATCTCCGGCGCTCCGGGGAGGAACACCAGGATGGCGCCGCCGCCGCTGGTGTCGCCGCGCCCGCTCTTGAAGGCCGCCGGCCAGTCGGCCAGCAGCGCGCCTGCGCCCTGCGCGGCCTTGCGCTCCACCACCACTGCCACCATGGCCGCCAGCATCTCGTAGTTGATCTGCGCGTGAGTGCAGGAGCAGGCGTTGATGAGCCGGGACAGACGCGAGCGGCAATTTGGTGCAGCGGAAAACACTTTCTACCATGTGTTTGTCCATGATAACGGTGGGGTGCGCTTCAGGACAGCATGCGGCCGTAAACATCAGCAGTCAAGCGGCAGCAACAGGCGTGTGGCCGGAGAGACGATCACGCCATGCACACGCATACAGATTGCGACAGACAGAACTAGCACTCAGGCCACAACGCGTTGCAGCGTCTCTGTACGACACTCCATAGACCCATCAAACGCTCAAACGGGGACCCCCCAAGGTTGCTCTTGAAGGGGTTTTGTTCTCCTGTTTCGGGCTGTTTGCCATTCCCCGACCCTTCTATTCGAAGGCCCCGCCACCCGCCACAGGCGCTTCCCCTCCCACCTGGTCCTCGTCCACATTTTCTAATGACCGCAGCGTCTCCTGGCTGTAGCTGGGCATCTCCCCAGACAGCACAGGCATAAGACCTGCACCCTCCTCGTCCTCCTGCTGCTGCTGCTGCTGCTGCTGCTGGGAGGTCTGCGGTTGCTGCTGGGGCGCCTGCCTGCTGCTGCCACTGAAGCTCGCACCAGCGCTGGCGTTGGCTGCTTTCTGGCTCCTGCCGGAGGAGACCTGGTCGTCGCTGTCATCATCCTCAGGATCAACGGCGTCATCGTCACCATCATTATCGCCATCGGTGGTGTTGCCGCCGCCGCCGCGTTGTGGGCGTGCGGGCGGGCCTTGCTGGCCGTGCCGCCCTTTCTTGCCTCCCTTGACGCGCTTGCCGCCCCCTGGACCCTTGCCAGAGCGTTCCTTGCCTTCCTTGCGAGTTTGCCTGGCGCTCTTGCCGATCTGCATTGGTTTGTACCGCAATTAACGGACAACCACGGCATAGCGCCGAATGGGGCGGTTCGTCCTTGAGGATCCGACACACAATTCGGCCCCATCAAGCCGCAGGTTGATATACACTCATATACAGCATTGGCGCCGTAACGTATCTGACGCTGCCGAATGAGATGTAGACATGTAACCACATTGAACCCGCTGTGCTAGGCTATACCATGCCACTGCGTGCAACGCCATCGCATCATGTGCGTTATCTGCAGCGTCTCGTGGACTGCGTCCCCCAAGTGCACAAGTGCACGGCTGGTCCAGGACGGCGACCCCGCCGTGACGCGCTTCATGCACGTGCTTGCGCTCCAGCATGGCCTGACTCACCACCACCCCAGTCATCTCCAGGATGTCTTCCAGGTAGAACTCGCGCACTGGGTAGGTGAAGCCAGGGATGGCCAGCTGACCCACACCTCCTGTAGTGTGCAGGTACACCCACGAGCAAAGCACGACCACCAGCACATGGGCAGTGTGAGGAGCGCTGCATCCACCGCAGCATGTTTCAGGTCAGGAGAGTAGAAGAGCCCTTTACGTTAGACCCCTGGGCATGTGAAGTATTCTGTTGGTGTCTTCTTGGCATATGGAGTATTCTGTTGGTGTCTTTATACTATTCCCTTCCAAAGCAGGCACCCGGATGCCTAGCCGGTGCCGGTATCATCGACCCAGTACACGGTTTTAAGCTGCCCTTCGGTTTGTATTGGTAGAGCCCTGAGGTCACAAAAGCATTGCATGCCTGCACCTCGCTACCAGTGTAAATTTGTAATGGTGGTATTGTCAATCTTGGATACAGAAGTGGAGATGCAGGTAGAAACCTACCGGCACACTAGGTTCCGATTTTTCAAGCGCCAGTATGTGGCCAGGGGTGAACAGAAGTCGATGCCATTTACGCATGCCACCGCCACATGGCATCACGGCTGTTCACCCCGATACCGCAAACATTGACATTGGAGTGTTCACGGCATCCCCCGAAACCGTGCGGGGCACCGGTTTCTGCCCCATCCCCAAACCACCAGCGAAGTTGCACAAAGAAAACACAAACTGGCACCAAACACTAGCAACGTGCACGCACCTGTGCTACTATTCCCAGTAGCCGCCGCCTTGCCACCACGGCCGGTGCCGCCGCTGGCTGCCCCCGACATGTAGCGTGCAAAGAGGTCTGCGTCCGCGGTAGCGCTCATGAGCACGACCTTGAGGGAGGAGGAGCGGCAGCGCCGCCGCTGCCATTGGCTGCCGCTGCTGCCCGGCGGGCCAGCAGGTCCCTCAGCAGGAGCAGCAGTAGGTCCACCTGAGTGTGGGAACAACACACAACAGCACAACACACCTGCTGGGTCACAGGGCACGCCGAGCAGTCTCATGGACCGGACTTGTTCTGTGTTTTCAGCATTGCACCATAAGGCATACTGAAGGGCAGGCGCCACACATCTATCAGCGCTTGGCCCGCAGCCGCTGCTCACCTCAATGGAGCGCTCGTGCACCTCATCCAGCACGATGTGGGTCGTGCCGGGGAGATCTGGATCTGACAGCAGGCGCCTCAGCAAGATCCCGGTGGTGCAGTACAGCAGGCGCGTGCTGCGCGACACGCGCGACTCCAAGCGCACGCTGTAGCCCACCACGTCCCCCACCTGGAGGCAATCAAGCACCGCAGGCCAGGTTGAGGCACGTCACAACAACAAACAGACCGAATGATGATCAACTGAACGATCTATTGACCACTGATTGTGTACAGGGCAGAGGGGGGGGGTCCGACGATTCGAGGCACAATTGCATGCATGCGATAGCAAGGCATGGGCTTACCTTCTCTCCCCGCTCGTCCGCCACGCGCGTGGCGAGCCCCAGCGCGCTGATGCGGCGAGGCTGCGTGACGATGATGTTGCACGCCGCGCCGCGCCCCGCCGCCACCGCGTCCTCCAGGATGTACTGCGGCACCTGCAAGCAGGACGAGTTGAGCACCGCGCCGCATTGCACACCACCTTGGATCATCAGCACCCAACAGACGCTCAACGGCGTACTGCACAACGCACAAGGTTGAGACCCCATTGCAGGCACCAGAGGACCCTAGGGAGGGTGGGTGGCACCGCGTTGGTGCAGGTGTGCGCATGTTTCATGCACACATGATTGGTGCATTTCAAATGTACAAACCTTACCTGAGCTACACGTGAACACCTGAACACCTGTGCACTGGTGGCATGCGTGCGTGCGTGCGTGCGTGCATGCGTGCATGCATGCAGGGCGTGCACCCACCTGCGTGCTCTTGCCGCACCCCGTCGCACCGCTGATGACCACCACATTGCCCTCGCCCAGAAGCGCCAGCAGCGTCCCCCGCTCCTTGAACGCAGGCAGGCTCTTGCGCACGCGCCGCATCGCCGCGTGACCCGCATCGCGCGCCAGGCGCTGCTGCCGCTTCAGCAGCCGCCGGCTCTCCGCAGCAACGTCGATGTCGAAGCGCTGGCGCGGCCCCCCACGATGCTGCTGCTGCTGCCGGGGGTCCCGTCTCCCGGGTGGGCCCTGCTGCTGCTGCCATCGCTCGTCCTGTGCATCGCCGTCTTCTGCAGCCTCTTCTTCAAGCACCAGCCCCTCAAAGCCTTCCACCAGCGAGCTGGAAGCACGCTCCAGCCTGGCCGCATCCTCGTCCTCGTCCTCCATGCCCATGGCAGCGCCAGCGCGTGCGTCCGGGGGCACCATGGGGCCGGTGGCGGCCTCGTGCGCTGCGCACTGGTCCTCAGACAGCTCCGCCGCCACCTCCAGCGCGCAAGTCACGAGGTCGTGCACCATGGGCTGACCCGCCACACGGGCGGACTCCTGCAGGGCACCACGCCGCCGCCCACAGACCACCACAGTGCAGGCAGGCATAGGTTGGCGTTAAGCAAGCGTGGAGGCCGGGAGGACATGAATGTGGTTGTGTGAGGGGGCAAGGAAGGGGAGGGCGGGGGGGGGAGATGGGGGCCTGGAATCGAAGATGAACGGCTGTTGGTGGTTTTGCAGACGGAAGTACGATTGCCTTGTGCTGGAGTTCATGCAATGCCTAAAGTACCCACAAAAAACAATTACCATCTTCCATTTAGTACCTCCCCTGCAATACCAGCTGCAATACCCTCCACCCAACACCACCCCCCACCCTGGAATCTAATCCATCCAAACACCACACCGCTACCTGTGCAAGCTCCCGGGTGAGAGCGCGCAGTGCGCCGGCTGCCAGCGCGTTGCAGCTGAGCGCCAGCAGCGGCGGTGTCGCCGGGTAGGCGCTGCCGGCAGGGCACATGGCCTGCGTTGCACGGTTAAGTGCACAAGCGTGCAGGCATAGAGGCAGAGGCGCAAGGGCTGAGCAGAGGTCGGGGACTGACAGCTCTGCAGCCACGTGCATTTGCCCACACCATTGCAACGGTGCACGCACAGTTCCTATGACCTTACTGCACAGCATTGTGCGTTGATGTGGTATGATGAATCAAGAGCATGCGGACCAAACGGTCCATGCTCCTACCAGCACTGCACAAACTTGTGCCAAAGCTGTTAGCTGCCTGTACACGGTGTGCCGTGCCTCGCATGGTTGTTACTGGCACAGCGACGATACACTGCATTGTGGTTGAGCATTACCGTGTCCAGCGCACTATCAACGCCTGATAAACACGCAGACGCGCCCGTCCCCCTGGGCGCACCTGCAACACCAGCAGCGCCCCAGGCTGCGTCGCCACCGCACACTCCTCCGGCAGAGGTACGCTGAGCGTCACGGAGCGGGCCGACGCGTGTGTGTCTGGCGCCAGCGCCTCAGCGTAGATGGCCTCCAGCATGCTCACTTCCTCCGCCCAGGACTCGGCGTCAAATCCGCCCTCGCCGCCCGCGTCAGCGCTGGGTGCCCCAACATCCACACCTATGCAGCAGGAGCACGGCAGAGGGTGAACGAGGTCATGGTGCTAAGCCTCGTAAAGCCACGTGCTGAAGGGGGCTCGCTGGACGATGGAATACGCCTATTGTAGCAATTATTGGCTAGACGCAGCAATCAGCAACTGTAGTGAGCCTGGTTGGTTATGGGTTTGGTGCACCCCACATGTCTACCGGGGCTAAGGCCGCCCTCAGGAAGGCTGGGCGGGAATGAAAGTGAGCAGGGTCAGGCTGTGGGAGGGGAGGGGTAACGGGGCTGGGGAAAGGGGAGGAGCAGACGTAGGGATGCAAAGTTCATACAGTTCAGACAGCCTCCGTCACCAGTGATTCTTTTCATGTATGGTGGACGTCAAAGACCAAAACTGGAGCGAAACACAGGGAACCTCGGCGCTGCTGCAACTCATCCCCACCCAGGGAGCCTCGTGTCTTGTTGTGTACTGAACGGCGGTAGCAGTGTCGCCCCATGAAAACTCCATCACGGTGCGCTTCCGCCACGTCACAGATGATGCATGCGCCGGGCCCAAACCGTATGCCGCAACCCTCACCCCCGATCAGCATGCGGCGCATGCACAT
>BDDA01000012.1:168630-191571 GCA_001662385.1 Chlamydomonas asymmetrica | reverse complement strand
GTGATGTGGGTCGCACCTGTGATCGTGCGGTACAGATCGATCAGCGCCGCCAGCTCATCGCCCCCGCAGGCCACCAGCGCGGCCTCCGCCTCTGTGCTGCTGTAGCCATGCGCCATGAGCCGAGCCACTGACTGCAGCGACACGCCGCCACGTGCCAGCACCGACACCGCGTTGGTGCGCGACCCGGCCACGTAGCGCTCGGGCAGCTGTTCGGGCGGCAGGCTGACCAGCAGCCAGTCCAGGAGGGCCTGAACGTCGGGGTTGGGCGTGGCGCGCCGCTCCCAGGCCAGCTGCACCTGCTGCGGGCTGAACCCCATCACGCTCAGCTGCTCCACCAGCTCCGACAGCCCTGGGGTTCAAATTCAAATGCGGAAGTAATCAAACAAGCAGGGAAAAGTGTGAGGGTGTGAGGATGTTGGCTATCTTCCTCGTGGGCCGGACGTTCGTACATACATAGTTAGCAGCGGCGTGTGGGTTGGAGGGTTTGGCGCCGCACCTGCCAGGTCGGTGGCGCTGGCAGACGCGGCTCCGGGCAGCGCGGGTGCCACGACGTCCGCCAGCAGCGACTGCACGAGGTGCTGCTTGGATTCGCTCATCACCACCGCCTGTTGGGCCAGCAGCAGCAGAAGCAGCAGCAATAGTGTGAGGTACTGGAGTGGCACGTCAGCAACAGAAGATGACGGTGGGTGCTGGCACTACGCCAAAACCTCAACCATAACGCAGATGCAGCATCGCTGCACATGGGAGCATGAGACATACAGTATTCAGGATACGGTATACCGTATCACAGCACCCACAGCCCCTAGCCGAGGCCGATACCCCCTGTAGATGAGAATTGAGCAATGTAAGTAAGCGCATGCATTCATGCAATCTTCCCATGCTGATTGTTGTGTTGTTGGCTACCCACCTGTGGTTTGCGCTCCACCGAGTTCTTCACGGCTGCCTTCTGCCGCTCCTTGTTGAGCGCCGCCGCCACCGCCCGGGCCTTGGCCTTCTCCTCCCGCTTCTTCGCTTCCTCCACCACGCTGTGCCATAGGGCCGTGTAGGGCTTGGGCAGGATGAGGTGCATCTGGCGCTCGCCTGCGGTGCTCACGTGCAAACACGCAAGGCATCCAGTACATCCAGTACATCCAGTACATCGAGGTGTGGTGGCGCCTCACGACGTTTTGGATAACAGACCCGGGCTACGACCTGTCAAATGCATGTCCCAAAGTGCTACACACTGCGAATGGGTGGGTGCAGTCTGCCCTGCAGCCGTTGCTCGTCATGCGCATGGGTACCGGTGTACGAGAGCTCAGTCTCGATCCTGGTGCAAGCGCTCAGGGTGGAGAAGCACCAGAAGCACCGCACGACATTATGCATGTTCGGAGGGTCCCATGGTGACGGCGGTAGTTGTGCAGACGCGAGCGCGTCATGCAGCGGTGGTGCATGCAGGTGGTCAACGCAGGAAGCACAGCAGAATCACACCCTCACGTACTCATTTAGGTGTAGCGCGGGTAGCGCGGGGTGGATGCATGTGACAAAACAAACAAAGAAACGCATAAGCACTAACTGCGGGATCGCAGCAGGGTCGCAGGCTCTCGCCTGCTACGCGCGCCAGCGCCAGCGCCGCCAGCGCGCCGCGCTGCTTTGCTTCCTGGTCGTCCTCCGCTGCGTGCGCGTTAGCCAGGACCGCCACGATGTCCTTGTCCTGGTGCTTGGGGTCAGGGAGCACTACCTGCCGCCACATGTGAGTTGCGGTGCGAGAGGGCACAGCGAGGAGGATGGCGTTGCATCGCGTTTGTTTTTTTCGGACGGGAAAGGTTACAAATCGAAGGCTCTGCTGCTGAAGCAGGCATGAGCAGGACAGACAAGCCTGACCCCAGCAGTCCAGCACCCTCAGGAAGAGATGCGGGGATGTTGCCCGTATGAAGTAAGAATCCTGTGGAGCCGTGCGTGTGCGTATGCGTAAAGACACAGACTGCACCTGATGGAGGCCTGGTGCGCGTGTTCAAGTACCGTTCCCGTGGGGCCATGCAATGAGCGCGGGCGAGGGGGAGGGCGACTGTGTACCAGAAAGAGGTTTCTGTGGGCCCGCGTGGGGCCAAGCAGTGCGACTGTGTGTCACTGCACATAGGCCAGTGCGTAGGCCAGTGCGTGCACATGCTCCTGTGTGCGTTGTTGTGCGCGGCGTGTGAGTGCAGCCGCGCACATTGCACTACTCACGCACGCATGCTGCATGCATGCATGTACGTGACTTCAACAGCCCCATGCATGGTGGCAACCGTGAACCATGCGCGGGCATCACAGGCCTTGCACAGGTACACCCAACGTGTGATGTGCGCAGCAAGGCGGTGTACCGGTTGTCCCCCAAACCCACCCCCCCATGCATGGTGGAGCTCAGCCCAATCATGGCGGTGCCTGCCGTACACACCAGTTGCGTGTTCAAATGCAACGCAGTTGTTGGATGTTAAGGCCACGCATGCTGCGCTGCGCCATGCACTCATGCAGTATGCACACACCTTGCATGTCCACAGGCCAGACTTCAGCTGCTTTGGCATGTAACGCGCCCTGGGCCGCTTCTCCCGCTGCACCCATTCGTGCAGATGCATCTCGGGGCTCTGGACTGTGTAATACCCTGCCTTGCTGTTCAGGTCCATAACAGCACCGCTGGCGCCAGAGCCGCTGGCTCCGCTGGTGCTGGCGCCTGCAGCTGAACCGCCTGCAGCGGCGCCAGCCTTGCTTGCCTGAGCAGCGCCCGCAGCAGCGGGGGCAGCTGCAGAGCCCGCACCGCCCTCCCCACCTTGTTGCTGACCAGCCTGGTCCGCATGCTGATTTGCTATGTGATCCTTGAGCCTTCCTACAGCGCGCTGCAAGCAGGAACTTGGCAACGCTTCGTTTTGGCGGGCTCGCAGATGATGCCGGCACGCAGTGACAGGGCAGGAACAGCCAGCTGCAAACAAGCCCTTAGTGTACTTGTTCACCTGTGTGTAGACCTTGTCACAATAGGGGCACTTTAGTTGCTCGTTGCGTTTGTCTATAAGCGAAAAGCCCTTGCTGCTGTCACCTGCTCCCGACCTGCATAGCAACACAATTCGTGCTTGCGTTGGCTTTTGTTGGCTTTTCCCAGTCAATACTACAAGCCACCAACCTTCTTCCAGGTCTTGCTGTGCTTACGCTGCACAGTTGCACACCATCTGCTGTTCGAGCTCCAACACTTACGAACATATGTGGTTGGCTTTTTTCTTGGCCTCAAGGTTCCTGACGCCGCCCAGGTCTAGCTTCGTATCTGACGCCCTATTAGGCAGCCAGTACGCAGCTGTTGAGCTCAGCTGGTCACGCCCATCTACGCTCTCTGTTTGGTGGTGTCGCAGGCAAGCCTTGAACTGCCAGGCAAGCCAAGTAGCGTTCGACCTGCTGCGTAGGTGTTGCCCTGTCCAGGACTGCATTTACATACTCAGCAGGTGTCGAACAACCAGGCGACCAGCGAGGGTGGACTGTGGGGTGAGGGGTAGGGGGAGGCCAGACGAACATGCTGGTCACAAGCATCAAGGGAAGCATCCTGGTTTGTTGGTGTGCGTATGTCTGTGCACATGAGACAAGAGCTCCCTGGGAGCCAGAGCCAGAGCCTGCTCCCAGCTGTGTACTATTCACTTTACCACTGCGTGTGTATGTACCTTCCGCAGGGCATCAATCACTCTGGGCTGGGGCACACAGTCTCATCTCGCAAGGCGCGCCCACCAGCGCGTATCGGTAGCGCGGCCCTGCGGCAAAACAACACATGGACGCGTGTATGCCGCCCGGTGAAGTGGTAGTTGCTGTCAATTGTATGCACGTGATAATTGGCACGCCCTTCTGCACTCGTGCCCAGCGTGGGGCGGGGTCGTTTCGGCGTGCATGGCGGGGTCTGACAGCGCACACAACTGACTGTGTTGTCTACTTGTATTGCACCAAAGGGCTTGGCAGTGAAAACTAAGCATGGTGTCTTCAGTGCATGGTGTCACATGCATCACTGCCGCCTGCGGCCCCTCGCCGTTCCTGCGCTGCGATGTCGCTGTCGCTTGCTCCTGGTTCGGTGTGCAGCACGCGGGCTGCGGCACGGCCAACAAACATCACAGCGAGGATGCTCGCTCGCAAGTGGCATCGCCGCTGCTGCCTGTGGCTCCCTTGCTTAAAGTCTCTTAGCACGGCCTAATACTCTCGAGCAATCCAGCGATGAAGTCCTTACAACCATCTCATAGGCCACTCACACCACACCCCGCTCTTCCAGGCCCATTTGTGCGTACAGTACAGTGTGTGTGACGCCTGGAGAGTCACTGCATTTGCGTCCAGCTTCAGGTTGAGCTTGTTACCGGTATATCCACCCTGCCTAGGTCGCTGCACACGGGCCATACCTTCGCCAGATGTGCCCACACACGGCCCCGCCCTGCCCGCATTTTCTTGTTCTTGTAGCGTGCGGCTGAGCATCCACACCCATAGCAGCAACGCTTGACTGCGCAGAATGCGTCAGGTCCCAGACAGGCGGGTTGAGCCTCTTCCTTTCATGTGCTGTTTCATGTGGCTTCGTTTTGCCCATGCAGTCGTGATAAGACTCTGCACCAAGCACGAGTGCATGTGCAGGCTGAGCATCCTGAACAGCAATCACATGTTGCCGTGCTCACTTCTGCATGGTGGTGCACATGTGTCAATCCTCCGCTCTGATGCTGTCAAGGTAAAATGGTGGCGTTGTTACAAGATTCCTTGCGTTGAGACATTTCAAGCACAGGGGCGCATGTAGCACCAGGCGCGTTGCAGTTCTCAACCCAGCTTTCCAATCATAGTAGGTAGCAGTGCTGGGTGCAAGTGTGCAACACAAGGCGGCATATTGCAGTGCTTGTGGCATCCCTGACGCTGTCAAGCACTGCATCTCACAGGATATGGTACAGTATGATACAACCGCACAGCAGAGCACGCCGGGCGTGCAGAGGCATAGATGGATGGCATCCAGCGTGCATCACAGTATCACATGCTGGCCATGAGATCAAGCGGTGCGCTGGCTGCCGTGGCCTGCGCTTCAGCCTGCATAGCGCTGGCCAGCTCATCAACCTTCGCTTTCAGAACCAAGAGGCTGATGTGGGCCGTCGTCTTCAAATCGGCAGCAGCAGCGAGCTTCAACAGCTGGATGCCGTCCTTCTCGACCAGGCTGCGCTTGGGGCGCACCTCCTGTCGCGTTGCCTTTGCACGCGCTGACGCTGCGCCAAAGCCGGACGCACTGTCGGACGTGGCCTTGCGCAGCTGTGCGGCCTTTGCCATGTTGGCAGGGCGTGCCCGCTTGGCCAGCAGCGCCTGCTGCTGCTGCTGCTGCATAGCCGGGGCGTTGCTGCCCCCGCTGCCTGCAGCATGTGCAATAACGGGTTCCAACAAGCCAGCCCCTGCTGCTGGCAGCACCTGCCCCAGTGCCTGCACCTGCTGGCTGGGTGCCACCTGCGGCTGTTGTGCCCCGAGCCCAGCAGCCGCAGCAGCGGTCTGCCGGGTGAGCTGCTGGTGCTGGTGCGCGTTGCTACCCTGCACCACCACGCAGCAGCAGCACGCATGGCACGCAGGAGGCTTGATCAGTGCGTGCCAAACGCCCCAGGCATGATTGCATGCATGGAAGGATCGAACAGCGCACAACGTGCAGGTCCGGTCTGAAGTGTGGGTGATTGTTCAAGTACAGCGGTGCAGCTGGCCGTACAGGTGTCAGGCAGCTTTAATACCTGCTGTGCATTTGCATGCAGGCAGGCAGTTGGCCCTCGCATCCAACCTCCCTCACATGCACAGCAGCAGGCAGCAGGCAGCAGGCAGCAGGCACAACTGCAGAGCCTGTTCCAGGCGCCTAACAGTCTGACACACACCCCAGCCACATGGACTTGCCTGCAGCTGGCTGACAGATGCAGCAGCGAGGGATGCATGCCACGTTGCGCCACCACGCATGGCGTCCAGGGGGGGCAGGACGTGCACGGCCTGCTGCTGCCGCTGCTGCCGCTGCTGCCGCTGCTTGCAGCGGAGGGTCTCCGAGACCGTGGGCTTGGCCCAACTGTTGACCTTGCAAATCCTTGCACGCTTGACAGCTTCGTTGCTCTCCTCCTCAAACGAGGCCTCTTCCGCTGGCCTCTTCCTGCTGTTGCCCTCCTCAGCCTTTATGTCTACTGCAGAGGATGCTGCCTGTCCTGAGTGCCCGTCGAAGGTCCAGTAGTTCAGAACGGCAGGGCTTGCAGCGCTGCCAGCAGCAGCACCGTGCAGCTCGTCTCCTCCCTCGAAGCTCGTTTTACCCTGCTTAGCCTGCACGTGTGAAGCCGTCAGAGAATTCAGCATATCAGGGCTGCTTGTGCTGGACAGTGCACAGTGCGTGAGGGTGAGCTGCCAGGGTCACCGTTGCTGGTCACCGTTGCTGTTCGTTCAACCCCCCAACCGACACGTCACAGTGCTTCAGCTTCAGCACATTGGTTGTACAGTCTGGAATGCTGCCTGCTTTGCCGAAGCCTGGGCCGAAGGAGCGCGCAGCATGTAGGCAAGCGAGTGAGCAAGGGCACTGTCAAATAGTGATAGTGCGGTGGGGCGGTATCGCTGTTCAGGCTGACCACCACCGGTTCATCTAAAGTTTCTGGTCATGCGTCCTGACATGAGTGCGTGAGGCCAGGCGCTGATGCTGCTGTCACTCACCACCTTGAGCTCAGCCAGCACAAGGGCTGGTGGTACTGGGCTGTCGCCAACCAGCGAGCCAGAAGCCCCGGAGCTCGCCTGCGGCGTTCGCAAATACGTGCAAATGAATCATACAAGCGCAATCTGTGGTTGGCAGCGCTTTCAAGTGATACTCGCAGGTCCCCCTTGCGGTCCTCCTCTTCCTGCTGACCACTGCTGAAGGACGGGGAGGGTGCTCATGCGTCGTGGACCGCAGCTAAGGTCAGTACAGTACAGGTAATCGTTGTGCCACTCACCACTACAAGGTGTGCGCGTCCATCGTTGAGCGAGGAAACGTCCTCCACTTGCCTCGGTGCCATGGGGCTTGACTGAGACCAGCCAGGGATGTTGCAAGGAAGTCACCGAACCCTGAAAGGCTGCCTTCACGAAAGCAGCTCAAGCTTGGCTTAAACTATCGTTGCTAAAACGGGTCTGGTGCTCTGGTGTCGTTTCCTATCAGTTGACAGTCTGCTGTGGGTTGAGCAGAGCAAAGAGGTAGGTGAGTATGAGGACTTGCAAGCCTTGCTGTTATAGGGTGGAGAGGCTATAATCGTTGTATTTGAGACGAATAAGAAGTTTTGTCTCCAGATGCCCCCTTTCTGAACGGTGTTTGCGGGGTTGTGCTCGATGTGCAGCTCGGCAATTGTCATCGTCGCTCGTATACAGGAACGCAACAATGAGTCCAACAGGCCAATCCACATATGGGCCCGGCTGTACAGATGATCTGGAGGGTAGCTTCAGCCTGCTAAGACTGTGCCAGCCAAGGGGTTTCCATCGCACTGAGCAAGCTGCGCCAACAGCAAGCCTGTGGCGAACGCGTGTCTCTGCTCGTTCTTAACGGCAATCCGAATTCTTAGGAGCTGACAGGCGGCTCCGAGCGGTTGCCCTAAAAGGTGTTGTTCTTGTGGTAAGCTTCTCCAGCAGGCGTGCAAGCGAGGCCTCTGCCGACAGCGCTCACAGCTCCGTTTAAAGAAGTGCCTGCGCAGAGCCCTGTCACTGCTGCATGTCTGCTGGTACCACACTCTGCAGGTAGGCACTGCTTTGCGCGGGCCGAAACCCGCCGGAACATGGGTGCACAGTGGGTGGCGTGCACTTACTGAATTAGGGTCTGACACCAGCAAATGCCCTCGTGCAGGGCACGTTCTGTTTTCTGCCTCATATCTGTGGTCACCAACAGCATCAGGTTTGTGTGGCATTGCTTGAGCCCTAAGAAGAGCGGCGCTGCTGGCGCGCAAATTGGGGTTGTCGCTTACCCAAACCCACAGAGCAATACCCTAGCGCAGCGCACAACGACACTCATCCTGTCCTCAGGAAAAACAGTTCACCGGTATTACGATTAGCGTGCTGTGCTGCAGGGTTGGTCCATCCATTCTTTCATTCCAATTTTCGTGTTTAATATTGGCAGCGCGTTTGTGCACCCTGAACGGCGGATCCGGATCCAGTTACAGTTGCAGTTGCCCACAATAAGTGCAGCCTAGGGCCACGCTTTGCAAGGCGTGGCAAGCTAGCTTCCTACCAGTGCGCTTGCATGGTTCCGGAGCTGTCGACCACATGCAGCGGACGTAGAATGTGCGCACTGGCACATGTAGGTTGGACAGCTGGTGCAAGTCTCACACATTCAGGGGTTGCCTTGCTGCTCAGCTCGCCCCTTCCAAATCCTAGCCCTGTCTCGGGGCGATTTGCTGTGCGCGTTTGTGTGCAGTTGTTCACATCTGCAGCATGCGTGCGTGGCGTACGCTTGGGGCTCAGCATGGTTTCGGCTTTTGGATGACCTTGCACTGGCAGCAACTGAAAAGCGCAAGGTGGTGGGATGCACCCATGCAAAATCCATGCTTGCCTTCGCAGTCCATGCTGCTCAGGCCCTCCAGTGTCATCTACTCAACCCGCAAGCCACGTTCCTGCCAGCCTGCCAATCTGCACTCACACGCACACGACTTGCACTCATCTTGAAACGGCCCCTAGGGTACGGGTGACAGCCATTGCAGCCTTGCAGGTCAATGCAGGCCCGCTATCATATGCCCAGCGTGCCCCTGGCAGTCCCGCGCGACTGTGCATAGCGGACAAGCGCGGGGAGCGGTTGTGGCCTTGGAGCTCATGGTCATGAGTTCATGACCCAGAGACGTATGCTCATGCACAGAATTCTCATACAGCTGTGGACAGATAGATGATGCGGTCCGCAGGCAGGGAATAGGAGCTGTGCTACCAATCACTACCATTATCCGCGTAAGTTCCCTGCATGCAAGGTAGGCAAACGCGAAGCCATGCACAGCTGCCCTTGTGCCCAGATAATACGGTCGACACATGGATCATGCTCGGCGTAGTCTTGAGCTGCTTCTGATCGAGTACAAAGCGTATGTTATGGGCCTTGACGTGTTTGCCACACTGCCATCTGTTCTCAGCATGCATGACAGGATAGGCGATAGATTGTGTTTTTAACACCAATGATCGATGCATGCCTGCACGGATGGCGGCATTGGGTGGACATGGGTGGTCATGCGCACACCAGGTTGCACGTACTTGCGAAAACTCCGCTTGCTGCCACTTCAGTGCGTTGAGCAGTGGTGCTGCTCCGCATCGGGAATGGTCTGCTGCCCCGGGGGAAAAATGAGGTTTGGGTGTACCAGGCCAAAGCTGAAAGCATTGTGTGTTTGAATGCGCCTGCCAATAATTTCGCTGCTAGATGGGACAGAGACTCACAAGCTGTGGCTGCTGCCAGGTTGTCAGCAGGGCTGCATCGATTAGATGGTGGAGGCCGATTTGCTTCAAAATCAAAGGTGCCTCACATTTGCGCATTACATTACGGCACATGTGAAATCCTCCTCGTGCCTAAATGAATCATCCTGTGCAGCTGCCACCACTGTGATCACAGCATCCAAGAGGCGCTGTGCGCTTGTAACCAGAGGAGCTTTGAGGCACAGCGTGAGCACAGCGTGCCGGTGCAATAATGTGCTGTCACGGCGCATGGCCTCTCAATACCACAAGCGGACGAATGCGGAACGAGCCCCCTGCGTGGGCGATGTGTTAGTGCGTACGTGTGCTTACTGCTAGATTACATGTCAAGTGCGGGACGGTCAGCGGCCGCCGCTGCGCTGGCACAGGCGCATGGCGCAGAGGCCCGCACACAAAGCACACTCACTCTCATCTGCCTTGCTGGGCCTAACAACACAACACAGGCAGTCCTCAATGCAGCTCAAAATGTGCCGTTGGGATCGATGGCCGATAGTGTATGTCGAAAGGCATCATCCAGCGTGTGCAATGTGTGCCCATCACTCATGGTCATCAAGCAGTGTGCACATAGACGGCTGAATAAACAACTTGCCTTGTGGATGACAGCATTCCCACTGGTAGTTGCGAGGGAATGCTGTGGGCACTACTGCCTCACAACCCACAACCTAAGCCAAAGCAAATGTTATTGACAATGCGAAGCATGGACTCTCCTACGGCCGACCAACACGACACAACTGCACCCACCAGCATTGCGCAGACGGATGTTCCATCCTGGCCTGGTCGGGCCTTGACAAAGCGTATCCATGCAGGCTGTCATCAGTCATGGGATACGTTGCGAGTGAGTGCTAGGGTGAGTGAGAGGGCGAGCGGGCAAGATGCAATGGCCCTGCCTTCAAAGCCTTTTCGTCAGAGGCCTGCCAGCCAGCTAGCCACATTTTGCAATGACAAGCGCAACGTCAACTCATCAAGTTGAAATGCATGCCTGCTGGTGGTGAAGGCAAGACCTGCTGAGGCCCCCAGGCACAGCGGCATCCCCCATCCCCAATGCACACGCACAAACACACACGCTGACTCCACAACCTAAGGTTTCCAGTATTGAACTGTTAACGCACACTGACATTCACGCGCAATCCACCTCGCTTAACCATCGTATGCATGCATGCATGGAGCTCCCCCCCCAACCCCTGCCCGCCAACTGCAAGCGCACGTCTGGCATGCTGTGCATCCCCTCGATGCAGCTGTTGCTCGATGCTGGCCGCTAACACACATTGTGATACCTGCAGTGGTGGCATGGGCCGGGAAGTAGACCCAGCATGATGCGCAGGCACAGCAGCAGCATGTTATGGTGAAGCGGCTGGGGGCCACCGCACAGATCTGGCACAGATCAACGCGCAACAGCTACGCATGGCTGCCTTGCAGGCAGGCGGGGGCTAAAGCTCTTGTCGTCATCATCCACGCACAGCAGCACGTCTTGGCTGCCCAAACTAGCAGCAATCACACTCCTCCTCTCCGTCAACGTCATCGTCACCATCACCGCTGCTGCCATCCTCCTCCCAGCCGTCATCGCTATCATCACCTCCCCACTCATCCTCGTGCCGTATGCGTCCATGTACCACAACGCCCATTTCGGGTCAAGGCGCTGCAGCATTAGGTGGATCAGCGGCGCGCCAAACTCCTCCTCATGCTCCCCAAACCACTGCCACAGCTGCTGCAGGGGCTGGTCGGGGTGCACGCATCCCTCGTTGGCTGTTGGGTGCCAAGGCCGCAGCGCGCGCGGCACGCATGCATGCACCGACATGCCCTCCTCCACCACCGCAGCAACGACCCTCTCCAGGCCGTCCACCGTGTAGGCGACCCAGCTGCACCCGTTGTAGGGAGGGTTGTAGCTGAATATCTCTGTGCCGTCACAGAAAGCATCGAACATGTCCATGCCAGCGTTGCGATACACCCTCTCAGCCTCCTTGTCAGCTGGGTCGTTCAGCATCGCCGCACACCTGCAGAAGATGTCGCACCCATATGCTTGGTGTAGTGTAACAGAGGGCACAGAGAGACAGGGGCGATGTATTGCTGGCGGCAGTGGTGGCCTGCCGGCATCTCAACAGCTCCCCGTGTGTCGTCACAGGGCCCCTTCACAAGGGGACAGGGACCGCGCTCCACTGTACCTGACACCCTCTGCGCCATCACAGACCCCGATCAAACAACACACATCAACGTAGCAGGCCAACACGCGTGCGGCAGTGTGAAACCAGATAGAGGCGGGTGCACCGCGCAATGCCGGTGGTGGATGTGAGGTCATGCAACATGCACAGTGATATAAGCACCCCCGTACGTTCACCAGCCATGCAGCTCGGGCAGACTGCACCGCCCCTGGATTGCAGAATACATCCTGGAAGCGCATGCATGAGTTGGCAGCATCATGACGGACTGAAGCACACGCACTGTTGAGGAATATTGTTTTGGGACGCGGTCTGTCCATGATGCAGCCAACTCATGCCATGATTGCCCACACGCGCCATACATCCTTGCGTGAAGGATTGGAATGCAGGTAATGCGCATCAACTCCACGTGCATGCCGGTTCCATTCCACACACTCACGCCTCAGCGCCGAGCAGCTTGGCCAAGCGTGGCCTTGTCGCGATGGCACAGTGCACGCACGCACGTGCGTAGGCGGGCCCAGCCTTGAAGAACCTCTTTGGCGGGGTTCCTGGATCATACTCAGGATCCAGGCCCTTGAAAATGTTGGGCAGGTTGTACCTGAACGCCCGTATCCACACGTTGGCCCGGTGCGCATGCAGCGCCAAACGCTGCCATGCCTTGCGCCGCGCGACCAGGTCGGGGTGGCGCCTGAGGTTGTAGACCTCCCTGAAATGAAGGCAAGGAACGGTTCACAAGCACAGGGCCAAGTGAGTGACCATCGGTCTGCTAAGCGTTTTTGCCCTACGAGTTATCCGCGGGTCACGTCATGGGGTCACTTCACGTCACGCGCACAAACAGAGGAGAACCAAGACCAGGCTTGACCAAGGTGGGAGCAAGGGAACAGCTCTCAGGTCGTGGAGTCCAGTCGCACACGGAATGGGCGCGAGGCGGTTTGCCACGGGGTGACTGTTTATCTTCCAGCCCGTTCGCCCTGTGATCCTCCCGACACGCCACGCTCACCTGCATGTCTGCGTCAGCGCCCAGAAGTCTTTCACATCCTGCAGCTGCACAGCAACGAGGGCCCTGACCTCCGGCGGCAGCTTGAGCAGCTCAAAACCGCCGCCTGCGCCTTTGGCTGCGCCGACGACCGTCTCTGTGCGTTGGCGAGGCATGCTGGGGCTGGGCTGTTGCCCTGCTTTGCAGACAGATATCTGAGCTTGTGAGCACGGGGAGTTTATATGGAGACCTCGCTGATGCTGGCTGGGGAGTATTTGGCCTTTGGAAAGTGAAGATACATACACAATTACAAGTTAAATGGGCGGGATGCGCTCAGTACGAGCCCATCTGCGATACATGGCGTGAGACTGATCGCTGGCGGCGCATGGGGGCATGAGCGAGGCAGGGCCGCATGTGATGCCAGGTATGAGGTGTGCGGTTTTGGCGGCGGCAGGAAACGGCAGCGGCTTGCACATTGCGGCAGTAGCAGGCAGGCCAGGGAGGTGATGAGGCGCCTGGCCAACACGGCAGCAGCGGCGGTGGAGTGTAATGAGTGCAGGAGTGGAGGAGGATGGCGGCGGCGCATGCGGCGGGGAGCAGCGGACAAGGCTGCGAGGGTCAGGGTTTGCATGTGTACTGCTGGGGTTGACGTGATAAACGACAGTCCAGCAGGCGCAAATAAAGCGAGGGAACAATGTCGCTGCTTTGGTTGACGGTCGGACAGGAGTGAATTGACAACCAACATGTGCATGTGATCGCTGTGAAGGGGTGAGTGCCACTGTGATTAGGGGGCGCACATGCCATGCAGCCACTGGGGTGGGATCTGGCAACGGCACCGTTGAAATGCTGTCCGGCAGGTTCGCATAAAGTATGTGGCAGGGCACAATTCAGATTTAGATTTAGATTTAGATTTTACATTAGGAGCTTTCTAGCCAAGGCCGACACTCCCCTCAGATGAGGGCACAATTCAGATGGTCGTTCGCCGCAATAAGCAAGCACCACCTGCACCAGGGAGTTTGGGGACGACAAGGGCGCATGCAACTAAGTTTGGACGGGGGAGGTGCCCGAGCAGCAGCAGAGGGAGGTTGACCGCGTTCACCCAGTCCAGCCCATCACGGTGCTTGCGCAGGCCCTGTGCCGCCAGCCAGGCGGGGCCCGTGACGCCGGCACCTCCGTCCGAGCCTGCACTGGCTCCTACTTCAGTGCGTTGAGCAGTGTCGCTGCTCCGCATTGGTAATGGTCTGCTGCCATGCCAGCCTGTGTGGGGGGTGTGGTTTTGGATGTCCCAGGCCAAGCCCAACGCATTTACACATGGCTGAATGCGCCTGCGAACAATTTTGCTGCTGGAAGGGAGAGAGACTCACAAGCTGTGGCTGCTGCCAGGCTGCCAAGGCTGTATTGGTCAATCGCGGGAGGCCGCTTTGCCTGGAGTCCAAGCTAGCTGCCTCATCTTTGCACACACCTCGGCACATGTGGAATCCTACTCATGGCCTAATGAATCGTCCGCCTCAGCTGCCACCACTGTGCTTTCAGCAGTCTCTCCACCCAAGAGGGCCGGTGCACTTGTAACCAGAGGAGAGGCTCCTGATCATGCGTGAGCACAGCGTGCCGTCCAGGTGTGATGTCACTGCGCATGGCCTCTCAACACCACAAGCGGACGAATGCGGAACGAGCCCCCTGCGTGGGCGCTGTGTTAGTGCGCACGTGTGCTTACTGCTAGATTACATGTCAAGTGCGGGACGGTCAGCGGCCGCCGCTGCGCAGGCACAGGCGCATGGCGCAGAGGCCTGTGCATGAAGCACACTCTGCGCTGCCGGGCCCAACGGCACACACACAGGCAGTCCTCAATGTAACTGGCCGGCAGTGCATGTCAAAACGCATGATTAATAATCCAGCATGCACTGTGCATCCATCACTCACCAACTCATCGTCAAGCAGTGTGCACATAGACGTCTGAACAAAGAACGTGACTAAGAATGTCATATGGATCACGGCATTCCCCCTGGTAGTTGCGAGGGAGTGCTGTAGGCAGCACAGCCTCACAACCTAAGCCACACGGAACCGGTTGCAAATGCTGTTGAGAACGTGAAGCACGCACTCTCCTGACAGCCGACCAACACGACACAACTGCAACGCACCATGGCACAGCATGGCACACACGGATTTTGCAGCCCTGCCTGGGCGATCTTGACAAAAGCGTGTCCTATGCAGGCTGTCATCAGTCATGGGATACGTTGTGAGTGAGTGAGTGCTTGAGTGCGTGAGAGCGTGAGCGAGCAAGATGAAAGGGGCCCTGGCTGCCAGCCAGCCCACACTTCACCAATCGAGCAGTGCACCAACACCTCGGGAGTAATCAACACTGGCAACTGTGCAGCGCCAAGCGCAACGTTGACCTGACATCCATGCCTGCTTGTGGAGACGGCAAGACCCTCTGAGTCTGAGCTCCCCGGGCACATCCCCCCTCCTCTATTCACACGCACAAACACACGCTGAATCAGCACTGAATCCATATCCTGCGTTTCCTAATTTCCTGTATCAATACACTCTGACGTTATCACGCAATCCTCCTCGCTGAACCGCAGTATGCATGCATGCAGGGAGCCCCTGCCCCCCCGTTCCCACCAACTGCAAGCGCACATCTGGCATGCTGTGCATCCCCTCCATGCAGCTGCTGCTCGATGCTGGCCGCTGATAAGCTGATACCTGCACTGCAGCAGTGGCATGGGCCGGGAAGTAGACCCAGCACGACGCACAGCCAGCAGCAGTGCGTTACATTGAAGCGGCTGGGGGCCACCGCACAGATCAACGCCCTGCAGCTGCATATGGCTGCCTGGGGAGCAGGCGGGGGCCAAACCTCTGTCGTCGTCCACGCACTGCATGTCATGGCTGCCCAACCTAGCAGCAATCGCACTCCTCTGCCTCATCGTCACCGTCATCGTCACCGTCACCGCTGCTGCCGTCCTCCTCCCAGCCATCATCGCCTCCGAACTCATCCTCATCCTCACCCTCATCCTCCTCGTCGCCGTATGCGTCCATGTGCCCCACCGCCCACTTCAGGTCAAAACGCTTCAGCATCAGGCCGACCAGCGGCGCACCAAACTCCTCCTCATGCTCCAAGAACCACTGCCACAGCGGCTGCACGGGCTGGTCGCGGTACAAGCTCCTGCCAGCCGCTGCTGGGTCCCACGGCATCAGCGCGCACGGCACGCACGCATGCACAGACATGCCCTCCTCCACCACCGCAGCCACGACGTCATCCAGACCGAGCACCGTGAAGGCGACCCAGTTGCTGAATACCATGGCGCCGTCGCAGAAAGCATCGAACATGCCCAAGCCAGCGTTGCGATACACCCTCTCAGCCTCCTTGTCAGCTGGGTCGTTTAGCATCGCCGCGCATCTGCAGAGGACATTGCGTGTGTAAGTGTGGCGCGGGGGATCAGAGGGCAAAGACGCACAGGGGCGATGTTTTGCTTGCTGCAGTGGTGGCCTATCGGCATCTCAACACCTCCCCGTGTGCTGCGTCACAGGGCCTTGTCGTGGGGGGACTAGGGGGACCGGGGCCACACACCACTGCACTGACACCCCTGCACTATGACAGACCCCAAACAACACATATCAAGGCAGCAGGCCAAGACGCATGCAGCAGTGTGAAGCCAGAGGCGCGTGCATTGATGGTGCAATGCTGGTGGTGGCCGTGAGGCTATGCAACATGCACCGTAAACACCGCCGTACGTCCACCAGCCATGCAGTTCGGGCAGACTGGCATTGCGCCTGAATTGCGGAATACATCCTGGAAGCGCACATGAGTGGGCCGCATCAATCAAAACCCATTTTGTGACGGACTGAGGCACACGCACTGGTGAGGAATAATGAGCCACAGAATGAATGCAGCCCGCTTTGCGTCCCGCTTGCCTAGACGCGCCACACATCCTCGCATGAAGGATTAGCATGCAGGGACAGTGCATCAACTCCACACGCATGCCGACTGCATTCCATACACTCACGCCTCAGCGCCGAGCAGCTTGGCCAAGCGTGGTCTCGTCGCGATTTTGCGGTGCACGCACGCGCGCGCGTAGGCGGGCGCAGCCTTGAAGAAACTCTCTGGTGGGGTTCCTGGATCGTACTCAGGGTCCAGGTCCATAAACACGTTGGGCAGGTTGTACCTGAACGCCCGTATCCACACGTTGGCCTCGTGTGCGTTCGTCGCCAAGCGATGCCACGCCTTGCGCCGTGCGACCAGGTCGGGGTGCCGCCTGAGGTTGTAGACCTCCCTGAAGTTAAGTCAAGGGACGTCACACAAGCACCACCCCGAACAGAGCCAGTGCATTCTCAGTGTTCTGCTGAGCGTTTTTGCACCACCGTTAATCCGCGGGTCACTTCACAGAGTTCAGCACCGGGTCACTTCACAAAGACGGAGGAAAGCAGCCAGACCAGAGCAAGACAACAGCTCTCAGTTCGTGGGGTCCAGTCCCACACGGAATGGTCGCGATGCACGCGGTTTGCCACGGGGTGACTGTTTATCTTCCAGCGGTTCCTTCCGACACGCCGCGCTCACCTGCACGTCTGCGTTAGCGACCAGAAGTCTCTCACATCCTGCAGCTGAACAGCCACCAGGGCCCTGACCTCCTGCGGCAGCTTGAGCAGCTCAAAACAGCCGCCTGCGCCTTTGGCTGATGCGCCTGCGCCGACACCCGTTGCCGTGCGTTGAGGCATGCTGCTGCCCTGCATCGTAGACACGTATCTGAGCTCGTGAGCACGGGAGTTTATACAATTATATGGAGTCCTCGCTGAGCTGCTGGGGATTGTTTGGCCTTTGGAAAGAGAAATATGAAGTACAAAAATGGGACGAGCTCGCAAATGTCGCGTTGGGTGCATCTGGCATGTGCGCAGGCCGGTTGTACGGCTGGCTGGTGCTTCCCATTGCTCCAAGGCGGGCCCCAAAATTTGCTTCTGATTATGTGCGTTGGACGGATGATGCTGTGGAGGACCACCTGTGAGCCGGGGGGTAAGCCAGGGGCAGGAGAACATGCGCATGCCGTGACAAGGAGAGAGCGGTGTGTATTGTGCAAGTACACGCAACATCGCATATAGGGCACTGCAGCATGCACCAGAACAATACATGCAGACCCATTTACCCATGTCCAAGTGCCTGGTGTCCATGCAGACGCGCTTGCACGCGTGTGAGCCTGCAACATACAAGAGAGCCAGCTGCATGCACCAGTGAGCGGGCCAAGCAAAGGTTGGACGGAGAGTAAAGAATTACTAACAGTGGGATTTGGTGATGTTAACAGGAGAGTATTATAACTGACGAGCTGGGATGGTACGCAACACTACAGCGCACGTGCAATCGGCACTGACAAGGGGAGCGATAGCATAGCAACGACCAGGGTTGGGCAGAACGAACATAAGGTCCGGCATGCAGGGTAAGGTGTGGCTAGCAGACTGGAAAGCAGCTTGTCCGGCGCATACCTTGCGCCCATCTTGGTAGCCCCCCCTTGCCCCAGATGCAAATCACCCTGGTCTCACTCTCTTCCTCTCCTCTGCGAGTGCCCCCGGCGCCCCCGACAGCGTACGCCCGTAGCGGATCTTGCGTTTTGGCTGCCGTCAAATACATCTTGCCCGTGACAATAGGCCCAAAAACTCAACCGACACCTCAAGCGTACTTCGTTCTGACCCATGCACAAGGAACTGGGCAACAGCTAGACGAAGCAGCGTGCAACGAGCAGGCCAATATATATTCAACGCGGCTATAGGGCTCGTCCCAGCGCCTTGGCGCGCTGCTTGGCACTATGCGTGCTGTGCAGCCTGCCACTGCTGCTGGGCCTCTTGGTAGAGCAGGGGAGTGGCCACGGTTCATGCAGGCCCCTGCAACACAAAGTCAGTCCAGACATCATAGCCATTATCACGCCTCTACATCAAGCCACAACCAAAGCAATGGTTGGCTTAGCATCGCCACGTCACGCTGTCAAGCGAGGACCCTTGTGGTGGGTGCATACGTGCGTTCAAGTGTGCGCAAGCGCGTGTGTTCTCGTTGTGGTAAGGCGTGCACAAGCTATTTTGCAAGGAAGAACAGCCCCTTACTTTCCGCTGTTATTGTGTAGGTATCACGGGCGCTCTTCGACCCTCCACCGTTCTCACCGGACAAGTTGCGCATTCAGTTTGCACCTGGGTCGACTCCACTAGAGCCAGCACCCCCACAGCGGCGAAGGTACACCCTCACACACAACGACATAACTGGCAGGCTGAGTCTCACCATTGGCGCTGACTACAACCACAGCCAGATATCAGGCTTCTACACGCGCTTGCTACGTGATGAGGTTATTGCTGAGTGGAAACCCAGCCCCAGCAAGGGTTACGCTCTGCACGTATATTGCCATGTCAGTGGTGAGGAGCGGTGGCTGGCGCCGCCGCTGCTGCGAAACTACATCTTCCGACGCGAGATGCCCCTGGTGGGTGCGAGGGTGTTGATGATGTGATGATGGGAGGGTCTTCATCCTCCTTGAAACATTCCCTGTGAATGGAAGGGGAGCAGAGGCTATGTTGTTGCACCTTGAGCTTTGTGAGTGCTGACAGTCTGGCTCGTTCACGGTTCTTGTGCACAGGTTTTGGACACATTCTTGTATGCTGACAAAGCGCTCCTCGCCCGCTACCCACAGCTCAGTAGCTCACAAGTTTACATTCATTTCCACTCGTCAGTGCAGGTAAGGGGGTTTATGTGACACAGTGCAGCGCATGGATATTCTTAGACCGACGTGTGCACAACCGCGCCGTTGTTGGTTGCGTGCAAAGTGCAGCTCGCCTCCTGCTGTACTGATGGCTTGTTTTAGGCCTCACTATACCCTGCGCTGCTTCAAATCTGCTCAGGAACTGGACACCGTTGAGCGCTGGGGCCAGCTCGGCGACCGCAGCACGTGGGCTCGAGTGCCGACGTCGATACTCTTGCGTGTGCTGTTTGCCGTATTCGGCTGGCCACCTAACCTAAAGCCACAGGCTGCAGACTTATCCATGGACGCCCCGCTTGCCTCGCGGGACGACTCCATGGACTCTCTCGACCTGCCTAGCTCGCTCCCGCAGAGCGCAACGCAGCCTGTGGTTCAGCTGGCGAGCGGCAGCTCTGCCTCGAGCAGCACCGTAAACAGTGCCGCGAATGGGGGAAGCAGCAGCCACGGCAGCAATAGCAACAACAGCAGCAGCAGCAGCAGTAGCAGCAGCATACCAAGGCCATCCTGGGCTGACCCCAGCCCAGGAGCGCCTGTCCCAACCGTGGCAAGCGCCGCTGACCGTGAGCAGCAAGCGCCACAACCGCCCACCCGCTTTACACCGTCCTTGTTAGACAGTGCTGGCACAGGCAGTATGGACGACGTCGGTCTACAACCCCAGCCTGTTGTTGTAAGCAACGGAACCACGAGAACCTCAGTGGTGGGGCTACGAGACGGCAGCACTGCTGCTGGCGGCAGGCAAAAAGTGGAAATAGGACCAACGCGGTTCTACAGCATCGCCCTGAAGCGTGCTCTGCCTGTCCTAACACGAGGCATAGACACAGAGCGCTTGTAGCAAGCAATCATAGCAGCGCGGGGCTTTTGTCCTGCACCCAGCAGCAGCAGTGGTTGGCCGCAGCAGCTGCCAGGCCGAGCTGGTGCCGCGTGACCCGAGAGCGGAGAGTGGTTTTATTTTCATGTTATGTTTGTGAGCGTTGTTTCGTTTGCGGTGGCTTGGGTGTACTGTAAGGCAGGATGGTTTCAACCTCTCTGCCCCTGCACACTTGGCCGCGTTTGTCGAGAGTGCACGTATGTGTGAGTTGTGTGATTCTGCTTCAATCTATTCACTCTTTGTGCATGTAGGTAAGGGAACGGGCTGCGGCACGTGCTTGTCCCCGCATGCATGGCCGAGTCACACCGCCGCCCGCCCTGCCGGCCCTGCCAGCCTGTCCCTGCTGGCAAACCCACATGCAATCATGCAAGGCTCCCACGTCATTGCCTAGCATGCAAATCATGTGCAGGGCCACCTAACGCACTAAGAACCCGCAAGCGTGCATGCGAACGCGTATGCCTAGGTGTTGTGTGTCTTGCACTGGCCCCTCATACCTTCACACGCCACGAGTGTGGACCGATATTTCTCGCCCCCACCTGCCTTCATCTAGGTTCACCATCCTGTCATAAGGCTGCTGCAGCTCCGGTGTGTTGCTTGGTGGAGATTCCACAAATTCTCACTCATCAGCTATGGCCGTTGCTCAGTGTGTGTGGCGTTTCATGCCGGTACAGTTGGGACACACCCGCACTCTCCACGCAGGAGTGGGTGGCTGAGTGCTGGCACTGCCTGCCTCCTTGTAAATTACAACCTCGAAGCGCATCAGCAACCAGGGTATGACGTCGTACATGCCCAGCCTGAGGTCAGGCTTGATAACGGCCTGCCATGCCTGTTGCCAACAGAATTGTTGGTAACGGGTAACGGGCATTTGGCTTATTGGCAAGCAACCTACCTGCCGCCACAGTGCGATACCATCACAACGGCTGCCAGGTGGTGCAAAATGCACGCGCTTCTGAACATAGCAACCTTTGGGGGTTACTAGCAACACTTGCAACTGCGTGCCATGCAATGCAAACTATCATATCAGCAGCAGCCGCAAAGAATGAAAGGAATCCGCTCCCTGAATGCATTGCGGGGATGGTCTACTGGGATACTGATCGGCCTCCCGCAAACTGAGGGATGACCAGTGCGGGTGAACAGGCAGACGACAGTACAACACCCCTGCTGACGAGCAAAACTACCATAGGAAGCAACAACTGAATGCCTCAATGTTTGTTGTAGCACAAAACGCGGTGAGTGAGTCGTGTGACTGGCAGGCCAACAACAGGACAGGGAGTTGTAGAATGGTATGGTACATGGTAAAGTACAAGCAGCATGAAGGATGCACAGCCAAAGGGCAGAGCGTGATGCCAACTGACGGTGTAACTCACACCTCTGGATGTCATGCAGCAATCATACGCTGATTCATGCAGCCGTTGGTGCTTTAAGAGGCGGGGACCGCGCTGCCGGCTGCCGCATGGCATGGCAGCTCCGCACGCTGCTCGCCGCTGGCGGCGCCCCAGGGAGCGTCCGCCGCCAGCGTGTCCGCCACCTGCGCCGGCGCAACGCCCGCGTTGCAGAGGTTGGCGAAGAAGCGCGTGTGGCGCATCGCGTACTGGTCCATCGCCCCGCAGCCCGCCGCCGCCTGCCACGCGCCCACCATGCCGCGCAGGCAGTCCCAGTCGTCCACCAGCGGCCGGCCAGGTCCCGGGCGCGCGTCCAATCCATCCCACACCAGCGCATGCGCCAAGGCATCCACCAGCACCATGGAACCGGCATCAGCCTCCGCCGCCACCTCTGCCGTTGCCTGTCCCACACCCTTGCCGCTCTTCACAGCCTTGATGGTGCGGAGCTCGTCCATCGTCAACGCGCACGCGCCGGCGTCTGCGCGGCTGCAGCGCTTGGCGTTGAGCGCCGCCAGCGCAGCGGCCGCGGGGGCGCTGAGCTGCGGGTGGTGGCCGTTGCCGTAGCTGGCGGCGGCAAACGTGGCTGCCAGCATGCTCTGCAGGCGGGGGAGGAGCGCCGAGTTTGCGCCAGCGGGGTTGGCGGAGGAGGAGGCTGCGAGCACGCGTGTCGCCAGGTGCGTCATGGACGCATCCAGCCGGGTGCGCTGCTCTATGGCTGCGCTCAGTTCGGCCTGCAGACACAAACAATGCAAGCAAGGGCAACAATACCGTACATGATTGAACGTGCAGCATGCGGTAAAATGTGGATGCAAGCATGCCTGCGAGTGTGTGTAAACAGGGGGCCGAGCTGAAGCCAGGGAGGGGCACTGCGCGCGGGCTGGACATCAAGCCACACAGCGGTGTGGACCATACGCTGCCAAACACTGCAGATGCAGGAGCGACGTGCCCGCCAAACATAACACAGTAGCAACCGCAAGGCGGCACTTCCGATGACCGCCAGGCGGCCCACCAGCTCACGCAGCGCTGTTCACTCACACCTGTGCACACCCACAAGCATATATGGATACACGCACATGCACACTGCATGGCCGCACGGGGATCCCATTTCAAGTTTTTCAACCCACCTGCGCCTGGGCCCGTGACGCCTCGTCCTTGGCCTTCCGCACAGCCATGCGGAGCGGCACCAGGTCCGCATCACGCTGCGGCACCGCGCTGCCGGCAGCAGCGCCCTTGGCGGCCGCCGCCGCCGCGGCCGCGGCCCGGCCGGCCGCCAACGCCCTCCTGGCGCCCTTCTTGGCTGAGCCTGAGCCCGGCTGTGACGCGGATGAGGCCGAGAGCAGCGCGGAGCCGGGTGCGAGGGAGGCCGCTGTGGCGCCGGTGTTGTGCATGCCCTCGTAGTCACCGGTGCGCTCGGCGGAGATGTCCAGCGAGC
>BDDA01000012.1:133828-167607 GCA_001662385.1 Chlamydomonas asymmetrica | reverse complement strand
GTTTGGGGGTGGGGGGGGGGGTGACAGTCAAGTGAGTCAAGGGTGTTACGATATGGTGCGCGTACGGATGGATGGCGGACATGGCAAAGCTTGGCACAATGGGAGCACGCTTTAACCTCCTGACAGAACGCGGACATGTGTAAGCATGCAACGTGGCATGCTCACCGTACGTTGTCCCCAGGCCGGACTGCAACACAAGTGGTCACACGGTGCATGCAATGCCCAGGTTGCAGTGTCACCAGGCGATCGCAGCCAATCATTGAGAAGCAGTGCACGGCCATTACCAGTGTGATATCAATGCGATACCAATTCAGGGCCGATGCAGTACATCTAGTACATCCAGTACGCTACCTTGATGAGCTCCTGCGTGAGGTCCTCCACCTCAGCGTTCTCCATCCACGCGACGCTGTAGAGGTCGCCCAGGCAGGTGCTGAACTGCTCAGCGGGGCCGGGGTCCATGCCTGCACATGACACCGGCACCAGCAAGCGGCATATTGCTCATGTATTATTGTATTCATAATGCTTAATGCCTCGGGGTATAGGTGGTACGAATATACAGAATACGATGCAAACATAAGAGTATACGACTCAGACGTGTAATTGTAGAGGGCAACGGGTGATTCGTGCATCACACATGGAGTGGCAAGTTGGTGCGGCTTAATGCCAGCATACGAGTATCTCACCCAGCTGTGTAACTGTGCATCCAGTACTGGCAAGTACACTAGCCAGAGCTTACCAGGGCAGTACGTCCCCCAGGAGCTCTCAAACGCATTTGAGGCGGTGGTGGCGTAGATGCTGAGCGTGTTGTCCAGCAGACCCTCAAACATAGACCCGCTCTCGCACGCCTGCAGCATGGGCGAGCCAGGTGCAGCGCGTGCCGCTTAGTGACGGGCAAATGCGATCACGTGACGGAACATATGCACAGTGGGATGGTGCTGGCTAGGCCTCCGAAAAGGATCAGCAAAAACGGACACAAGGTTGACAAGGTCAAGGATGATATCCAAGGCAACATGCAGGCCTCGAGGTCAGGAAGGTGGTTGTCCGGCCAACAAACAACACCCCGTGCGAACCCCCCCCCACACACACACACACGCACACACATGCACACACATGCACACACATGCACACGCACATCGAGTCACAGCCGAGTGCTACATGCATGCAGCGCATGTGTCTCCTCCCACCTCAATGAACAGCACGGCCTGCGTGTAACCGCGCTTCTGGTGCTTGCGCTGCAGCGCGCCCATCAGCTGGTCGGCGTACAGGAAGTCGCCTGCGCGAGGAGGTTGAGGAGGGGCAGGACGCCGCAGGCATGGGCAACACAGGTCGGTGCTAAATTGAAACCAAATGAAGTTTGTTCAGACGAGTATGAGTCATGACACGCTGACTTGCAGCATGCGTTGTGCTGTGCACGTTTTGTGCTCAACTGCCACGTCGGAGTCAGCAACGCAAGCGGAGGGGCAGGGTGACTGAAGCACTCTACCCGTTTGTGGACACACCAGTGTTTGCACACAACCTCGTGCTGTGGCATCTGCTGGCATGCGCACCCATTCTGAGTGTGAGGGTCCGCCAGTGCAGTCGGCTGCGGCGTAACAAACATGGATGGAGAGGCGGTGCCATAACCAGGCTTCATAAACTCACCTACAGGCATTCCCAGCACCCCTGGGGCGCCGTGGTCAGAGTAAAAGACAAAAATGCGGTCGTGGGGCCCGCTGGCCAGCACACGCCCGGTGCCAACATGCGCCACGGCCGCGGCGTCGCCCTCCAAAACGGCAATAAAGTTGGCAGCGTTAACATCGTTGCCCTGGTAGTCAACACGGATGCCAGCATACACGTCCTGGCCGCCTGTGTTGCGTAAGCAAGTGCACAGCGTGCACAAACACCTTGCGTAACCACCATGTCGGACATGCACAGCACTGGTGGTGACGAGAGACTTTAACCAGTGTCACCAGCACTCAGATAGCAGAATCTTGCATGAACTCGCACCCCACGTGTTGGTAGACGTGAGTTGAGCCGCTACGGAAGATCACCAACAGCCATGCTAAGCGGGACATCAGACGGTGGCAGCGAAAGTGCCAACAGTAACCAAACGGTATTCTGCACAAGCACATGGTGCCGGCCTAGCTTCAAGAAGGCTGCGAGTATGTGTGTCTACCCCGAAACCACTCGTACCTGGACGATTGAAGATTTGCCCAGGATAGGGGTTGTCAGTGTTTTGGGCAATGTCATTGAACATCATAGTGACTATGTGCTGCGGCAGCAGGCCACCTCGGCGAAGCACCTACAAGAAGTCCGACAGTGGCAACGGTTAGCACTCACGGTGATATGACTGAGTCAGCGCAACGCGCCTTAGCACTGTGAACAGAATGAAAAGTTCACCTGATAGGCATGGCTTGCATCTGCTTGGTGCCTGTAGTTACTCCACCCCGCCGACCCCGCAACCACAAGCCCCCAGTGCTTGCGCACACTTTTGTCGTCTCCATCTTCAAAATCCACCGACTTCTCGGCAGGCTCGCTTATTGCGGACCAGGGTGCAGTCTTAATGTGCTGTTCACTACCAGATACTGCTGGGCTGTCAACCTCAGGTTGCCGACCGTGGCTAACGTCAGGCAGCAGTCCAGCGGAGTTCAAAGCCTGAGTGGCAGCGCGCCAAACGCGTGTCCACCAGCTGCTGTGGTGGCAACCACCTTTAACCTCAGCGTGGTTGCTAGCCTGGTGTGTGCTGGGCAGTTGTGTCAGGTCGCGGCGCTGACCGCTGGTGGCATCTGCACACGCAAGCCAGCACAAAAGTCGGTAAAATAAATAAAATGTCACTCCAAGACAGAGCCAACGGCTTTTCAGGCAAACAATTGAATACAGGTCCCTTTAACCGTGCAGGGCCATGCCATATAGCAAGGCTTTGCGTGTTTCCCTTTGCGCCATTAACAACCCTAAAGCTTCCACTAGCTCCGTTGTCCCAGCCACCGCTTACCACTGAGAAGCAGCACCGATATCAGTAGCAGCAGGCACCAAGCTTGCCAGGGGTTACGGCCAGTCATAGCGCACAGCCAAGCCAAAACGGTTGATCGCCAGCAGGTTTCGGGGGGTCCCGCTTTCTGTACAATACTTGCAGTTCGCCCCGCAGTGCTCAAGCGTTAAACAACACTCAAAAGGTAACCCAACGCATCTCCTTTTCTGCCACAGCACTTGGTGCCCTTTTGTGCACATAAAGCCGCACGCTCGCATTATTGCATCCCGTCTGCATCCCGCCCGCGCACAGGCAACGGCATTTGCGCTCGCATGAGTTTGCTCGGTGGAGCACATGCCATTCCTGCCCAGACCCTGCTTGCTTCGATCCACGCCTCTGAGCCTCACGAGTGCTTCTGACTTAGCACCTGACAAGAGCTACGCTGTGCCTGCACCAGCTCCGGCTTCATAAGACCGCGCAGGACCGCTGCCTTGGACAATGTAGCCTCAGACAGTGTCTTCAAGCGTTGCGAGCATACGCGCCGGCATGGAGCCAGACACTCCTATGCGGGCGCCCCCGCCAACATCCTGGTCGATGTTGAAGGCCAGTGCGGGTGCGTCGGACCGTATCTTGGCTGCTTCACTTGCTTGTCCTGGAGTCTCTCACCCAGGTAGTTTTTCAGCGGTCTTAACTGAGCTGAGGCCTGCCCTGAACTGAAAGACGTGCGCAATGGCATGCTTTCATCTGGCACAGTTGGGGACTGGGAGGCATGTGGGGAGGCCTTCTTTAGCAGGGAGCCACTGTACGATATGGCCTGGGAGGACGTGGACCTGGCAGAGAAGAGGTGTGACCGCTTGTGCTGTCCAGTGCTGGAGGACAGACGCCCTGCCGTGGCAGTTGAGCGTTGTTGTGACGCAGCACGCATCGACCTCCGTTGTGATTATGCTTCCTGCATTCGGCGTTTGCGCTTGCACGCTGTTTAAGCGTCCAGCACCAGGAGGGCGCTGCATCGTGCCGCCTTCGTAGGCAACCACATTGTAACTGGCGTACGCTGATCTCACAAGCACTCAACTGTCCAAGGACAGGCCACCGAAGCACAACCATGGTCTTGTCTTGTGCACACCCCGCATAACTACGCCCAAGCACATGGGGTGGGTAGGTACCCCCCCCGTCCCACCCACTCGCACCCACATACGCCCGTTCTGCTCGAAGCATGCACCGGGGGGGGGCAGGCACCAGCACACACAGAGTAGCTCCAATCAGGGCCTGGTTGCACTCAAACTCACGTGTCTGCACGCACCGCCGCATGAACCCTGTTCATTACTCACAAACCTGCGTATATCCATCCACCCATATCCTGCCGCATATGTGCTGTATGGTACGGTAATACGGTATGCAAGTACAGCTTTAAGCTTCACACGTGGCAGCATACAATGACTTGGGTAAACGGATAGCAAGCACAGGGCCGCAGGCCACCCGGCTGTTGTAATGTACATGCTGCGAGTGCTGCTGTACGACCGAGCTGCCTACGCTGCCTCACACACATCTCGCATTTCAGGGTGGCGTGTGCGCCCTTCGGCGGGCCAATCGCGACGGTGCGGGACGAGCGCCTGGTGCTGCAGCTGTCCGCGGGCACCAGCCTGCGGCCCGTGGTGCGCACCTTCACGCCCGCGGGGCGCGAGCTGGGCAGCATGGTGTGGGAGCGCGGCGCCATCGTGGACTGGGGCTGGAGCGACCGCCAGGAGCTAGTGGTGGTTGAAGCTAACGGCAAGGTGAGGTGAGGGGCGCCCCAGCGGCGGCAGCAGCGGCTGTGGTCCGCGCAGGAGCGCGCGGACCGGCCGCGTGCGATGCAAATCCATGCACTGTGCTAAGCGGCATACGGGTCATGGTGCAGGTATCATAATCTAGGTATCTGCCGAAGTGGTGTTGTTTTATATGGTGTGCTGCGCAGGTGTCCATGTACTCCATGTTCTGTGAGCGGCTGCGTGAGGTGTCGCTGGGCGGCGTGGTGGAGCGCCAGGGCGTGGCGGCGGCACTGGTGTACGGCGACGGCGTCGTGGCGCTCACCGCAGGTACTGCTTAGTGCTGACTCCTACTGCTAATACTATTACTGCATCGCCCTGACATGGACAAGCACACACGGCGTCACAACGCAGTGAACGCACCGTGCACGTGCACTTGCAGAGGCAGGCATTCCTGGCATGCTGGACAGTGGCAACACAAGCTCCAAGGGTTCTGTGTGTGTACGTACGCTGCACGGTGGCACTGCAAAGCGCCCAGAAGGCTGTGTGTGTATGTCCTCAACGTTTCCATGCTGTTGAGTCATCCTCGCTATCCTGAGGGAGTTTGTGTTAAGGTGTGTGAAGCGTTGAGATGTTGGCAACGTATGCATGCTCGTGCATTGGTCCACCTGCGCACCCTCAAGCACATAAGAGTTGCCGTAGCGCTGTGACCTCTCTGCAAATTGCACAGTGGCCAGCGCTTACCATGTCCACGCTTGAAATGAAGCCTTTACGCTGGACCGTCCTTTACTGTCCTTCACCCGCCATCCCAACGTGCTTGCACGCAAATGCGTTCTGCTTGCAGGGGTTAGCGATGGGGGGTCCACCTCAGCCTCGGGCCCAATCCGCCCGGTTGTGCTAGGCGGCCCAGGCAGTACAGCAGTAGGAACAGCCACCACGTCGGGTGGCGTCGGCGCGGCAGACGCGGCAGACGAGCGGCCGAGCCTGTGGGTGGTGGCTGGGCTGTCAGAGCCGCGCCCCACACGCCTCGCCAGTGTGCCGGGCTTGACGGCTGTTTTGCCGGGGGGGCGCACCCCGCCCCTGGCGGTGATCGAACCGCGGTTCTCGCTGTCCACCGGGCTGGAGGTGCGCTAGTTCCCACGATTATCACTATACGGCGGCGAGTGATACACCACGCACGCATGCATGCACGCAGTGTGTTCGCCCCTGCAGTGTGTTTCGCTCGGGTCCCAGCATCTAGCAGCCCATATCCGGCTGTGCGGATGCCTCGCCCCTCCTCACCTGGGTTGTGCTGCTAAGGATGTCTGTGTGACTGTGCTGTGGTGCTTGGCTTGACTTTTCTGGCTGATCCGCAGGTGCTCGTGGGTGTGGGCTCCGTCATTTGGCAGGTGCGTGCATAGTAGCTGAGTGTGAGGGAGCGCCCATCATACCAAGCCAAGGGGTAGCGTCCTTCGCTGGAAGGGCAGACACGGTGGTATCAGTTGGTTGTTTAACCTTTACACGGGCCGACTGAGCATGTTTGCTGGAGGGTGGCTGTGTTGCACACGCAAGCACAGTGAATGTGACTGTGGGGGTTGGCATTAAACGTGTCTTTACGTTGACAGCCAATCACATGGGTAGTCATGCCTCACTGTCGCCCATCGATAACCGAATCCGTGCCTTGAATCTGGCCTTGAATCTGGTAAAACATTGTGGATGCGTGTTACGCCAATCGACAACTGAAGTGTTTACCGGGCTGTATGTGTATGTGCAAAGTAGGGGTTGTACCGTAGTACCTGCTGTCACTGATGAATCAGTGACTGTGTTCTCTTGAAAACCTCCGCTGTGTGCAGGTGGATGACCGCAGCGCTGCCGACCAGCCGCTGCAGAGCAAGGGTGCTGCGCACGGCTGCACCATCCAGCAGCTGGCGGTGTCGCCGGACGGCCAGTTCGTCGCCGCCTACAGCTACGGCGGCCAGCAGCAGCAGGGCAAGGCGCCAGATGCGGGGGCCTCTCAGAGGGACCAAGGCGGGGTGCTCACAGTCATGTCGTCAGGTGTGTGTGAGAAAGCGACGACCATGGGGCCATGCAGTGTGATTGCTGTCGGGCCGTGCAATGTGCATATGCGTCAGGTGCGTGTGCACTTGAAGCTGTGATGCCAAGTGAGGGTTCCAGCTATCCTGTTGATGTCACCTTTGACCTTTCTCTGCACTGCATGCACTGCTCGTACTGCACTTGCTGCTGTGCTCCCTGCAAAGCACCAGCGATAGCACGGACATAACATGTACTGCGCTCAGCGCCGCTGGGATGACGCAGCATGCAACAAACCCTGCGCTCTTGGGTATGAGCACTGGGTGCAGACTTCAGCAAGCAGCTGAGCGAGTTTGAGGCGCAGGCGGGCGGGCCCCCGCTGGCGATGTGCTGGTGCGGCAGCGACGCGCTGCTGCTGCTGTGGCCTGAGCTACTGCTGGCAGTGGGGCCGTATGGGGACTACTGCTCGTGGCCGCTACTGATGGACGAGCACGTTCGGGTGAGGCGAGCCACACACAGGCATCTCGACTCGACGGTCGTACGGTCCCTTTGGGTTGCTCCTGCTTAGCTTCCTGAGCATGGATGATTCACGCTGGTGTTGCTGCCTGGAGCGGGCATGGATGATTGATGCACTGTGCTCACAGTGGCACGCCTTGTGACCAGTGTCAGAGCATCTGCGCTTACGTGTCCATGCGGCTGGTTGCAGGCATTCTGGTCCTTACAATGCATGCCACGTGTTCTTGCGCCGCGATTGATTTTGCCACCAGCAAGTTGCAAGCCCTGCACCTGTTGCCGTACTGGCATGCTGTCTTTGGTGCCACCTCCCACCTCCACCTGCCACTGCCACCACCGCCACACCTGCCGTGCGTGCAGCTCATCCCCGAGGTGGACTCGGCGCGCCTGCTGAGCTCCTCCCGCCACGACCTCATCCGCCGCGTCAGCACTGCCGCGGCGCAGCTCTTTGCGCCCGGCTCCACCGCGCCCGCCGCGCAGCTGTGGGACGCTCGCGAGGCGTACGACGCCGCGGACCCGCGCGCTGACCGGCTGCTGCGTGGCCTGGTGGAGGCGGGGCAGCTGGGGGAGGCCGTGCGCACCTGCGTGGAGGCCGCATGTGAGGGATTGGGATCGGATCACGCGCGCATGAGCAGGCGTAATGCTTGTCACATGCGTTGTGCATGGTGTAGGCAGTATGCTACGCGCCAATCGGTGAGAGTGGCAAGCAACTCGCCGAAAGCTTGGTTGATGTGTGGTCAACAACAAGCTGCAAGCCCAGTGGGATTTGCCACTCATGGTGTGCAATCTGCCTCACCAGCACATGGTGTCTATGGTGGACGTGCACCTGTCACGTCTGTTATCACCATTCCATAACAGCTCTCGCTGTGGCAGTGTTGTGCATTCCTGTTTGCAACCCCAGATTGCTCAGGTTCGCTGCCTCGCTGCCCGACCGTCTGGCCGTGTTTCTCAACGCAGGCCAGGACCTAGTGGTGGCGCGGCAGAAAGCGCTGATGCGTGCCGCAGTGTACGGTCGCGCGTTCGCCCCGCCGTCCTTCCCCCCGGACCTCCTGCACAGCGCCGCGGTGCGGCTGCGCGTGCTCAATGCGTTGCGGGACGGCGGCGGTGACACCGGTAGCAGGAGCAGCGATCCTGGGGACGGCGTGGTAATGCCGCTGACGGCGACACAGCTGGAGGTGCTGACGCTGCCTGTGGTTGTGGCCAGGTACGGTAATCGACCACAGACGTTTTCGCAGCTCCACCCACCACATTTAGTCCTCACCAAGCGGGCAGTGTCGGCTTGGCAGCACAGCTCCATGTGAAGGGATGTAACCGTAACCTGCGCATGCATCCTGCGTGTATTGACTGTTACATGGCTCTATGCGAAATCCGTGGTTGTGTGCTCTGACTGCCACAGTTCACAGGTGGCCAGAGTGTGTGTGCATCCGCTCCTTGCTATTGCCAAACACTTCGTGACTTATTGATCCTGCGTTGACATGCTTCTGTACCCTTCTGAGGTGCCCACACCGCAAACACCCAGCCAGCTGCATGTGTGCCTAACGCACCAGCCGGCTCGTGTGCTTGCCTTCACGTCAAGACATGCACCCTCGGGGATGGATGGCGGACATTTACTGTTGTGGCGTGGCGTGCAACATGAACCGTGCACGGGGTTCAGGTTGGTGGCGGCACGCCAGTGGCTGCTCGCCTATCGCATCGCCGGCGTCATTCAGCTGCTGAGCCCCGCGCCAGCGCCCAGCCTCATGCCAGCTGCGGCAACGTCGCTCACGGGCGCCACCGGCGTTGCGGGGCCCGGCGGAGCGGCGTCGGCGGGCGGGCAGCTGCTCAGCGGGGGCCCGGCGGGCCTTGCGCACGGCCCGGGCGCGCTGCCGCCCTCGGCCGCCGCGGCTGCTGTGATGGCGTCGGCGGGTGCGATGAGTGCAGCCTCCGCTCAGCAGCAGGTGCGATGACTGCCCATCCACAGCGTCCGACGACAGCCCGTGCTCGTGTTGTGAACATGAGCAGTACAGTCCATGAGCAGTATGAGCAGTACAGTCCATGAGCAGTACGATCCATGTCCGCATTAGTTTTCAGCGCACCGCGGCCAGCTCCACACCTGACGGTGCATCGTGCTGTGATTGAAGCCGGGCGTTGTGCTGCTTGTATTTCAGTTGCTTCACCGTGCTAGCGATCTTCCCCGGACCAGAGGCTTATCCGCCATATGGCCGCTCCCCACCTGATCCTCTTACGTTCATACATACGTAACACACTGACCCACATGCGTAGGTGCTCATCCAATGGGCGTGCGCCAAGATCAGCGCTGCGTCGTCGCTAGGCGTGGACGACTTGCTGCTCAAGGAGCAGGTCGCCACCAAGCTGAGGCCCTGCCTCAACATACGCTTTGCCCCCCTGGCAGCGCACGCACAGGTGGGAGGGCGCCGCAGTTTGCGTGGGTGTGGCGTGTTTGGGCATGGCAGCATGTCCGTCGTAAGGCGGACGACAGGCAGCTGGTTAGCTTGTTAGCGGGTTAGCTTGTTATTGCCTTATTGGAATACTGTTTTGCGAATGCGACAGTTTTGTGATGCTACAGCCCCCGCCTCCCTCGGGTCCTGTCGTCCCGCAAGGCAGCCTTCCCTGGGCCTCCATGCCCCCGGCCCCACCGGTTACCGTCCACCAACGCGAATAAACACGCTTGTCCTCACATACCCATCCTTCAGCTGTCAATCCCGAATGCTATCCCGATGGCCCGTTTCCAAATATATGACAGGGTATCGATCAACTGGTTACCATCAGCTCAGCATCTAGCCGAGCCTGTACAGGCTGTTTCGTTACCGCTTACTAGGTGCAAGATCAGTGTGACTCTGTAACGCCATGTCGATTGCTGCAGGCGGTGGGCCGGCGGCGCCTGGCGCTGAAGCTGCTAGAGGAGGAGAGCAGCGCGGCGGCGCAGGTACCGCTGCTCATCAGCCTGGCCATGCCGCCGCCCCCGCAGAGCCACGGGGGTCCCGGCGGCGACGCCAAGGCCCGTCAGCAGCAGCAGCAGCAGGCCGCGCAAGGTGCGAACAAGGGAAGGGAAGCAGCATACCATAAGTGATCCTCAAATGGTCCTCACTGCATGCAGCTTATGGGGGACAGGGGGACATGGGGAGACATAGAGTGTCGTAGACCATCGCAGACATCCTGAATGGCCTGATTGACCAAGCCAATCGCCTGGGCTGATCGCACACATCCTGCATGCCTGCTGATCCACCAAGCGTTCAATCAATCGGCGGCGTCCTAGCCTGTAATCGTTCCCGTCCCCAAAAACATTCAATCATGCAGCCCCCCTGCCCCTCCAGGCATGCGTATTTGGCTACCGATACCGGTAGGGGGGACACCCTATGGTGTCCCCCCTATGGTGTCTCTCCTACCCCTTACCTGGCTGGGCACAACTGTTGACCGCTGCTGCTGCTGCTGACCGCTGCTGACTACTGTGCTGATGGGTGTGACCCTGCAGCGGCACAGGCCAGCGTTGCGGCTGGACACCCAGTCGAGGGTGCCACCACCAGGCTGTACAGCCAGATGCGCTGGCAGCTGACGTCGGTTGGGCACAGAGCACGCTCGCAAGGAGGCGCTGCTTGAGCCTTTGGCACCTGCCAGGCATTCACACTGTGTGCAGATGGATTCAGGGCTGCTGCATCCGATTACAAAACGCCACCAGCATATCCTCCCACATTACCGTACTGCATTAACATACATGCTATTCCCCTACTGCATAAGAATCCACCGCGAGCCCCCATGGCTAACGTGCTCTTCCTGCGTTCTGTCTGATTGCGTCCTGTCCTGTTGCAGAGGACGGCAGCGGTGACGACACTATGGCACGTGCGCTGCGCAAGGCGGTGGAGAGCGGTGACACCGACCTCGTGTACCTGGTGCTGCTGGCGGCGTACGACCAAGTCCGCGCCAGGTGCGTGCCCCGGTGGCCCCGGTGCATGCACCCGTCCCTTCGCTTGCACGGGTCGCCACCACGCAGCACGGTGCGCTTGCGGGGGCGCCCCCTTGTGACGCACCCACGTCATGCGCATGTGTATGTGCTTGCCGGGGGGTCGAGCATGCCATGACCTCCTGAAATTTCAATTCTGTCGCTGACGGACATATGCCACCACATGTGTGGCGCCCTGATCACAGCCGTTGTTGCGAGAACTGTCATATCGTCATGTACGTGTGTGCTGCTCGTCCCTGTGATGTGTGTGTTTGGCGTCGTTGACGCTCAGTACGTGCTGCGGGGGCGATGTGTGTGGGGGGTGGCGGTGCAGGACGCGCTCCCTAGCGGACTTCTGGCAGCTCGTCAACAGCCGTGCGCTGGCGCGCAACCTCTTCCTCAAGTACTGCAGGGACAAGGTCAGGACACGCCACCGGCGTCCTCCTTCAGCTGGCAATTTACTGTACTTGCATACCGTACCATCCTGTAATTTGTGCACAAACCTCTGGGCGTTCTGACCAGTCCCGCTGTGCATCGATGCCATTTCATCCCAAGGCGCGCCTGGCTTGGCAACGGTTAATGTTTGCCGTGCTTTCGCCGCCACGAAACTGCACAGCAGCTCCTAAGCGATGGTCAATGCGTGGTTCCACTTGCACGCCACCATAAACACATTCAAGACGCCAGTGCGGGCGGCTTTGGCTTGCACCTTCATCCGCCCTTCGCCTAAATCCGGCCGTTGCCGTGCAAACACCACGTACGCATCGGTGCCTGCCAACGCGCTCGCTGCTGCCAGTGTGTTACAGTTGTGTGTTCCCGCGGGGCCATGCATTGTGCAGTGTGCGTATGCGTGAGGATAGGAACCTGCACCTGACGATGGCGAGGTTTATGGCTGGGCTGAGCTGTCAGTTTGTGTACCACTGTACTCTCAACTAGTCACCTGTGCTTGTGCGCCCTGCACCTCCCTGTCCCCCCCTGTAGGAGCCTGACCTACTGGAGGAGCTGCTCACCACCGCGTCGTCGCCCAACGCCGCGGCGGCGGCGGCTGCGTCGTCCTCCGGCGCGCCCGCGGTGAGCCCCAGCGTGGCGCTGACGGAGCTTGCGGGGCTGCAGCTGGGGCGCGCGGCGGAGGCCTACGTGGCGGCGTACGAGGCGGGGGCCGCCACGGAGGCGGGGGCGCTGGAGCCCTTCTGCAAGGCGCTGACCGGGGTGGCGGCCAAGTATGGCCAGGTGGGTATAGACACGGATAGGTGGCATGCTGATAAGAGCGAGGAGCTGCATGGTTCCCTGTGCTATGCATGGCCAGGTGGGTGATGGATGCACACTGACCCCCCTTCCCCCGATCCGTAACGCCCCCCCCCCCACACACACACCACACATGCTGTCGGATTTCACCATGGGTTGATTGCACACCCACTCAACCCATCAAGCTGACAATTCGACAACTTGACCACCCGCCTACGCATATGTTTTTAAATGCACATACGCTTTGTTGTCAAGCCATGCCCGAGATTTCTTCAGAATGCGCACGCCTGCATGCACGCATGCGTGCACGGGTGCAGGTGCGTGATGCGGCGTTCCAGCAGCGCGCTGTGGCAGACCTTCAGGCGCTGCGGCGCGACCAGGCCAAGCTGGAGCGCGACACGGGGCAGCGCCTGTTCGTCGGGCTGAGCCTCATCGACACCATCTCCGCATGCATCCGGTGAGGGCGCGCTGGGGAGGAGCAGGTAGCATGTGTGCGGGCTGGCCTGCGGTAGCCGCCACTTTGGCCAGTAACTCCATGTGCTCTAGCAGCGATTGCACGCCTGTTAAACCAGGTGCTAAAACAACTGCTAAAACAGCTTCTTCATGCGGGTAGCACGCTTGATGGTATTCATGCCATGTTGCGTTATCATGTGATCCTGTTTGTGCCACGCGCGTTTCTTGGTGCATCACATCCTTGTTTTGCTGAGTGCAAGGCAGCATGAAAACGTGCAGGGCAATCCGTAGCATCTATGGGCACCGTTGTTGTGTGGGTGTGTTAATGTGTGCCATGGCCTATGCCGAGTGCATGTGCTGATGCGCGTGCATTCGCGTGTGTGTGTGCAGGCTGGGCCACCATAAGCCTGCCGCTGCGCTCAAGAAGCAGTTCAGCGTGAGTGACAAGCGCTTCTGCTGGGCCAAGTCACGCACGCTGGCCGAGTCGCGTGACTGGGAGGGCCTGGAGGCGTACGCGCAGGAGATGAAGCGCTGCCCCATTGGGTAAGGCTCCACCAACACGCTGTCTCAGGCATTCGTCACAGGTGGGGGGGGCGGGAGGGGACAGTGGCCAGAAAAGGGTGGGAGGGAAGGTAGGAGGAGCGCCGGGGGAGGGGGGGGAGGGGCTCTCTCAAAGGAAGGTGTGAAAATGGGTGGGTGTGGGTCTCATCACGGTCTCATGGATACTGCTGGATGCATTGATGGCTCGTCCTGTTGCATGGCTGACTGCAGGGAGGGATGCCGCCCCCTCCTACACCATCTCAAGGCACGTATAGTACCGTGCTGCTGTACTCTGTGCAGGTGGGAGTCGTTCTTGGAGGTGGCCAAGGCGTGGAATGCACCGCGAGAGGCGCAAGCCAAGTGGGTGTGCCAGAGTCCGCCATTCATTGCTGCCCATGGCCTGCAATTCTGTAAGCGTACGATACTTGTTACCACTTACCACTGACTATGCAGGCCAGGGACTGAGAGGGTATGGCATGAACAGAAAGCGAATGCTACAGACTGGAACTTTTGGGACCGAGGTGCAAGTGGATACGCTTGTGCTGGCCTGACGATGTTGTTCGGCACATCGTCATGCCAGCACAGGTGTATCCACCTGTACCTTGGTCCTAGAAGCTCCAGTCTGTGATGGTGTTCGGCACGTGCCCCTTGCACAACTTTTTGCCATACGCCTGCAAAAGCCTCCAGAGATCACGCCGGCTCTCTGTTGCCACGTTGTCAGGGTCACTGTAGTCTCGCACGATGTCCGTCTCGCTCGAATCAGAGCGTTCGCTTATAAAGTTATATGGATGGAGTCATCAAAATCAAGATGCAAGCAATCCGCCTTCATACGGTACTCGTCCGTTCACGAGTTGTTGCTTACGTGACGGATGGGAGTATGACCATATGGTACCGACACGTCGCGCTATGATGGTGGATCTCATGGGCGCATCACCAACCCACACACACTCTAAGACACACACACTAAGACCAACACACGCACACACACACAAAGACCACCTTTGACGTTTGAAAATCAGTCATCATGTGCGCGTGCTGTGGTGTTGCCATGGCACGGTGCGCCCCCCAGGCTGATCGCGCGGCTGCCGGACAGCGGGTCCAAGGCTGAGGAGTACTCGGCGCTGGGCATGGCGCGTGAGGCGGCGGAGGTGGCGGCCAAGCTGCGCGACGGAGACCTCTTTGCGCGCATCCAGGGCGCCGTCAGCGCCACGAGCCCCGCCGGCCTTGCCATCGCGCAGATCAAGGAGCGCTTCGCGTCCACCTTCTCGTCCTCCGCCTCAACCCCGCGATGAGGCGACGATGCTAGCGAGGACTTTCCCAGAGGCAAGGAGACTGTGACAGGACGACGGCGGTGATGGTCGGCAAAAACAGGCACAGTGCACCAACTGCCACGTGAACTGCCTGCATAGCCGAGCTGTTTGCTGCACATGTGCGACTGTGTGTGCAACGGTTTGCAATCGATCCGTGTTACCGCCTGCCCCCGGCTATTCATGCCATGACGCTACCTAGCAACAGTGAGCCCGTGTTCTGCTGTGTGTGGCGTGGGTGTGGGCGTGATGCTGTTAGCTAGCGGTGTGGCCATCCAGACCCAGCCGGACTATGCGACGGGGGGACGCTGGAATTTTCAGTTGCGGACACAGAGCAGGCGATGGGCAACTTGTGTGGCTGTGTCCAGTAGCGAGTGTGCTTTATTGACAGTGGCGTCGCAACACGTTGACATGTGTGACTGGCCGCTGACCGATGGGCGTTCGCTCAAGCTTCTAAGGAGCACAGATAAGCTTGAGTTCTGTTACTTGAGTTGTGTCAAGCTGCTGAAAGCTGAGCGTGTAACCACCTCACGTGCTCACCACACGTCCCAACGGAAGTACTGAGTTTCTCCGGGTGTGACGGTTTCTGTGGTTGGCATCATTGTAGTGCGTACGGCCCGATGCTCTAGAATTCAGTGCTGAGGTTAAGCAACCCTGTGCAGTGTCACACCATAGCAGCAACTGGCGTCCGTTGGCTGGGTTGATGCCAAGCCTGTGTGTGCTGACGTGTATGAGCACAACCAAGGTCTGCCACAGGAACAGCGAGAGGACCTCAGCCTGGGCGCAGCATAGATCTAGGACGAAAAAAAGCTAACAGCATTATGCATATGGGCTAGTGTTCCGCATTTCTCCCCGCGGCGCGCACGAGCACCTCCGTACTGCATTTTTGGATCTCGGGCGCCGCTACTTGAACTCGTCTTCTCAGTCTTCACAGCCACCGTTGATTCTACTTGTTGGGCGTTTTCATCTCTCTCGCCGCTGCTTCTGCACTTCCGAGCTTGCCTCGTATCTCAACAGCGCCGCTCAAACAGCTAGTTCTGTGAACGATTGTTGAATAATGCAGACGCTTGGGGCCACTGGCCTGCAGGGTCGAGCGCTGCTTGGACGCAGGACCACATCCAGCGTTAGCACAGCAGTGGCAGCACCAGAGGCACCTGTCTCTGCACCAGTAAGCATACCTGTTGGCCCAACTTCCGCCATGCGCGCTGGGCTTGCACAGCGAATTGAACGCGTCCTGCTTCATATCTTCACAAGCTGTTGAGCAAGAGTTAACCCAAAGGTACTCACGAGAGGTTCTGGTGTGACCTTCTGTTCTAACGCAGGTTCAGGTGGTGCTGCCTCCACATCTCCGGAACAGTGTAGCGGTGCTGCAAGTCCCGAACGCGACTGTGCCCAGTGGCAAGACCGATGTGTACTTGCTGGGTATCTCACATGTGTCCCAGAAGGGCTGCGACCAGGTGCGTGCGCTTAATGTCAATATGCGGCGGTCATTCCACGGAACGGCACGCTGGATGGAGTCAGCACGTATGGCATCATAAATAAAGCCTCAGCCAAGGACGTGCTACAGTGTGCCTGCTTGTTGGAACCCTGTGCACCCCTTTCCCTCCTCCCTCCCAAGACACGCGCACTGCACATACATGTTTCACGCTCCCCCAGCACCCTAGTCCTCCACCTTGAAACTGCGGTTGCACCATACCACACCACAGCACACTGCGGCGGCGCTTCCCAGCAGCACGCGTGGCTGCATTGGCAACGCCTGTGCTTGCAACAACTTGCAGCCCCCACACTCCACGCACAGGCATATGACCCGCATGAACCTCCCGCCTCACACTATGGTGGGGCGCATACACACCCTCGAGCCTGGGTGCGGCGTGACCCACATCGTGACACGCACCAGCAGATCAGGACGCCGCTGCCAGGTTCGCTACTGGCTAACACGCCTGCATCGGCACCCTGGACTGCATGCGTTGGTGTTGAGTTATGGATGCCGTGTCAAATGGCGTGCGCTGGTGCACACACGCAGGTGCGTGAGCTAGTGCGGCTGGTGCGTCCTGACGTGGTGATGGTGGAGCTGTGCAAGGACCGTGTGGACCTGCTGGTGGACGACAAGCAGCCCAAGGTCACAGCCTGGCACTCACGAAAGGTGCGAGTGCGACCACGTGCTGAACGCGCCATGCGCGTGCGTGCGCCACATCTATGCATGCGATTGGTGCGTTGTTGGCGTATTGCATGCTGCATGTGGGGTGGAGGGTGCATCAATGCATCTCTCATGAGCGCCTAAACTGAAGGCAGACCTCTGTTCTCCTACTTTGGCCGGCCCATTGCATTGATGCACCCTCCATCCCACAGAAACTGATTCCAAAGCAATGCGCCCGATGCTCAATCGCCTAATGCATAAGGTGGGGGAGCGAAGGCCATTTCATGCGCCGGTGAAGCGCTGCACCAGTAGGCAGACGCACAGCAGGGGCACTGCACTAGCAGGAAACAGGAGAGAAAGTTCAGCTGCATTGTTGCATGCCAGCTGAGTGTTTAGGCAAGCAGTGGCAAAGCCCATCGCCGCACTACACCCGAATGCCCTCGATAGTCCTAACGGCTGCTGATGGGTGTTCACGTATGACGGGTGTGGCGGTCAGCGTAGCCAGGCCGCTGCGTAGCTTTCTCTCCCCGCTGACACGCCCGTTGATGCGCTCACTGCTGTTACCCCCTCGCAAGGTTGCGATCGAGGGCCTGCCGACGAGCAAGGACCCCAGCGGCGAGTTCAGCAAGGACAAGCAGGACAAGAAGGACAAGGATAAGGACAAGAAGGAGGAGGAGGATAAGGATAAGGACGTGCCGGCGCTGCCGCTGCCCGGCTGGCCCACCGCGGAAGAGCTGAAGCTGCTGCTGACGAGCCGCCCGGGCCGCCCCGTGACCGCACCGCAGATCGAGGGCGACGTGTTCACGCTGCTGGGCACAGGTGAGCGCAGCGCACAGCGTGCAGGCAGCGCAGACGAGGGAGTCGAGGGGATCGCCTGCACACCCGGGGCGCTCTGCGCGCCCTGCACAGCCCATTGTTTTAGCGCCATCAGCTGCACGCCGTTGCATGCTGCAGGCATCATTGGGGCTGTCCAACAGACGGCGCAACCAGCTGGCATCCCCACCATGCTAACTACACAAAGTACTAAGCGCATTTTTGCTCGCATGCAGCCAGCATGCAGCTGCATCAGCAGCTTCTGACCACAAGCAGGCCATCATCCTGATTGCATGCGGCCACCATGATCGCTGCGCGCAGGCTTGTTTGGCGCCGTGCGGCCTGTGTGTGACAACGCGGGGCCCGAGGAGGTGCCGTCGTTTGTGGTGAGCCCCTCGCCTCAGCACGAGGGCGGCCTGCGCAGCGTGATGGTGCCGCCGCTGGGCGCGATCCGCTTCAAGATCCGCACGCGCGTGCTGCCGCCCATCCACGCCATGGCGCTGCGCCTGGACAGCAGCATACAGGTAAGGGGCGCAGGCAGGCAGCAGCAGCAGTGGTGCAGGCACAGGCGGGGCCGGTCTTGGCCACACCGCCGCGTGTCAGGGGGCACTTATCCGGTGACCAAAAGGACTCGTCAAGGGTGCATGCCGTCGGACCACACGTAATTAATGGCAAAATCACCACCAACCCAACCAAATGAGCCGGGCTGCTAGGCCGCCCAACGTGGAGCCAATTGAATCAACGGCACATACCGCTATACACCAGGCTGCCGTCGTGGCAACGAGGTGGTGACCTGATTGTCAACTGGCATTTGGGATCATGAGTGCCACAACAGTACGTGCAAATGCTGCACCCGGGCGGGGCCGCAGGCCGCATCCTCGGGCCTGGAGCCGCAGCTGGAGGCGCTGTGCAAGGAGGCGGTCGCTGGCTGCAAGGCGGAGGGCGCCCTGGCCGTCAACGTCTACATGCAGCTGCGCGCGGCGGTCATGCAGCTGTACGGCGACACGCCCGTGGTGCTGGCGTTCAAGGTGGGGTGGGTCAGGGCAAGGAGCGGTGAAACAGGGCGAAACAGGGCGGAGGACCCTAGCCGCCATTCTCGGTCATTGGCTTTCTCATGCCGATTGGAAATTGCCAAGGGAACAAATGGTGGAGGACCCTAGCCGCCCGCTTCAGATTTTAAGCTTGTTCGGGGTTCATACATGTCACCAGCGTGCTGCCATGTCAGCATTCAAGGGGTGGTCGCTCCTTGGCGGATATTGCAATCAAGGCCTTGCTTGCACACTGCTCTGGTGGCATCAGCTGACAGCCACCGGGTCTCCGCAACTAACGCGCTGTGCAGTGCTTCAGCCGGCTCCCCGTTACGACGGTGATGCAGGCGATCACATGCACAGGGTGCATGTATTTCGTCGGCGCAGGAGGCACTGCCGCGGCCGGCCGGAATGCCATCTGCAATGAGTTTGACCGATGCACTCGCTATGAGATCCCTCATGGCATCCCATGAGCCCAACATGCGCATGTGTGTGTATGTGTGTGCGCAGGGCGTGGACAGTGGCAACGTGGAGATGATTGTCAAGGCGCGTAAGCCGTCCGACCCCGCGTTTGTTTCGGGGCTCGAAGGCTCGGCGCTCAAGGGCGAGGGCTTTGGCATCGACCCCTTCAGGCCTCAGAAGCAGTCGGTGCAGGTGAGCCCAGCAGCAGCAGGGCGGTACGGTATGCGCACACTGGGGCTGGAGGCAGTGCACGCCAGCGGCGCCACGGATGCCATCATTACGTTCTAAAGAGCTGTCTGACGCGGAGATGCCATCATCACATTTTGCGTACAGTAGTCAGCGTGCTGCAGGCCAGACACGGCATTCGGCAATGATAACGGCCGAGCGGCGGTACGCAAAAGCAGCCTGCGGTGAAGCTGGGTCGCGTGCGTGGTCAATTGGTCACCCACGCTGCTGCATGCACCGCGCACAGGTGAGCAACCGCATGTTCCTGCCTCAAGAGGTCGCGGACGCGCTCAAGGCGCAGTGGCTGCGCACGGAGGCGCCAGCACGCCTGGCCGCCGGCGACGCCTCCACCTCGGCCAGCGCCAAGCCGGCGGGTGTGGCGCAGGCGCCACGGGCAAGGTGAGGCGGCGATGACAGCTCCATGCAGCAGCGCACACGCGCACAAGCTGCCTGCCATGCAGTGAAGTGGATACGCCCACAGCCGCGCTGTGGGGGCAGCTGTGGGTTGCGGACACTGGGCAAGGGTCCACTGAGCATGGCATCTGGCATGCCGGAGGAGCGGCCTACTTCCCCTCCCTCGCTTTGTCGTTGTTACTGCCGTTTCAGGTTCGGGCCTAACGGCTACTGTATACGACTGTACCCGTCCATGCGTAAACTCTCGATCCCATCTGCATCGCTCTCTGTCGTTGCGGGTGCGTCGATGACCGATCGCTTGGGTTTCCCCGTGTCCTGGGCACCTGTTCCACTGTGCGGCAGGGCCGAGGTCCGCCCCTGGAGCCAACAAGAGCTTGACGGCGCCGCCGCCGCCGAGCCGCAGCTCCCTGCGCAGCCCGTCGCGGACCTCTTTGCACGCAGCCTTACCGGCTCTTACGCCGCCTCGCAGGCCAAGGCCGGGCGCGTGGTGGGGCTCTCCCCCGGGGCCGCCTGGCGGGCGGCGATGGAGGCCGCCACTGAGGCAGGCTCCGCCGCGCTAATCCTGGGAGACATCCCCAACACGCTCACGCAGCGGCGGCTTGCGGATTCCATGCTGGGCGAGTGCGGCGGGCGGCTGGCGGGCGCGGTGAGCCTGGTGCTGGGCTCCATCGCGGCGTGCCTGGCCACCGCGGTGCTGCCGGAGACGGCGGAGGCGGGCGTGGTGGCGGCGGCGTCCGCGGCGGCCGCCGCGATGGCGTGGCCCGTGCTGGCGCCGCTGAACGAGATCTCCCGCTTCTCAGGTAGGCCTGCGCAGTGGGCTGACATGTGTAGGCGCTCAACACATGCATACGCTGCCGCTGCTGCAACGGCACAGCATATGCAAACACCCAGCTTGTTTGTTCCTTTTGCAGGCACGTGACTGTATTGAGCAATCTTCTGCATGGAGTACTGCGGCTTAAGCGGCCAGTGTAGAGTGTGTTTGTGGCCGAGTGACCGATGCTGCAGGTTTTGCTTTCCCGACTGTGCTTGCTACTACATGCAACCACGCATGCAACCATGCATCCGCAATTCCGCGTGCAGACATGAGCGCCCAGGAGATTGAGGAGGCGGTGGAGGTGAAGGAGCCGCTCCAGGTGGGCGACCTGTCGCGCCCGCTCAAGCTGTACGGCGAGGACGCGCTGCTGGACTGGCCGGGCGCCATGCAGCCAGTCATCACAGAGCGCGACGCCTTCATGGCAAAGGCCGTGGCGGCGGTGGCTAGCGGTGAGCACCTGCCCGCCTGCCTGCCTGCCTGAAGAAGGCCTGCCAGTCAACCATGTCATAAGATGACCAATAGTGACGATAAAGCAACAGGCCTTTCCAACTGCCCTGCGAACACCGCAGCAGGTGCCAAATCGTGCTACTTGTGGTGGAATGCTGACGAGCGCACCGAGCCAGCAGCATGGTTCGGGGCCGGAATTGCCTGCGGTTGACTCATGGACGTTGTGATTGCTGCAGCTCTACAGGCTGGCGCTCCATATGAGCAGGCATGCTTTGGTGGTGCTGCTACCAGCTGACCTTGTTTGTGCTACTGCTGGCTCCCGTGCTGCGCTATGTGCTTGGGTGTGCTGCAGGTGGCGTCGGGCCATCCCCTGCGTTTGTCCTTGAGCAGGTGCGCATCAGCCTCCGTTGTAGCGTGGCAAAGTTACCTTGACCACAAACTATCAAAGTAGCCATACATCTTCTGCTTACCCCAGCCCTTCACTTGCTCATGCCCTTTACCTGTGCATGACGCCCCGTCCCGTGCTCAGACCAGCTTCGTTCACAATTCCACCACCGCATCAACTCACAACCCCAAACGTGCATGCACACTCATGAATCATGCCTGAACGCGCCGCATGTGGTGCTTGGCGCTCTACTCGTGCATGCGCGTGTGGCACAGGTGGACGGCCAGCCGGTGTGGAAGTATGTAATGGCCGAGGGCGCGCCCGTGCTGTCTGCGCCCAAGGGCAAGGGCGACGGCGCGCTCGCGCGCCTGGCCGGCGTGCGCTCGGTGGTGGGCGTGGTGGGCAGCGCGCACGTGCGCGGCATGGTGCGCGAGTGGGACGCGTGCGTCAAGGACACCGACGTGACGGAGCTGCTGAGGATCGACTGAGGAGCCCAGCGACGCCTTTTCTGGCATCAGGCTGTGAATATTGACCGTGATTGACTGATGACCATATCAGTTCCCAGCACTGACAGCCAACACCAGCTGTTGTGAGAAACCCTATGCACGTCACATGCATGCAGCATTGTGAGAATGCAGCATGGATGCAACGCGATCAACAGTGCTGGAGCGATGCCCGGTCGATGTTGCTGCAGTGCTGTCGTCTTTGGGGGCGGAAGGGAGCACGACTTGACGGGGTGGATGGGCAAGGGGGGGCCAGGTCGCTACAGCGTACGTTTATCAGTGTAGGTATTGACCCACTGACGTGGCTGCACAACAGCGACTCTTGTAATGATGGTCTGCTAGCTTCCATGCTTGGCAAGGATTGAATCGTACGGTATCTATGATCGTAAAAGGCTGGTGCTTGCCATCGTTGGCAAGACTGGTGCGTTGGCAAGCAGCTCCATGCAAAATAGCAAGGCAGCTTCGGGCTGTGCTTCTATTGGTACAAGCAGCTGCCGGTAAGTTTGGGTACGCATCAAATAGAAAAAATGGATAAGCTGAAAACGTGTGCTGGCACGTCACGTACGCACAGGGCAGAGCTATCAGTGCTAAGGTCCACACACTGCAACAGCCGCTTGCACAGGCAAACGCCAGAAGAGGCTTCACTCCTTGGTAAGCGAACGCCGGCTTGGTTGGTTACTTCTTCCACCAAATCTGAGCTGTCTTGGCCCTGCGACAGAGGGAACAAAGCACACATGAGGTCGAGCCTGGATTACCAACGGTCAACACGCAGGTTGCATACCACTGCATGCATGTCTCCAAGCGAGCGGACACAACCCTAAGCAATCAGCCACTCTGCATGCTCACCTGTAAATCTTCTTTTGCAGCTGCGCACAGGGAGGCGAAGCACACAAGTCAACAGGCAAACGTTCAGGGTCTCCAGGGGTTATGCAGGCTACAAGTGTTTGCTGTGTTGCATATGCGCTGTGGGTGTGCTGTACGTACTGTGACCCTGCATGCAAGACCAGGCGTTCTTTGCCACCCTTACTTGCCACGCCACAGCCAGGGTCATGCTATGGCTGCAGGTGGGTGCATTGGGTGAAATGCGCACATCTCCGCTCAGAACTTCTGACGCCTGCAGGTGGATGCAAGGGTTGTGCTGTGCACATGTGTTGTTTGCGCAAAAATCCGCAAAACCGCAAGAATCCCCATGGTGTTTACCGGGGTTTCACCATATAGGGAACACCGCCAAAATCCCTATGGTGTTTACCATGGTTTCACCATGATTTTGCTAACCCAGCATGCATCACCACGGTATCACCACACAATCACCATGCTCCGACTATCTCATAGCGGGCTCAACAGCATGCCATCTGCCTCACCTGCAGCAGGCCGTACAGCAGACCCTCAGCTGTTGGAGGGCAGCCGGGGACGTAGATGTCGACGGGCACGACGCGGTCACAGCCGCGCACAACGGCGTATGAATAGTGGTAGTAGCCACCGCCATTTGCGCATGAGCCCATGGAGATCACCCACTTTGGCTCGGGCATTTGGTCATACACCTTGCGCAGGGCGGGGGCCATTTTGTTGGTCAGCGTGCCAGCGACGATCATGACGTCCGACTGGCGGGGCGAGGGGCGGAAGATGATGCCGAACCTGTCCAGGTCATATCGCGAGGCGCCCGCATGCATCATCTCCACTGCGCAGCATGCCAGGCCAAAGGTCATGGGCCACATGGAGCCAGCCCTGGCCCAGTTGACTACCGTGTCGACCTTCGAGACCACAAACTCAAGCGGCTTAACCGCAGCGAGGCCCCGGGACGCCGCCATGGCCGCTACTGCTGCGCTGATAGGAGGTCCTGTTGCTGTTGTGTGCCACCGATGGCGCCGCCTGGCTTCCTAGTCCAGCTGACTGTGGAGCGTGACACCTGCAATGTGCGTGCGGAAGTGAATCCGCCCTGCTTACTTCAGCAACAGGTCCAAGCCTAATATAGGACGTTAACACGATGACATAGCATACAATGCACTGTCGCACTGCACAACACTCGCTCAGGCCCGGTGTGCGAGGTCACCGCGCAAACCTCGCAGTCCTGTGGCGGACAGTTAAGCAGACCAGGCTGTGCGGCCTTCTACATTAGCAATTAACAGGTAAGACAGAGCAAACAATTGGCCACAGCGGGTCCTGACGTTGTTGAACGCCAGCCCGCAAGAAGTATGTACAAACTCACGGAGGTGAACCTTGCCAGCAGTGTCCTTTCCCAGCTTTTGCCAAAGACAACGATTTAAGGAAAGCAGAGCTGACGCACAGTTCTCTGGCAGTCAGGGTGTGCGGTGTGCGAAGCTCAGGATTGGCAGGGCGACCAATTGCATGCTCCAGGGTGAGGGCTTGTGCCACCGGATGCATGTTGGATTCTTTTGCATGCATCCTTGGCTGCATCCTTTGCACACCAGCACGTTTGCTGCGTGAGCATGTGTTGTGTATGCCATGGGCTGATGCTCAAGGCCCGACAGGCAGCACGGTGTGGGCATCGGATTTCTGTCCATGGAATCCACCGTGCGTGTCGCTCAGCGGCAGACTCGAGTATTGGAGCACGGCAGTGCACAGATACCTACTATCACTGCAATTTCCACGTTCCCTGGTGTCATTCTTGTACAACGCGATCGCGGGTGTTGGTGTCCGAGGAGCTACGTGCGCTCGTGTCAAGTCATGCAGGCCGCAGTCCAAGGCAGAGACGATCCTCGTGAGCGCGCGCCGCAAGCGATGGGCACTTGGGCGCAGCAGCGTGTGCTCAAAGCCTGAGCAGCCATTACCTTATAGCAGGTGTGGCGCCAGCCGGGTGCACCCCTGAGCCGCACATGTGCTCCACACATGCGTTTGCAGGCTCCGTACCTGTACCGCTTTGGACGTAAGCAACACCGGTACGTGCACCACTCGGTCGATACATTCGGCGCGCAGCATGCGTGGAAGGAAACTTTGATGCTGTGTTGTAACCTCTCAACAGTAGTCTTGCCTGCAGTATTAGAAGTAGCCTTGATACGTTGTCAATCAGTTGGTCAGGCGAGTGCTAAGTACAGCAGCGAGGGGCAGGGACAGGAGCAGGGGCACCAGCATCAGCGCTAGTGCCAGCTACCAAGATGCAGCGCCTCCTGCAACCAACAACACGGTTCTCGTCCACACGCATGCAGACCTGATGCGAAGCAGCTGCCCGGCAGACCTCACGCGCCCTGGTGCAGCTGCAGGGATGGTGCGGATGCGTGCAGGAAGTGTAAGGTGCACCAGGCTGACTGCCATCGCCATCGCCGCTGCCTGCCTGGTGGGTAAGCGCATGTTCCTCAGTGCAATGCCTCAGCTTTGGAAATGCTTATTAGGCGTAGCTGGAGAGGGGAGCAGCGCGGTCCAGCGCACGCACTTGCCGACATGCGACTAGTCAGCGACCGACCAACCCCATTGCGCCACCCGTTCAACCCATCTGCGATATCTGCACTTGTTGCTAATGCCGCTGCAATTGGCAGGCAATGATCGCATCGCTTTGCCTCCTGCTAGCACGGCTGGCGCATCACCACCACCACAGCAGCCAACACCACCCAGGACGTCCATCAGCCAGCAAGCGCACAAGCACAGGCACAATAGGGGGCTATCAAGCCCGCACTGCCATCACGAGCGTTCCCACCAGCATGCGGCATAGCAGCGTCAGCATCAGCATGGGTCCAGCGTTGGCTTCATGTGCGGTTCCTGTCGTGATGCATGCTGCAGCAGGTGGGTTTGAAGTCCTCCAAATACTTGCATGACAGGCATGTTTGGACTATAGCAGGCACGAGGGATTGCACCAGCAGGCTTGCACAGGTTGTGCGCTTAGCCCAAGCCAAGGCTGCGCTGCTGGCCGCTATGAAGGAAATCAGGAGTCCGGATGGAACTGCAGCGCCCAGCACAGCTTGAGCTCTCCCCGATGTGTACCATCATTAAAGCAAGCACTCTTGCATCCTTTTGTCACCTCCGATGCGATCATAATCATGCCGTAACCCATTACCATCTGTGAAATGGAACCAGTTATAGCTTTGTGTACGGTATGCTTCTACTGCCCTTTCCTACATGCCGCGCTGCGGGCCCATGCGCAGGCGGTGCCACTGCTGCACCTGCCGGCTACGTGCTGCGCGACGAAGCCATGCCTGACGCTGAGATGGCACTGTACAGGCACCGCCTGAGAGCCTACCTGCACAGTGCAGAGTTCAGGTGGGACACCTGACTGCATACCGTGCTTGTGCGGCAGCAGGGACGTTGTGGCTGGTACAAACCGCACTGCCGTACATATGCGTGCGTATAAGCTGCATGATGCGGATGTGCACTGAGCCCCTGTGGCTCTTCGGCACGCCATGTGCCTAGGCTGTTGAGCCGTTCTCTTGTCTTCTGGTCCCCATCTTGGGGGAGCATGGGCCGCTTGGCCGACATGCTTCTGATGTAACATACCATACCATAAGCTGTGGTTGTCGGTACCTCATCCACCATCGTCACTGACCGCGTAATGCCAGCTGTGCAGGTCACAGGTGGAGGCACGGATGTTGCACAACGATGGCAGCACCACTGCCACCATCGCTGACACCACCACCGTCACCACCACCACCAATAACAGCCACGGGGGCAGTAGCAGCTCCACCCGTGACAGTAGCGCAGCCGCTGCCACGGCCGCCACCTCCACAAGCCATGGCATACTCATCAATGCCGGAGGACCAAAGCTGATCACGAACCTGCTAGTGCTACTCCGGGTGCGCTAACGCACCAGCGTGCGCATCAGGCACTCCCTTCATCAGGCGCTGACGACCATCTCAATGAATCATTGTCTTTCTAGCCCCTGGCCCCCCCCCACCTACCCCCACACACACCAATCCCCAATCCCCAAAACGTGTGTGCAACGCTTGCAGGTGCTGCGTGTGACATTGGGCTGCCAGCTGGGTGTGGAAGTGGCATGGCGTGGCGATCAGCAGGCATCCGGGGAGGACCTCAGTGACGGCACACTGGCAGCCCTTGCAGCGCACTTCAAGCCGCTGTGGGGCCTTGACCTGTGCCTGGCTGCGCAGCCGGCCCATGCGCGTAGGTCAGCCTTCGGTTGTGCCGTACATGCTCGGTGTCATGTTGTCATGCACAACCCGCATGGACAAACACGTTATTGCACATGTCTGGAAATCTGGCATCTTTCCATGCCCGTGAAGCTGCGCGTGCAAAAACGCCTGCTTGCAGCAGGGAGAAGTTGAACATATCAACAGCAGGTACGCAACACAAAACCCACCCGCGCCCAGAGGGCTCAGCACCTATGTGCTGAACACCTGCGCGCAGCAACCACCCGACATACCGCTCCAAAGGGCTGCCCTTAACCGACTAGTTGGCTGATATGGCGACATCGGCGCCCGTGCCCCATCCCGAGCCTCAAAATCTCAACGTTGCATCCGCCACACCAACCAACCAGATGCATGCGTGCATGCTGCGAGACGGGTCTGGCTGGAGAAGATGTTTCCGTAGGCACGACAGCCCCCAGAACGGCCCCTGAATACTGTTTTTGCCACACTCGCTGACTGCGTGTGCAGGGTCAACAGCCTGTCAGGTTGGCAGGCAAAAATCTTCTCGCTGCTACACACCAGGTTCAGATGGGTAGGTGTGTGTGCGGTGATGCATTGCAGTGTGGCAGCGTCACGCAAGATACCCCAACAGCTTTGTCTGAACTCTTAACTGCATGGAGCCTGACAGGATTGCGGCAATTGGCATGCATGCATGCAACAAAGCACATCAACGCGCTTTCTGACGTTAATGATTGTACTTTCATGCACACCCATATGACCTGGGTTTGCTGCGCAGGTCAGCGCACCCATAGGTCACGGCCAAGGGCGAGTGGTGCCACTACTGTCGTGTCATGCACTGGCATCTGCCGCTTACGCAGTGTGTGTCCTGCAGGTGCTGCTGCTGGACGCTGACAACCTGCCGCTAGTGGATCCCACAACGCTCTTCACGCTGCCTGAGTTCAGGAGCCACGGCGTGCTTCTGTGGTCTGACGCCTGGGCCAACTGGCTGGGCGAGGGCGCGTGGCCGCTGCTGGGACTCAACGCAACGCTCGCCAAGGTGCGCACTCAGCTGACAGCGCAAGGCGAGACGCACACGCCAAGGTCGCAGCTGCGGCGGCGGCAACCGCTTCTGCTGCTGCTTGTTCCTCGCTGCTACCATTACCTCTGAATCTCTTATGTACCAATATACTGAAGAGTGCCTGTCGGTGCGCCCCAAACGTCGCTACCTGCAACGGCAACACCAGCATCGTGTCCTGATGTGAAATGCCATGAGCGGCGCGCGTGCATGGTTGACCTGTCAGCGGCTAATGGCTGCATTTCCAGGATCCCTGCCGCTTGCATTGGCTGCTCTGCCTGCAATATGCCCACAGGCGGCGCTGGGCGGCTCAGCACGGCGTGACGCCGAGAGCGGAGCGGTGTTGATCGACACCGTTGCCCATGCGGATGTGCTGCAGTACTTGTGGTGGATCAACTCCTTTGCGGACCGATTGTACTACAGGTGTAAATTGCAACATGCCATATCCTTACTGACACCAAGAAAAAACAAAATCCTTATTCTGAATGCCCCCACTCCCCCAGCAGCTGCAACGATCGCGCCTGCCTGAGCGTCATTGCTTCAGGATATGGCTCAACTGAGCTTGTCGCCTTGTCCAAGTATAAATCAGCACCCAGCGAGGCACGTCACCTGCAATATGTATGTGCGCATGCTGGGTATGCCTACCTGCCTAGGCACCTGCATGGTGACAAGGACACCTTCCCGCTGGCGTTCGCGGCTGCTGGCAAGGCGCACTGCTACTCTCAGGTCGCCATTCCGCCAGGTAATCACTTGCTGACACAGTCACCGGCAAGCTGCATCCGGTGCGTTTTTGCATTGCTGCTGTTCGGCTCCTTGGTTCGTGCTGCCATGGTTGCGCCTGTGGAGCTGGCGTATATGTCACGGGCTGCATGCAGGTGGTGTTTTCCACTGGGGCCGCGGCGTACTGGAATACAAGACCGCTAAGCCATCCACCACGCTCGGTGAAGCGACCACCAACACGACTGCCCCCACCCCTCCTCCTTTACCTGGGGACGCGTGGCAGCTGCTTGGCTTCCTACAGCACAGCCCAACCACCGGCCTTCCGGTGCTGCTGCACCGCACAATGAACAAGTGGCCGCCCCCCACGCGCCTGGCGCCCACCAGCGCATGGACGAAGGAGCAGATACGAATGAGGCGCATGGTGCTATTAGCACTGTAAGCGACATGATGGCAGACCAGCGAGGGGTATCCCCCATGGGAAGGTCAGCGAGGGTGGGAGAACCCAACAGACGGCAGCGCCGGGTCGTGCCCATGAGCCTGCCACAGGAGATGCCATGGCCAATCCACTTAATCACCGGTCCCATGTCCAGCGGGTGAGTCCATCAACCCATTGGATTGTGCAGGGGGTGAAGGTCCATGCCAGCCAGGATTTCAGTCGCCAAGTGGTTATCACATTGTGTGCAAACACAACATGCGCTTGTTGCTCCCAAGCCGTGTTCCTCCTGAAGCTCCACGCAAGAGCGCTCAACTCACACGGACGCACCGCCAATGAAGTATGCTCCGCTTGGTGTCCCTGTATATATGTGCCCATTGTATGCCCATGTGTCTGCAGGTGGTGCGCTTATTACCTTGCACATGACTCGTTAGGCCCCACCAAGGGTGTGTGGTGGGAGCACGCAGCGCCCCTCCATGCCATACGGTACACCACCAACACATCCGACCTGTTGATGACCTCCTCCTCCTCCTCCTCCCCTTCCTCCTCCTCCTCCACAGAACAGCCCTCATCAGCCGCACACACTGATAGCACTGCGGGCCACCAACCAGACGCCAACATGGCACCGCCACCAGCAAGGGTACAGTCATCCCATACCCATCAGCAGCGGGGCGGCAGAGCGAGGCATGTGCCTCCCCGGGGTGCAACACATACTGCCCCCACGGCTCCGCCTGCCGCGGCCCCGTTGGCCGGCATGCCAGTGTGCATCGGGCGCAACGCCGCTGGGCAGCGCAGCTGCATGGCGGGATACGAGGGCGCCATGCCACGTGTGTGGCTCCAAGCGGCTCGGGCGCGCAAAATCCATGCCGATGACGGCGGCCTTTGCGGCGCGGAAGGCAATGGTCGTTACTCATGCGCTCTGCATGTCGTTGAGGCGGGCTATGGGGCGTATGTCTGGGTGCTGCACCACGCGTCGTCCTTCCCCACGCTTGCAGCTGCATACGAAAGGAGCCAAGCGCCAGGCGGGAAGCATTAGACGTGCTGCGTGCACAACGGACTCTGCTGGTGAAATGGGCTTGTTCGGGAGCATCTGCTCATTCGCTTGCAAACGAGCAAGCGATGATGAGAATGAAATTTTCAAATTTGGATGCCGCAGCTGCAGGTGACGCTGACGCACCTGCAGTGCACAGGATGTGATTGCTGGCCCTTTGATTGCGAATCTGGCGAACACTGGGTTTGACGGGTGTCCTGCTAGGTACGCCAGCAGCACACCAGCACCCCGCCACTGCAGCTGCTGGCATACCTAGGAGGGCACCAATCAAACCCAGCGTTTGCCAGGTTTGCAATTGATCAATGGCCACGCGATCAAAGCCTGTGCTCGACAGGTGTGTCAGCGTCATCCAACGGTGACCAGCGCATCATCCAACGGTGCGGCAACTTGACGAGCCTAGTCATCAGGTTTCAAGGTCAACTGATGTAGCCCCGCAGGCTTGACTGGGCCATGGCGGCGTGCAGGGTGTTGCACAATGCCTCACAAGAACTGCTGCCTCAGCGTTGTTGCAGCAGAGAGGGACCTGGCGTGCACTTCATTTAACAGCAACGTGGATGGGTTCATTAAAGGCAGCCGGGCCTGTGAAACGCAGCCAGCAGGCGGACACGTTGGCTGTCGCCCCATCGTACAATTACATTTTCACATGGGTGGTGTGATCATATTTCCATGGCACAGCGCCGCAGTTGGAAGCAATGTTCCTGTCTGTATAAGCTTTGCGTGCTGACCCATCCACCGCATGAATCCACGTCAAATCGCACAGTACGCCACGGCACAGCACAGCACACAATGGGTTCCTGAGGGCCCTCACACGTTGTGAGACTCATGCAGGAACAAGACTGAACGATGCAACTGGGAAGTGCAAAAGCTCCTGGGAATGGATCTGTGCTACGTGCTAGCTGTGGACAGGCACATCTCACCTGTACTCATGCACACACATGCGGGATGGTGGAGACCGGACAGAAACCACATTCCTAGGTTTCTATACAGAGAGCGGCTGCACGAGTGCTGTGATGAATAAACATGGATGAATAAAGTAATGCAGCCCACATGCAGGGTTGTAGGCTGAGGGGTGCATGCAGGTTTTTAGAGCTGGCCGTGTGTACAGCGTAGCCATGAAGCCGGCAGCTGCACTGTAAGAACGCAGCAGTGCAGGAACGGTGCGTGCCTTTGTGCAGCGCACCGCATGGCAGAATGTTGCAGTACTGTAAAGCCTCGCGACAAACAATGGTTGTCAGGACAACACCAGTACTAACCGGTGCTGTTGAGAGTGCTTACTGCTGGCATTTGCAGTGGGTGCAATACATAGCATGGCAAGTATGATGTGGAGAGATGCATGGATTCGAAATGGAAGAGTAGTGAGTCCCTTTGCTTCAAAGGTTCGAGAGGGTTGATAGCGCAGCCCAATACGGCTGGATTGTTGCATTCGCCCTTGCCGTCCAAGATTCGATCGACATGGTACGGGCGTTGTGCACACAAGCATTAGGTTTAATCCTTTGGTCCATGAGCAGGACGAGCAAGCCACGTAGTTGCTATGTATGCAACTGTGCATGCCCTGCAAATGCATCGGATCGGCAACTCACCTGAAAAGTGATTGGCCTGACAACATTTTGCATCCCGCATCGCTGTGGATACACTGGCGCCATGCAGCTGTGGGTGTAATCATCAAGCTCACACCCCCAGCAGGAGCAGGAGCACAGAGGCCGCCGCACACGCGAGCACGCCCAGGCCCTTTCCCAGCAGCACCACGCGCTCAGCTGCGCTGCCCACGCAGTGCTTGGGCTTGAGCTGAGGGATGCAGTAGTCCCAGCTCCAGTCGTTGGCCTCCGCCGTGGGCTTGCCGGCGGCCCCGGTGCAGTTCTGATCCGACTCCAGGAAGCACCACAGCACCGGGTCGCCGTCAGGGGACGCACAGTATGACGAGGGCTTACCCTCGTACCGCCACAGCGCCCGGCACCTGCACACATGCAGGGCATAGGGGGTGGATGAACCACAGAAACGGATGAGGGACCCAGCAAGGAAAGCTGCACGCGAAACAGGCTAAGTAAAGGTAAAGGCAAGGGATTGAGGATCGGGGTGTGCATGTTGTATTGCTCGTATACTGCTATGCCGGTGTTCGGGTTGGGCATTTGAGCATCAACATTGCCAGCATGGCAGTATTGGTGGAGTGGGAGGGTGAGAGCTGCGCAACTCTGGCTGGGCTGCAACAGGACACCCAGCCCAAGGCAACCCTGTGGTGGTGGGAGAACGATCTCTCTCTCTTTACCTGCAGCCGTTTGCAGATTGGTAACACCGCTGGTCAAATTTGAGCGGTGGAGGTGGTGGCGGGCTGGGAGGGGGCGGCGGCGGCGAATTCGCCACTGCCGTCTCCTGCTGCATGGTAGCCCCGGTGGCTGATGCCACGACACTGCTGGTGCCCCCAGTGCTCAGTGCCGCCACCTGCGTACTGCCTGCGCCTGAGCTACTACTCCTGCTGCTGATTGTGCCGTTAGGGGCGGCTGACGGGGGCAGGGACACGGCGGCCGCGGGCTTGATGGCGGAGCACAGGGCAGCGGATGAGGCGCAGACGTCCCACGCCCCGCCCTGGCCATTAGGCAGGATGCGGGCGGCGCACGCAGAGCCCGCTGCCGCCGGCAGGCTGTCGTCCACCACGCACCAGGTGGGTCCCGAGCGCCCGTCTGGCGTGGCGGTGAGGGCGCTGCAGTAGCTCTGATGCAATCCGGTTGTCTGCGGGTACGCCCACGCCGCTTTGCATGCGCATCCGCTCAGTGAGAACTGCAAGTCATGGTTTGCAGGCAGCAGCAGCAGCAGCAGCAGCAGCAGCAGCATTTTTGCAGAGCAGCCTGATTGCATGAGGGGCCCTTCGGTCACTCGGCCAGCCGCATCGGCAGCGTGGGCAGTGACATCTGCTGACAGCTGCCTGCTTTGCTCCAGTTGTGTTACGCATCTTGGTAGTGATTGTGACAGCAAGCAACTATCCAAAATGTTTGGCAGCCTCAATGCCGCACATGGGGCCCACAGCGCAGCGCGGAGGCAAACAGTACAATCGCAGGGGACCACTCACTGCGGCAGGTGCGTATGCACGGGGCACGCTTGACGGCAGGCGTGCGCGATAAGCAGCAGGAGTGCAGTACAGGAGGGCACTCACGGTGCAGGGGTTGAAGGACGTTGACCCCGGCGTGGCTCTGGGCAGCGGAATCTCCCCCGGCACTGAGCCCTGGGCCGCGTAGTACTGCGCCCACACGTACAGCGGGTACTGCTCCTCGTACGAGACCTGGTGCATCAGCGCGATCTGCGCAGCAAGCAGTCCAGAGGTTGCACCACAAGCTAGTAGGCCACACCGTCAACAACACGGAGTACTAACACGGCTGTAGTACTGTCATCGCTGCTATGCACTTATGCGGGAGGCCCTGTGCAGGCATGCACATGTTTGTGTTTGTCCGCACCCACACAGGGCGCTGGTGCGGCAGGGGGGTAGGGGTGTCGGCCCTTGTTACCTGGCCTGTGGTGAGGTGGCCCAGCACCGCGGTGCAGACGCCGAGCGAGTACGTCATGTA
>BDDA01000012.1:102875-132892 GCA_001662385.1 Chlamydomonas asymmetrica | reverse complement strand
GCAAGCATGACGGATCAGGTGCATGCCCGGGTGATCAATCGCACAATGCTTCCCGCCCCCTTCCCCCCCCCCGCCCGTTTCCCCCCGCTGTGCCACCCTCAGCTCATCCCCCTCATTCCCCCTCCCGTGCTTTGTAGACGGCCAGCCCTGCACCAAGTTGTGTGTGGATCACTATCTGCGACGTGTCCTGTACCGTTACATGAAACATGTTCCGATGCGCTGCATGCGAGCCTTCATGAGCCTCCCTTAGTGATGCCGCCTGGCCCCGCATGCTTCACCTACCGGCTGGCCCAGGCAGGAATCCGCCCAGGCGTTGTGGGCGTCCTCTTGGGGCACACCATTGCCTGCGCCGCCACTGTGCCAGCGGGCGTACAGAGACGGCCACACGCCGCCGAACCGGCTGTAGAAGAGCGCGTAGCAGTACTCCTGCGCCTGGAACGCAAAGGGCTGGTTGTACACCGGCCCTGCACGCAGATGTGCATGTGGCAGGAGGAGCAGCCAGCTCAGTGGGTGATTCGTCATACTTGTTATCACTTCAGACAGTCTTCGGCTCTTCGCGTATAGTCTGTGCACATCAGCATGTCAGGTCAGGCCTTGTTGGTCTACCGGTATTTACTGTTGCGGTGCTTACCAGCAGTGCGTGGCGTGTCTCCGACCCCATCATCAGCTCCGCACCCTGACACAATCAAATTAGCATGTGAGGCACACAAACCAGGGCAGGGCGCCTGAGGATACAGCATGGGTGCCGGTTCTTCCAGCAGCATAGCGCTGCAAAAAAGGCGGTGCGTGTGTGGTATGAAGGTGGGGACAATCAATCGCAGTGATGGTTCAATTCGCATGCGTCGGATTGATGCTCCCCCAGCATTCATACCATACCGATGCACCTCATTCTGTCGGCCATTCCGCCAGCCAATCGTGCGTCAACCGTGTGTCAGGGTCGCAGCATGATTATCGTATTTCCCTTGCGCTATATGGGTTCCGTGCCAGGCGCCCTCCTGCCTTCTCACCGATGGTGTGCTGGCCGAAGGGGTGCTGCAGGCCCAGGTGGTGTGCAATCTCATGCCACAGCACCGCCGCGCCCTCCTCATACAACTCATCGCTGTTGAGGAAGGACGTCCACACCGTGTCCTGCACACACGCATGACGGCAGTCCAGTATGCGTGCATTACTGGATATGCCACATGTGAATGTGGGCATAGCGCTGCGGGGACGCATCTCAACGGTCGATGCACCCCAACGCTCACGCTGTGGGGAGGCGTTGCACACATACGGGCATGCAGCCTGCTGGCACGCACTCATGCACCAGCAAGCCAAGTAGCCAACGCTTGCACTCTGCTTGGCTGCTTACCCACGACACCGCGACGTGCCCATAAGCGGGGTAGTTGGGGTTGCCTGCACACCGGGCAGGCAGGCAGGCAGGCAGGCAGGCGCTCCGGTATTCAGTTGGGGCGGCGAGGGAATGAAGGGTGCAATCAGCACATGCCCCGGCGTTACGCACGGTTGGGGGGTAGCTTGATTGAGTGGACAAGATCACCAGCCAGCTGCACCTTGCATCGCCGTACACGCACGCAGGACTGGTGTACTGTTGGACAGGTCATGACCAACTCTGAACATAAGGCAGCTTCGATCATACGGCAGCTTTAGACATAAGGCAGACTTGAACCCTGAAACCCTGAACGCTGCAAGACCAAGAGAGGCTTGGAGGCTCCCTCCTGCCACTCTCGCACCTGGCCTGAATGCATAGCCCACGACGCCGCCGTTGGCAGACGAGTCGCCGGACACATACACATTGATGGCCTTGGGGAAAGACGACACGGAATCCCTTGTGAAGGCGGTGTTTGCGTACACGGGGCACGCCGGCGCCGGCATCTGGCCGCCACGCGAAGACGGCAGCGCCAGGCAGTTGAGCCAGGTGGCCCGATCAGGCAACATCAGGTAGGGGTACTGCTGCGCGCTGCTGCGCACCTCTAACAGCGCGAACTGCACGTTGGCGGGCCGTGCCATGAGGTTGGCGATGGAGAGCAGGCGTGCCACCATGCCGGGTGAGCTGCCGGCATCTGCAGGGCCAGAGGACCTTCCGCCGTTCGTCCTGCATGCAGAATCGCGCATATGCACATTAGGCCCCGGTCCCTTAGCACCAGTCAGCAATGCACTGGGCACCCACAGGCTTCGTTCAGTGGTATGCAGACGCTTCTGACATGCACTCGCACGACTGCTGCTTTTGAACAGAAATGTGGTGCGTGTGAGCCTGTGGCGCTCTGATCGGTGGCATGCTCACCTGTACTGCAAGATGTGGAAGACGAGCGGGATTCGTAGCTGCGGATGCTGGGAGTGGGGCACGGGCGTGAAACCAGGTGGCAGGGAGATGTTGAACGGAGGCACCCATGGGCGGGACTTCTTCTTGAGCAGGTGGCGGCCATTGCTGATGTCTACACTGCCTTCATTGGGTGAGCGCTGGTCGTTGATGAGCTGCAGGAAGTCACCACCGGCACCGTATGAGGCGTTGTATTCGAAGTGCTGCATCGGCAGCGATGCGGGGGGGTACCGGCTGAAGTTGCCATCACCTTCGCTGGAAACCCGATGGTCAGAGGGTGACAATTCAGTGCTGCTGCGGCTTTGGGTGGCACCACTGCTGTTGATGCTGGATGGCTGAGGGGTTCCTCCTGCCACAATGTTGGCTGGCGGCACGGCCCCGCTTGCGCGTGCATGGTCGCCAGTGGAAAAGCCATCACCGCGGCCCAGCAGCTCAGCTCTTGCGCTGTTCAGTGTATTGATGCAAGGCTCCAAGGCTTCCAATATATACAGTAACTGCAGTGTGTCGTACCCACACGCTTGGAGGGCCTGCGCGCTGGTTGCTCCAGCCAAGGACAGCACGGCTGACAATGAGCTGGAACTCAGGCCAATAAGCGTTGAACACTTGGCAGAGCGTACATCTCGAATGATTGACCCTAGGTGCCTTCCCGCTTCATAGGTGCAGTGGCGTAGCCCGTTCATGCTTGCCTCCTGGACCTTCGACTTCGGACGGTGAAACCGTGACTGACTGGTGCTGGTTTCGTTGGCAGAAGTGGCCTCGTCGGAGCCTTCACCTGCTCCAGTGCTCCTAGACAGAAGCTGCGCCAACTTCCAGAGGCTTTCACCAGCAATCGCGCCGTCGCCCTCTGGCAAGCCATGCAGCCACACTTTTAGGCGTTTGGCTTCCAGAGGAAATGGCTGACCCGTCCAGGCAGTTACTGCTGATGCTAGTGGATACAGGATACTTATGATTGACCTCAGCTGCTCGTAATGCTGCTGCAGTCGTTGCTCATCCATGTCCGCGGTCGGCCTGGCGTGTACATATGCCCCTCCGTCCAAAGGCCACTGCTGCCCGGTGGCTATACTAGACACCTTGTGAACCAAGGTTTTTGTCTCAGCATCCACGACTCCAGCCCAGGTTGAGCCTGGCAGCTCTGCCTCCGTTTCTGCTGCCACCCTGCATCTCCAAGCTGTCACAAGGCCTATGGCGCACAGCCAAAACCCCAAACATCGAAGCGCCATTGCAGAACTGCCTTCACGAGGCTGTGGCGCCAACGCTTCAGCTCATGTAATACACTGCAATTGCGCGACGCGTGCCAAGACGGACTGTGGGTCTTCTCAGTGCAAGTTCACTGGGAAACCCGAAGGGCGACCTACATCCCTCGAGCAGTTTAGTGTTATCGTCGCCTACAGGCGCGACCCAACGTGTGTGAAAGAGCGTATGTATCGAGAATACCAGAGTCAAGGTTTGGTTCCTTCAGCGGGTGCTGGCCCACATGCCTTAAAAAGCTGGTGGGCAACATTAGTAGATACACTGAGGACTCCACTTAGCCCTCATGAGGTGGGGAGATGGGATTGATGAATACGAAAGTTGAGCTGGCCCACCGTCGTGTGTTGCCCTCAGCATTGCGATATGCGGTACGGCAACACAAATGCCTCAGGTATGCAACCTACTGCTGGTGTGCATCTTCACTAGTCCGCGTACGCCGATTACTAGCCCTCCTTCCTTGCACGTGGTTTCGATGCTCGCGTTGCAGGACGACGAGCGGCAGCAGCAGCGGACCCATTCGCGTCAGCACCTGATCCAGGCTGCTTGTGCTGCGGCTTGTGCTCGCCCAGCATGGAGGTCTGTGGTGCCGAGGTGGCAGCGACAGCGGCATCTGCTGAGCCAGACGCGCTTGGGCCACCCCGCTCTTCGTCCACAACAATTGCGTCAGCGCTGGTGTTAGGCGCTGCACGGGCGGGTGGCTGCGCAGAAACCTCCGCGCCTGCGCTGCCCATCGTCGCAGCTCCAGGCACAACCACCAGCTGCTGAGCTGGCGAGTCAGTCACAGGCGCCTGCTGGTGCGCGGCAAGGCGCGCGAGCAGGCGCTCTCGCTGCCCCCTCACCACCGCCTCAATCGCCTCGAGCTGCGCCACCTGCGCGCGCATCGCGTCAGAGTCACACTGTGCGCCTGTCGCCGCCATCATGGCCGCCGCGGTGGCCGCCGCCACTGCCGCCGCCGCGTATGCGGCCGGCTTGCAGGCGGGACCACCCGCGCCTGTGCCAGCGCCGGCGCCAGGCGGCAGCAGGTGGGGCCCAGGTGGGTGGGAGGGGGGTGCCGCATGCAAAGCGAAGGGCCGCGGGTGAGCGCCTACTGCTGCTGCGTGCGCGGCTGCCAACAGGTGGAGCGGCGGGGGGAGGAAGGGGTGGCCCATGAGCGGTAGGAATGGCAGCGGCATCCTTGGCGGCATGCATTGCGGCGTGCATTGCGGCGGCGGCGGTGCCTGCACCTGGGGTTCTGGCTGGGAGCGTGCGCCAGGCGCCTGTGCGCCTTGGTGCGCTGGGGCTGCAGGTGCTGCTGCTGTCGCTGCTGCAGGCAATGCGGCGTCGGGCGTGCCTTTATCCGTTGCATGGGAAGAAGGCCCAGCACCTGCAGCAGATGCCGGTCCGGTGGTGTCCGGCGCTGTTCGTTTAGTACCTCGCCGGGTGCGGGAGCTTACGTGTGGAGCATGCGTCTGCAGCACAGCCTGCTCCGCTGGCAAAGGCGCCTGCTGCTGCTGCTGCTGCGGTGGCGACTGTGGCGACCGCGGCGGCTGCTGCGGCTGCTCTGAAGGCGGCTGCGGCACCTGCTGCTGCTGCTGCGGTGGCGGAGGCGGAGGCGGAGGCGGAGGAGGAGCCTCCTGGGCTGCCTGCTCGTGCGCCTGATCCTGAGCACAGGGTATGATGCAAGCATCCGGCAGCGCCTCCGTGCTACAGTCAACCATTGCATGCAGCTCGTGCGGCACGCGTGCCATATTAGGATACGCCTCTCCCTCTCGTGCACAGCACCGCGGACACCTGCGGGCCCAGCGGGACACATGGCATGTAGACAAACATATGTCGTAAGGCGTCCACTACCGTCGTACAACGCTTCATATCGCAGCAGCTGCTCTGCGAACAACACCTTGACGTCGCCAGGCACTCCGTCATTCGCCGTCCCTGGCCTCCGTTCACATCTCACAGCACTCGACCACATTCGTCGCCACGCAGCGAGCGAGTAAATCGTAAGCAAGCATGGGACGAGTGAGCAGATGAAGTCCAGAGCACCTTGCACTGACCGGTAATCGGGCAGCTCATCGTCTTCATCGTCCTCATCCTCCTCGTCTTCGTCATCGCTGCCCTTGCTAGGTGGCTCCGGCAGGCCAACACACACGTGGTGGTACCTGCAACGCATACACGGCGCTCGTAGGTCTCGGTGTGCATGCGTGCCACCGCTACTGCCCCGCAGCGCGGACATGCTACAGTGCTTGCGGTACATCAAAGGCCCATACTAAATCGAATGCCATTCCTGCCGCTATTGCACATTAACACCATCTGCGAAGAGGGGTCCTGTTGCAGCGGGTCAGATAAAGTCATCGACATCTGAAGTACATTAGCACCTAGCATGACTACTACAGTTAGTGCTGTGAGTCGGTGACCCCCGTGTGCCGGGTACCTGAAGCAATACATGGACACCATGACAAGCGCAACAGCACAGGCAGCGTGCTTCATGCATTTGCGTGTGCACGTGCTGGATGCATAGCTTTTGACTGATCGTTTTGTATACGAGCGCGTATGCGTGTGAACGTGCAGCGCTCCCCTGTTGCCCTTCTGGCAGCATCCACTACATGTTGCATACACACATGACAGCGCTTCTCAGCCACCACCCACCAGTCGTCGCAGTGGTCGCAGCTGATCATCGGCACTCCGTCCTCCGAGTCGTCCCACAGCCGCCGGCACAGGCAGTACAGCCGCGTCGCGTCACGCAACTTCTGCGCCTCCTTATCAAGCTGCAGCAGCAGCACACGCACACCCCGCACACCGCAAGACCAGGATCAGCAGAGCACCTTAGAGGGCCAGCAACAGTAGAAAGGCAGTACAGCGTCAACATCGGTGCGCAGGCCATGATGGTTCGCCGCGTGGGATGATCAAGCTGCGATGCACACGATAAGCCATGATGCAGGCGATAAGCCACAATGCAGCCAAGCCGTGATGCACACGACTGGCATGAGGCACGCAGGCGTGCTGAAGTGCGACCCATCCGTGTGCACTGCTCAGCACGCTGCACGCATGCCTGCCCCAGGGATTGAGCAGCACACCCGTCGCGCGCTCACCCGCGTGCATACCACATATGTCCGGGCACTCAAACCTCAACCACGATAAGGCACCAGCCCGCCAGCTGCCTCTGTGCAGTCACTCAGCCCAGTAAATGAGTCATGCAACTGCGGCACGCACCTTGACAGGCAGGGCTGCTGCGGCGTCCGCATGTGCTCTTGCCTCTGCCAGCAGCGTTACGTCCTGAGGAGTGAACGCCGCCAGGCAGCCCAGCGGCCGACCACGCGAGCCCTCCCGCTGCTGCTGCTGCTGCTGTTCATTCGCTGATGGCGCTGGTGGTGGTGTTTGCCGGGGCGACTGCGTGGCGGCTGTGGTGGTGGTGCGTGAGGTCGTTGTGGTGAGGGATGCTGCCAGCGCCTGCACGCGCTCCGACAGCGTCTTGGTGGTCTCCAGCCAGGCCTTGCCTGCAACACCGCAGCGGCAGGATGGCACACTGTGACACAGACAACAAGCAAACAAGCGCCTGGCGCCTGGGGAGTGTGGGAATCAGGTACGGCAGTACGCCCCCCGGGTCCTGCCGGGCGGTGGACGCACACTAGTGTGATGCGGGAGTTTTGCGCGAACCCCTGCCAAATCTCAATCATAACATGGAAATATGGAATCATTAATTGACTGATTGACTCACACCCAGTGGCCTCACACACCGCTAGGGGAAACGTTGGTGCTCATGGGTGCATTGTGCACAGAGACTCATGCGTGCCTAGTCATACAAGCAGGCAAAGAGGACGCAGCAGTGAGGTCCAGGGGCAGCACACGTGATCCTGCGGGAGGTCACGACGCGACGTGGCGACTCACATGCATGCAAGCTGGGCTTCACCTAGGACTGCACATGCCACAAGCGGGTGCACCCCCACCTGCTGCTTGGTGCGCTATCAGGGTGAGAGCGGCAGGCGGCTTGACAAGCGAACTTCCGGGATGCATGACGCCTGAGGAAGAGGAGGATGCAACGCCTGGCGCTGCTGCCGCCGCGGCCGCCGGACGCTGCAGGGTCATTGCCAGCAGCGCATCCAGCTCACGCACCACACGGTTCACGAGCTCCATGGAGGGCCTGCGCCATGCCAGCCGCATGCACAGTAAGTCAGCACAGCACACGGCAGCACATCAGGGTACGGCAATACCAGCATCATGCTGATGCAGGGTGACGAACAGTTGCACAGCGTGTGCATGTGTTGACGGTGACCGAGGGCCAGGTTCGGCAATACCACATGCCAGCATGACTGCTGGTTCAAGTATAAGCGGTTCAGGTACAAGCGGTTCAAGTATAAGCACCCAGTTAAGCCACCCGGTTGCATCAATCTCCTGCTGCTATCTACCGAGGGCGGGCTGAGGTCTCACTCACTTGGGTGCCGTGGGGGACGCCACCGCAGCGTGCCGCCGCTGCCACGCGTCCACGCGCAGCCTCCACATCACACCCGCCTCCACCTCCCCGGCATCCACCTCCATCACACAGCACTGCTTGGCAAGCTCACGCAGCCACGACACCGGCACCACACGGCTCGAGGACCAGGGCGCCAAGGGCTGTTTGCCAGTTGCAGCACCACCACGGTTGGCGGTGGCGGCCGCGGAGGCGGTGGCGGGAACGAGGGCATGAGCCGCATTAGGTGCGGCTGTGGCGGCGCCGTTGGTGGGCGCTCTGCTTGGGGCGGATGCAGCTGTGGTTGCTCCAGCGGCGAATGGCGCTTGTGGTGGGTTCGAGACCTGCTGATCGCCGTCGTGTTGCTGACGTGCGTGATCGTAAGCATCCACGAGGTCCATGCATGACGCCTGTGGGGCGAGCCACCACACATGCAGAGGATCACGCTCAGTTTCGCAGCGGCACTCAATGCACGGTCAATATGCATTGTGGATCAATAAGTCAATAACAGTGACTCGTCAACTAGGTCAGCCATCCCAGCTGATGGGTTTCACCAGGCAGGCCGGATTTGTCAGGCAGGAACTGCCTGGGAAACAAGCAGCTCTGCAGGTGTGGGGCTTCACACGCCAGATGCACTTGCGCAGGACAATCATGCACTCACCTTCCAAGCCTTGTAGGCGGCCAGCGCAGCCTCCACCCGTCCCACCTCTGCTACCTCCACCTGCACTCCCACAGCACCCCCACCGGCACAGCACGGCACAGCACAGCACAGCACAGCTCAGCCAGATTGCAATCAATGGTTGGCGCAGTGGTGACAGCGACACGTGTCACGCGCACCGAACGCCAGCGTCAACGCATGCAAATATACAGGGGTGGCCTGTACACGTGTGATCATACACATGCACCATGCCGGTTGCGGGCGCGTGCTGACAAGCCAGGCAGCGGCATCCATCAGGCCTAAATCGGCTGCCGCAGCGCCGCGCGCCTCCTAATTCCTGGTTCTGGATCTGGATCTGAGCCTGTGGTTATGCTGGTCTGCGTGATTTAATCTGGATGTCATGTCTCTCTCTCTCTCTCTGCCCTCACCTTGAGCGTGACCGCCTCCCCCAGCAGAGCCTGAAGCTCCGCCTCGCCTGGCCGCCGCGTCTTGCGCAGCCTGCGGAGGAGTGTATGGAGTGGAAGGCATCATGGAGCGTCGTGGGAGCGCATTGAGAGCACCATGGGCTGTGGGGCATGCAGAGAAGCAGAGGTTGAGGTGCAGTACGATACAGCCGGGACTCGAGGACAGCACAGTACGGTAAAGGATCCGATGCGCACTGCATAGCCACACACAGTGGCTGACCCGGCTCAATCTATCACACTATTCACTTGAATCTATAAAATTCAAGTCAAGACAACGGCCACAATGGCAGGTACAGGTCATTGTGTTCAAACATTGGTGTTCGCGGCAACTGGCGCCACGTTGGTCGCACTTGGTGACATCCTGACACTGATCCAGTCTGGTGGGCAGGCGTCAGCTACATGTACATGCGTTCACGCCGGGCCGCACCTGGCACCCGCCTGCAGGAGCGCGGAGGCGTCCGGCTTGGCAGGCGCGGTGGCCTCGCACAGAGGGCACGACCAGCCCGGCCGCTTGACGAGGGCGCGCGCCGCAGCGGCGCTCAGGGCGCAGCAGCGCGCATGGAACAGCCCGGCACACAGGCCGCACCTCAACACCTCCCCGTCAGCGCCATCGGTTGCCCTGGGGATCGCCGTCTGCAACGCATGTGCCACACACTGCCAGTCAGTCAGCAGGCGAGGAGACCGCCTCCTTGAGGGGTGAGCTACTGAGCTGCAAACTACCGTATAATAATTTATTGAGGCAAGCACAGCAGTCTACAGAGTCATCACGCCCACGCACGCAGGCAGGCAACAAACCAGGCCCATCAAATTATTTCCTTTAAGCTGCTTTCAAGGACCGTGATACCGATAAACCATCCCACGTGTTACATCTTCTGCTGCTCCTACAGTTGTGAGCATGTACTGGTAATGTATCAGGCGTGCGAAAGCGCGATCGCACTCACCAGGCACAGACAGTGCGGTCGGGTGCGTGTTGAGGCGCCTGCTGGGGCCCGGCTGGTACCAGCAGCAGCCTCCGCCACATCGCCCGCAGCCTCATCGCCGCTGCTGCTTGCGTTAAGGTTGCTGCCGTCGCCGTCGTCGCTGCTGCTGCCCTCGAAGCTTCCGTCAGCTTCACTGCCGCTGTGGATGCAACGCTCGGCGTCATCGCCGCTATCCGCATCCAGCTGCCGCCTGTGCTTACTGAGCCCGTGTGTGCCCGGTCTCCTCCTGCCCGGCGTTCCCTTGCCGTGCCGCGGCAGTAGCTGTGCCGTCTGCTGGTTCCGCTTTGTGTTCTGAGTCGTTGCCTGTTTACTTTTCTGCGTCTGCTGCTGCCGGCGATGCTCGCTGCGCACCTTGTTGGATTTGGTGCTGACCCGCCGATTCCCCTTACCATCGCCATCATCGTCGCTGTCGTCATCTTCAGCGTCCTCGGGATCGTGCTTCACCAGTCGTCGCTGCATGGGTGGCTGGTGCTTGCCCTTGCGCAATGCCTTTGCCTCGGCTGCTAGAGCTTCGTCCTTAGGCGCCGCAGCCTCGTCCAGCCGAGGACGCTTCGCGACTGCCAGCTGCGGCAATTCCATGCTCTCCAGTACGCGCTTTGACGGTTTCGGAGCACGAGCGCTGCGACGCGCCTGAACGTCACCTGCCTCCTCCGGCGACCCTTCTGTATCATCGTTCGCCTCCGCCTCGGCTCCTGCTCCTGCCTTGGACCCTACCCCTGCTGCTGGGCTGCCAAGCGTGTTGTTGGCTTGCCCAGCATCTGCTACTATCAGGTTCCCCTCGGCAGCCGTAGCTGCAACCGACAGGCCCGGCAGTGCACCCGAGAGGTGCCTCCAGGCGCAAGAGACAGAGGTGATGCTGGTCTCCAGCGCCGACAGACCCTCATCCAGCTGCAACCAGGCAGTGACACAGCCACACAGCGCAATAAGCCTGGGTAAACGGCTAATGGCGTAAGCACGCAATGACCGTGCGAGTATTCGAAAGGGGGGCATGGTGCAACAGACGTGCCGCGCGTGCAGGAGCGTGGTGCAGGGGCGTGGCGCAGCGGGCAGCATGGACAAAACGTTATCGGTGGTGCCATGCCACAGCAGCAGGCACAGTATGCCGTAGACATCATCATGGCCATGAGGCTAGCATGCACAGAGCGTGGACATGCATGTGGACCTTGCACGCTTTTACAGAACCCAATGGTGCTGGTACATATGAACATGTATGGTGCCAAAACCCCGCAGCAGGCATGGGCGCACCGTCATGGCGCCAGCTCTGCGGGGCAGCAGCGCGCGTCGCAGCTTCTCCCGCCACTCCTGCGCCGCTGCCAGCAACGCATCCAGACCGTCGACCACCAACTGCTCCTCGCATGGCTCGTCATCCTCCGCCTCCTGGCTGCTCATCTCATGTCCCCTCACACTCTTATCCCCATCCGCTGCCCCCGCCTGCCGGCCACCACCACCATCACAAGCTGTCTTGCGCTCAGGCTGCTGCTGCTGCTGCTGCTGGTGCGACGGCGGATGCAGTGGCAGGGCGTCGCGGATCTGCGGCAGCACAGGCAGCTGTATCACCGGGCTCTCCGCGATCGCGTCCCTCAGGCGCTGCACGCTCTCCAGGGAGGGCCGCTGACCCGCCCGCTGATGAGGCGATGGCGAGGAGGGCGAGGAGGGCGAGGAGGGCGAGGCGGCGGGAGCACCCGCTGCTTCATGGCCCTCCAGTAGGGTCTGCTGGCAAGCAGCACGACAACGACGTCAGGGAAGAAGCGATCAGGAGCACAGACATGGACACACTCCAGTGAATTGTGTGTACTGTGTAGAGCCGTGGAGTCTTCCCTTAGCATACGCGTGTCCAGGTCAGCTGCCCCAGCCCCCAGGCCTGGCTCTGCAGTCATTCGAGATACATGCCACGCATTCGCAATGGCTGCACCCAGGCGGTATCTATATGTCTATGCCTACAAACCTACAATGCTGGCATACCATGGATGAAGCCACACAATTACATACTCATGATGGGCGTGCCACACACGCGGGGCGAGGTGGTTCCAGTATCGATTGCCTCTCCCAAATGGGGTCCGCCTTGCACAGCGATAAAGCACATCAGTGCTTCATGATTCGCCCGTACCTTGGCCGTTGCCATCGCGGTTTGGTGCGCGAGGATGACATCCTCCACCCGCCGCACCGCCTCCACCTCCACCGCCAGCTGCCGGGCGGCCGCCAGCACACCAACCACCTCCGCTGACGTCAGCTCCCCCTCCTCAGCCTCCTGCTCAGCCTCTTGCTCAGGCTGCTGCCCTGCCGCCGGCACTGGGTGCGGCTGCGCTTGCTCCTCCTGCCTGGCTGCTTCACCGTCACCGTCGCCATCGCTGTCGCCCGCACCTTGCTGACGCCGCCGCCTCTGCGCCCTCGTCTTCTGCGGCTGTGTCCCACGGCCTCTGCGGTGCTGCCCAGCCTCACTCTCATCCTCATCCACATCGCTGCCACCCTCTTGTTGTATTGCCGCTGCCTTCTTTGCCCCCGCCTGTTCCTGCTGATGGCGTTGATCATCTTTGCCCTGCTGGCGCGTGTCTGGCGGCGGCTGCGGGTCATCCTGCAGGTCGCCTCCGTCCGGCAGGTCAAGGATGTCGAGCAGACGCAACAGCAGCGCCTTGTGCTGCCGCCTGAACTCAGCCGCCTGTTGCACTGCGCCACGCACTAACGCGAGCAGAGCAGAATCTACGGAAAGCGCCTCGCCTTGGCGCAGCAACTCCTGCAGTTCCTCCTCCGCAAGGCGGCCGGCAACGTCAGCACGCGTGGCTGAGTATGCACTGGCGGCGGACGCACTGGCAGCGGACGGCCCGCTGCCGTCGTCGCCAGGTGCTGCTGCCACCGGCGGGCTTGGCGTTGTGTGCTGTGCAGGTGGTTGCGCAGGCGGGGGTCCGGGTGCGGCGAGCATGGGCACCATGGGGGCGACACCATTGCTTTTCCCTCCTGAACACCTCTTGAGACGGGCATCTCCAGGGACACCAGCGCTGTGCTGCTGCCCTGCCGCCCCTGACACCCCTGCCGCCCCGTGTACACCAGCTGCACTTTGGACGGGAATGGCCTCCGATAATGCTGTTGGTGGTGGTGCTGCAGCTAGCTCCTCCACAGCTGACGGTTGGCGGCCAGCAGCAGCCTCGGGCGGTGCTGCTGCAGCTGGCGGCTCCCGCAAGATGCTGCTAAGGAAATCATCCAGCGCTGTGGCCTCCTCTGTCCCTTCAGCAGCAGCAGCTGAGCCTGGCAGGCCACAGCCTGCATCAGTCGCGCACATGGTGCTCTCAACAGTACCTTGCACGGGCCCTGGCAGCGATGGGGCCGACAGCAGAGCGGCTGCTGCCTCGGGCGCGGCGTTGGCGCTGGGTTGACCTGCAGCAGGGCCTGCTGCTTGCCCTGCAAGCGGAGGTGCAGGTGCAGCGCTAGCATCGTTGCGGGCCTGTTCCTGGGCAAAGGCGGAGGTAGCCGGGCGCGTTGCCGCGTTCACCGCCGCTGGTTGGCCGCCATCCACGCCAGGTTTACATGCTATGTCCAGGTCACTGTCCGAGAGCACTCCAATGCCTAGGTCTAGGCCTGTAAGCGGAGAGGGTGACGCCATGCTGCATGCTGCATCCTCAGCGCTGCCGCCGCCTGTGCCAGCACCAGCGCCGCCATCAGGCGTAACAAGGTCAGGGGATGGCAACTGCATCCCGCCCACATTAGCATGCACACTAGCATCTGCTACGCTGCCACCTGCAGTACCGCCTGCGCCAATACCAACATTTACGGGCGGTGGTTGGGCAGTTGGCTGCTGCTCAGGGTGGGGGTGCGCTTGCTGTGGCGCGTGGCGGGGAGGCATCAGGAAGGGCAGCACGCTGCGGCGAACTTCCGCTTGCCACTGCAGCGCACGCACCCGCTGCCGCAGCTGCTCCACCTCCGGGAGGTGTGCCAGCGACGAAGGCGTCGCCGCTGAATGCTTCGTGCCCGTTTTTGGTCTCGGAGCATCCTTCAAGGCACCAGACAGCGGTGCCGCAACGCCTGCCTTGGCAAGCAGCTCCTCCAGCGCCTGCTGCTGCTGTGCCTCCTGCTCCGCCTGCTGCTGCAGCTCAGCCAGAGCCTCGTCTGCCAGGGCCAGGGTAGCGGCAGCACCAGTGCGACCCTCAGGCGGTTCGACAGCGGCACCGGCAGCAGCAGCAGCAGCAGCAGCAGCAGTAGTAGCTGTAGCTGCACTCAAGAGACGCTGCGCGTGCGCCCTCCACTCATCCGCGTCACGTGTGATCTGCTGCAGCTCCGCCTGATGCGTCATGCCCGTGAGGCCCATGTCGGCGGCGCGAGACAGCAAGGCCTCCACCGCTGCTGCGTTCGACTTGCCGCTTCGCTTCAGGCTAGACAGCAGCTTGCCTGCAGGCAGAGGGGTATAGCAAACACACACAGACGGATGCAGACATGCGTGAGGCTGTGTGGCACAGCTACGGCTTGACAATTACCATGAAGTAACGCGGATCTATAATGTTTTGGTATGTCACTTATGTGGCCATCGCTTGCAGGCTTTGTCGCGAGCTCTGCTAAGCCAATGAATGGATCCGCGAGCTCAGCAGACTACAAGTTGCTGTGGTGCACTGTGGTGTAGTGTCTTGTGCCGATACGTACACAATATACATGCGCGGGCTTCAGGCACATGTAACCCGACAGCGGGACACGTGCATCAACCCACCTGCATCTTTGACCCATGCGTCCGCCAGCTCCTGCAGCTTCTGGGCAGCTGCCAGGCCCTCCACGCGCACGCCCAGCGCTGCGCCCTCCTCCACCAGCCGCTGCAGCTCTTCCGGGCTGACAGCGGGCCTGCCAACGCTGCCGCCCGCCGCGCCAGCGCCAGCGCCAGCACCACCGCTGATTCCCTCGCCGTCATCGTTTCCGTCGCGTGATTGTACAGGTGCCTGCTGCTGGCGGGGTTCTGAATCCGGTGGTATGCCCTGAGGCTCGCTTCGCTCCGGAACCGCCTGCAGCAGCGCCCGCATCTTGGCGTCCCATGCGAGGGCCGCATTCAGCCTTCCCTGGAGCTCCGCCTGCAGGGGACTGTCGTGTGCGGCCATGAGGAGTGCGTCTGCCAACATGTCCTGCAGGGTGATCAGCCCCACGGCCTTGCTGTTGTTGTAGTAGGAGGAGGAGGGTCCCTGGCCGGCGGCAGCGGCGGCTGCCGCTGCCTGCAGCTGGGCCAGCAGACGGCGTGCGCCGTCCTCCCACTCGCGGCGGCGCGTGAGCGTGCGCAGTGCTTCCACCTCCGGCAGCTCTACGCCCAGACGGTCACCTGCACGCGGTGCCAACAGAGGTTGACACAAACGGCAAATCATGAAAAAACTCAAATCAATCAAGATTTACAAGCTTTGTTTACATCTGGAGCTGACATGCCCACTCTAGATGAAGACTGATAATGCTCGGTTGATGACGCTCAAAAGATGCGAGTCAAGCACCAGCAAGGCAGCAAGCCAACAATGAACGCGTTGCCCATCCAGTCACGTGAAACGCAAATGCAGCACGAGCGGGTCTGCTTTAACAGCAGGGATGATGTACTGCATGTAAGGGGCACTGCGTGAGGTGAGACAGGAGCGGGATCGTGGGCCCGCACAATTGACAGCAAGCAGCAAACAGCACACCGGTACCTGCCTGCATGCATTATTGCCCACCTGCATGCACCAGCAGCCGCATCTCTCTGAGCGGGGGCGGCGGTTGCGTGACGTGCGCCCGCGCTGCTCGGACCTGCCACTCCTGCACGCGCGACAGTACCTCCCGCGCCTGCACCAGCTCCGGCAGAAACACCTGCAGTGGAGTCAAGCCATACAACAGTCAGTGCGCTGGTCTGAACCTTACCGCGAGCAAAGAGAAAGGTGGCCAGAAACTAGGCAGGATCAACCAGCACCGCATGCGTAAGGCTGCTCGGGCTGGTGCTCTGCTGGCCATGTGCATCTGCACCACCATGAACGAACGCGTGTGAGGCATGCGAGGTAAAGTTAGTCAAGAGGAGTCGCGAAGCCTTTCCCAGCGGTCACGCACACAGCCGCCCGCAATGTATCCTAACAGAAGAGTAGATCATTAATGTCATGATACTGGTACTTTGCCCTTTTGGCAGCACCTGCAGCTGCTGCGCCTCCTCAACAAACGCCTTCAGATCGGGCAGGGTTGGTTTCGTCCTCAGCCGCTCCTTGCCGAGCGCAGCCAGCGCCTCGCCCGCTTCAGCAGCCGCGTGCAGCGCGGCCTGCTGCGCCCCCGGCAGCACCACCCGCAGCGCCGCCAGCTCACCCAACACCCCGCGTACTTCAGCCGGCGTAGGCCGCTTGACGCCCCTTGCCGCTGCCGCGGCCGCCCTCGCTCCCTTATCCCTGCCGGCGCCGCCTCGCTTGCTGGCGCCGCGGTCGCTGTCGGCGCCATCGCCGCTACCGCCACCAGCGGCGTCAGGCGCGCCGGCGTCGAGGCTGCGAGTGCTGGCTGCGTATTCCGCGTCGCCGTGGCCAACAGGTGGCAAGGCGAAGAGCGCTGCCGCCTCAGCTGCGGCGTCCTCCGCATCCGCCAGGCGGTCTCGGAGCTCCTCAAGCTCTATCAGGCCCTCGGCACCGGGCAGCGCGTCGCCCTGCGGTGTCACACAACAATAACACCTTCAATGTACGTGCAAACCCCTAACTCGCGTGCAAGAACCTGTCGTAAATCACTTATACCGGTAGCGCACATGGTGTGTGCGTTTGCATCTCTTTTATCGGGGCGTAGCCCTGCATTCGTATTGCCGTCTGCCGTACACTACCGTTATTGCATGGGCAACCTGAGGCCATGTTCATGGAATTGCCTGCATGACTTAGCATGAGGGGTATGGTATGGTATGGGTGATGTAATCTCCACTCTCTCTCTCTCAGCATGGGGGGCGCCTGACCTGTTGCACGAGCTCCCGGAGGTCTTGCAGGCTCACCACACAGCCCGCAGCTGCCTTGCTGCCACCGCTGCCGCCAGCGGCACCTGCCTGCGCCGACTGCCCTGCTGCAGCAGCCTGCAGGGCTGCCGGCTGTACTAGCTGTACCGCATGCGGTACGCCCATCACCACCTCCATGTATCGCTGATGCCACTGCGCAAGGCCGCTGAGGTCTGCCTGCAGCGCCTCATACCCGCAAACCTCAACAGGCGGCGGCTGCCACGCGAGCAGCGCAACCACGGCTGCGGCTGTGGCGGGGGGGGCGCCCGCGCCCACACCAGCAGCTGCAGCTGCCGTGGAGGTCCGCTTGTTCCGCTGCGCGATCACGGCGGCGACGTCAGCAGCCCATTGGCGGGCCTGCAGCAGCGTATCCAGCTGGCACCTGGACGCAGACGCATGCACGCGCACGTGTGGGATCAGAGTCAGTCAGCCAGGGCGCGCATGAGTACTTTTGAGTACATGACGGGGCAACATTTGAGGATGGAGTCAAGCACGTGAGGCAGCAAGCAAGAGCCAGGCTCGGTGTAGACCAGCAGAAATGCACTGCTGGTGCATCCAGCAGTGCATCTGCTTGGTTTACCATACCATAACCAGTGAGTGCAGATTGTCATGAGTGTGATAGCTCACAAGTGTGATGAAGTGAGCAATGCAGTACGGTACTGCAGTGTCGGGCAAGGGTGGGCGAGTGATTGCTCGACACGACATCCGAGCAGGACCGGGATGTGGTCCAATAGACGAGAGTTGCGCTGAAGAAGCGTGCATTCTGTGGGCGGGCGCAGCGCATCTATGCACGCACCTGACGGGCTGCATGTACCGCGCCGCCCACACAAACTGCTCCGCGTCAGCGATCAGCGCAGACACCTCCTCCAGCGCCGCACGCCCCTTCAGCACCCCATCAGCCCGCAGCAGCCACGCGCTTGCTGCTGCAGCAAAGCGGCCAGCGGCACCACCGAGCGTCACCGCAGCATCACTATTTGTATTGTTGCAACCTGCGGGCTGGCGCGTGTCTGTATAGCCATTGGCGGGCGGTGATGCAGCGGGCGCGCCTTCCAAATCAAGTGCCTGATCGCGTGATTGCGTTGCAGCATCAGCAGCAGTGTCCTGGCATGGTCTGCTGGCAGCTAGCGACGGTTGTGCAGCCAGTAGAGTTGTTGGTTCCGGTAGAGTGGGATGTTGCGGTTGCGACGGTGCTTTTAGTGCTTCGAGCGGCTTGGCTAAACCTGTTGGATCCATCCCTGTGGCTGATAGTGTAGGCATCGCCACCATTGGGGTTGGCAGGCTATCAGCCATGTCCTGCAACTCGGCAATGTTGTGACGATACAGCAGGCGCCGGGCGGCCGGCTGGCAGTCGCACATCACCTCCGCATGCCGGGCGCATGCGTATCGGCCCGGGCAGCAATCACACTCCACCGCCATCACACACAGCAGGCACTTGCACGTGGTGCAGCGGGAGGATGCTGGCATGCTGGTTCGGCCCGCACGTGTTGTTCCTGACGACGATGCAGCGGCAGCGGCGGCGGTTGAGGTGGAAGGCGCTGCGCTCATCCCCCCAGCGCGGCTTGTACGACGGCCCCTAAAGCCACCACCGCCGCCGCCACTGCTCTTGGCAGCAGCCGCAACAGGGCCATCTGCGTCCCCATTGGCAGCCTGGCGGGGGTTGGCTGCTGCAGGGTTGGCATCCGTCTGCATGCGCAGGGTGCACCTGACACCTGCACGACACACACACCACATCGTGCATGCGTGCGGTGGCGACGCTAGATTAATGCCGCAGTACCGTCACACCACAAGACATAAGGAACAACCTGAAGGTGCTTCCACAGTGTAATGTTTGTGCCAACGTTTGGACAACAAGGTTTGTCGGTAGAAGACCTGACAACAGTCCGCATGCTCAGTGTTATATAGCACCAGCTCCTGATGTAACATAACATAACACGTAGCACCAGCTGCATAGTGCACATGTACAACGTACTGCTGAGTGCTGACCATGTGTCACATGGGGTCCGGCCACAGCTTGTGCGGCCACTGAGGTGCTGAGAGAGATTCCGATGACCGCAGTACGATGCCCCTCAACGAGCGGAGCCCTCATTACTAAGCTGTCCTTGGTGGGCGCCACTGCTACTGCTCCTCACCAGACTCCCATAGCTGCAGCCCCGCCGCCAGCTGATCCGCCGCCAGCGCGTGCAGCGCTGCCGCCAGGTCGCGCGCCACCCCCGGTCCGCACCGGCCGTCCCCCGCCGCCACCGCACGCAGCAACACCTCCTCGTAGCTCAGCAGCTGTAGCAGCACGGGCGGCATGTGCACAGCAATGTTCGTTGCACAGCACTTGCGAGTTACGGTGTGTGAGGCTGCATGAGCTGAGGCGCCCTGTAAGAGCCACGTTGCGCATGCGCTTAGGCAACGCATGGAGACACAGGGAACCACAAGGGCTCCAGCCCAGCCAACAAGCTGCAGTCATCTGCCGTGGATGCCCCTGTAAGAGTGTGGCACCTACCCCTACCTCTGGAATGCGCAGCGCCCGCATGCGTTCTGCGGCCGCAGGCGCGTACTGCAGCCAGTCTGGCTGCGCCACGGCCGCCACCTCCAAGCAGTGCAGCCCGTGGCCGAAGCGCGCTGTGTGCACCCCTGGCAGCACCACCAGCCAGGTGCCCGGCTCCTGGACTACCCGGCACACCGGCACGCCGGCAGCCGCCAGCGCAGCCGGAGACACCATCGGCGGCGCTTGCACAGCCACCGCCGCCGCCCCGTCACTCCTGCTGGCGGGATCACTGCCGCCACCAGGCTGAAGCGTTAGGTTGCTGCCTGTCCAGCCACCATGTGCTGTCGGTATGACTGAGCGCGTGTCAAGGCCTGGATCGGCACCCGCTGAGGGTGCAGGGCGTGCCAGTTCCTTACTCGGGCGGTGCTGCACTGCAGCTGAGATGCGCTCGGTGCCGCTGCCGGCTGCACCACCGCCCTCGTCTTTGCCCAGCTGCGTTGCCTCTGACAGTGCACAACTGATGGCGGCACCGCCGCCCCGTTCGCACACGCGCTCAAACGCCGCACGCGCCGAGGCGGGGACGGCGTAGCAGGTCGTGGCATAGCCGAGCGGATGCTGGTACACCACCGCTGCTAGGTCATGGGGCTGCGTGTGCCAGGGTGTGAAGGAGTAGATCTGGCCGAAGGAGAGGTGGGAGGAGGCGGCGGGGAGGCCGGCGGCGGCGGCGCGCGCGGCGGCGGCGGGCGTCAGGTGGCGCAGCAGGTTGGGGTGCTCACCGGATGCTGCGGGAAGCTGATGAAGGTCCTACACGCAAGCATGCATGTATGCATCAGCATCAGCATCAGCATCATCATCAGCATGATGATGCATGGTGCTGATGGTGATCGCGTCCACATATGAGGTAAGGGAGGTCGCGCTTGGAGGTGGGCGCAAGTGCACGCGCAGGTTGGAGGGCATGCATGCATGCACGCGCAACAGCGCCTGGGTGCGAATGGATGGACGAGCACATCGGGGCGGGGAGGGGCAGGGCGAGGGGCGAGGGGAGGGGCAGGGTACAAAGCCCTATGAGGCTGCTCGATGGCGGCTGGCAAGCCACCAACCACTCTCAGCACACTGCCATCATCCAAAGCTAGCAAATCCGTCAGTAATGGCCCTGACAGTGTACTGCACAAGCCCTGGCTGTAGCATGAGTGACTCACCCAAGCGTCCCGGCAGGCCGCCCCATCCGATGGCACGAATGCACTCCTGTACACGCACGCATCCAGGCCGGACGCGCTCAGCACCTCAATGCCACTGGATGGCGCTAATCCAGCTGCTGCCGCTGCATGCATGCCTCCCTCCGCATCCATCATGCTGGCGCAGGCATTCTTGCCCCTGGCCTGCTTGCCGCTGCTGCCGCTGCCACTGGCCTCCTCCAAGCGCTGCTGCGGCAGCTGCGGCGCTGCTCGGCTGGCGGGGTCCGCGGGCCCACCCTCCAGCAGCCGCCAAAACTCCTGCTCTAGCCACTCTGCGGTGACCTTCGCTGCTGCCGCGCCATCTGGCCCTATGAGCGCTGCCCTGGATTCGGCAGCGTGCTTCTCAAACTCCTTGAAAGCCATAGCGCGGGTTGCTGCTGCACCGCTTGGGCCGGGGCTGGCGGCCGCCGGCAGTGGCTGGCTATCGCTGGCGCGGGCGGCGCTGCACAGCGGGCACCACCAGCCCCCTGCTTGGGAGGCAGCTGCTTGCGCTGCGCCGGGCTGTGCTGGCGGGGAGCTTGCCGGCAACATCAGAGACCCCAGGCAGAAGCTGTGGAAGCATCTGCTGCACCTGAAAGGCAGCGATGCGAGCGCCACCCCATGCATGGGCGGTATGCATGGTGCATTGGTTTGTACAGTGTACATGCAAAACGCGTTAAAGAGAAACGCATGCGTGCAGCGCATCAGCATGACTTGTAAGCAAGGCAGGTATTATTCGTATGTGCGTGCTTGTGCCACAGACGAAACCGCACAGACATGCAGTTAGCATACCAATGCAATGTGCTGCGAATTGCATCTGAGACCACCACAGCGGAGTCAATGTGTGGTTGCACTGCCTCACTTGTCGCACGATAGGATATCGGCTTGCCGGTGACTGCCGTGGCACAGCTGGCACGTGTCCTCCAGCACGGGGAGCGCATCCTGCTGCGGCACGGCTGTGCCGCTTGCCTTGCGTTTGCTAGGGCGTCCCATCCCGTCCGTTTCATCCTGTGTGCAGAGGATAGAAACGTAAGCACCGTGTGTGGCACTTGTCAGGTCACTTGCTGACGCTGCACCATACAACGAACCGGCAGGAACTGAACAGCAGGTTGCTGCTGCGTTCATTCTCACCCTGCTACCGTTGGCAGCCGTTTCAAACTGCCTGGCAGCGCCGTTTGCACGCTGGCGCTTGCGCGGCGGCCCCTCAGGACCAGCCCGCACGGCAGGCGCTGCATGCCCTGCGTAGGGAGTCCTTGCGTTGAGCGTTTCCAGGATCTCCGCTGCCTCCACAAGGTCAGCTGCATCGCTGTCTTTTAACTCCTCTGGCTCCAGCTCTGTGAAGCTGCGCTCTGCTCTCCGACTGTGAACCCCAGTTCTGCGCGCCGATGGTTTCGATCTCTCCTGGAGCCCAGTCCCTGGCTGGTAAGCACAGTCCGTCGCTGGGCATTGCAACGGCAAGCTCTGCTTATACACAGGAATGGTCAAGCCGTCCGTGCTGAGAGTGCACGCTGTGGTGGACCCCTCTGGCGGGACGATCTTGGCCATGCCAAACGCTTTCACCGTTGGCTGCACAGAGCTGAGGTAGTGAAGCAGGCCGTGGCTCCATTCCTCAAGCGTAGGCCGCAACACAGGCGCCTGTAAAAGCTCTATTGGAGCAGTGCTGCTGCTTGGCTGTGTCATAGTCTCACAAACCGTCCTGCCTACTGCTAGATGGTCTCACATTGTAAGGCCACCACTCTTCTTGTCTCCTAACCTGCCTGTGGTTTGTTGTGTAGGGAACTTGTGTGTGCCTGTGCTCATCATAGACCATATGACCGCGATTGCGGCATCATATCCTGGGTCAACTGGGCGGGATATCAATTAGCACGGCGGTTACAGGTGGCTCTCAAAGCCCCGCATCCCACACGCGATGAAGGGTTTGCATATGCACACGCAAGGAGAGGCCTGAAATTCCTCAGCTCACCATTGTGACACACATTCGTGCAGGCACTCACAACTACTTCCTTTGCAATTCACCTCAGGCACAAATTGCAGCGCAGCCGCCAGCCGGCTGACTCAGCGGTAGTGTACACAGGTGCTTGTCCGCACCTCTGACAGCTCTTCTCTCTATTAGAATCCTCGATCACTCACACAGTACACCAAGTTACCGCTACACCAAAACCTGGCGTCGCATATTCCAACGCGATACGCCACATAGTGCTCTCGCTCCCAGGCAGCTTGACCCCGGCCAGTACAAGGTCGCCGTAGTAAAAAAAAACGCTTGCCGCTATATTAGCAGAATGGCAGTGCATATGCGTGTGCTTTGCCAGCTACATGCGATGCGGTGCTTCAACCGAGAGAAGGGTGACTTGAATAGCCAACTGAAGGTTGGTGGGCTGGTTGAGATGCAGATTAGAAGGCATTCGCAAGCAGCGCGAAGGGCACAGCAGGAGAAAAACAATACATCAAGCCGAGCAACATCAGCTCGCTACGGAGAGTAGTGCTCCCCAGAAACGGTTTCGAGTGACGCCAGCGCACGCGTTGCCGTAGCTGCCTGCTTAGGCAGTGACCGCCACCTTGGCAGCGACTGCGGGGTTGACGTACGCGGTGTTCTTCTCAGCCGGGGGCACCAGCTGCCAGAACTTCTTGACGTTCTCGTCCCACTTGGCGAGGATGGCCTTGCCCTTGGCGCTGCCCGTCTTCGCCACGTGTGAGCTGATGAGCTCCTTGAGCTGCTCCTCGCCGGCGGCGGTGACGACGCGCTGCGTGGCCACGATCTCCGTGTTGACCTGCACACACGCGGCAGCGAGCCAGACGGACAAGTGTGCATCAGGAGTGTTCAATCATGCACAAACTGCAAACACAGCGCAGCGAGTGGAAGGTGTCTCTCACAACTGCACTGCCGTCACTCACAGCCTCAGCACCCTGGCCGTGATTGACAAGCATCACAGGGTGACATGCACGCAGCAACATATACAGTGCAGATAGCACTGCGTTGCATGCACCCAGCTGGCGTTAATGTTGAGTGCCTGCGCCCACACCCACGCTCAAGCACCGCACAGCCAAGGCATGACAACCCCCGCGCGTCTCAACCAGGAAAAGCGGCGGCGGCGCGCACCTTGTCAGAGAAGGAGCCGTCCTCGTCGTAGAAGTACCCCAGGCCGCCCGTCATGCCAGCCGCCACGTTGCGGCCGACGCTGCCCAGCACCACGATGCAGCCGCCCGTCATGTACTCACAGCAGTGGTCACCCGCCGCCTCTACCACCGCCTCCGCCATGCTGTTGCGCACCGCAAAGCGCTCGCCGGCGCGACCGTTGACGAAGAGGCGGCCGCCGGTGGCGCCGTAGAGGCAGGTGTTGCCCACGAGCGACGCCTCCTCAGCCTTGAACGGGGAGTTGGGCGGGGGCACGATGACGATCTCGCCGCCCGCCATGCCCTTGCCCACATAGTCGTTGGCCTCACCCACCTGCACAGCCATGCACGCACGTGTGCGTGTGTGTTTGTGTGTGTCAGGGGAAGTTCAAGTGGGGCCATGCAGTGCAATTCACAAGCGCGTGTGCGTATGTGTGGGCGTGTGTCAGCGCTCAGCAGCCTGGCCAATACTCCTCCCACTGTACACAGCTGCAGATTTGAGCAACACGTTCTTGGTTACGCAAACGCAACACCTGGACACTCAACAGCTCAACGCTCATCGCAAGGTGTCACCGCCATCAGCGCACCGCCTCGCCACTCACCAGCTTGACCTCCATCCCGTGTACGATGAAGCACCCGAACGACTGCCCGCCAGAGCCCGTGAGGTTGAGCTTGACCTTGCCGCCAAAGCGGCGGTCGCCGTGGAGCTTGGCGATCGCGCCGCCCACGCGCCCCAAGCTGGAGCGGTCAACGTTGACGATCTTGAACGCCTTCTCCACGACCTTCTGCTCCTTGATCGCGGCCTGGATCTCGGGATCCGCCAGGATCTCGTCGTCCAGTACCGGCCCGTTCGAGTGCACCGCCGCGTTCCTGCGCACGTTCGAGGCGCCGGACGGTCCCGCGTACGTGGTGAGGAACGACAAGTCGAGTCCGTCGGTCTTGGCGAGCTTGACGGAGCGCTGGCGCAAGAGGTCTGCCCTGCCGATCACCTCGTCGAGCGACTTGTAGCCCATGGACGCAAGCGAGGCGCGGACCTCCTCCGCGACAAAGTGGAAAAAGTTGACAAGGTCGTCGGGGGCGCCGGGGAAGCGCGCGCGCAGCTCCTCGCGCTGGGAGGCGACGCCGACGGGGCAGTTGTTGGTGTGGCATACGCGCGCCATGATGCAGCCCGTGGCGATCATCGCCACCGTGCCGAAGCCGTACTCGTCCGCGCCCATGAGCGCCGACATGAGCACGTCGCGCCCGTTGCGCATGCCGCCGTCCGCACGCACCACCACACGCTCACGCAGCTCGTTGCGCACCAGCGTCTGGTGCACCTCCGCCAACCCCATCTCCATCGGCCCGCCGGCGTGCTTGATGGAGCTGATGGGCGACGCACCCGTGCCACCGTCGTGGCCAGACACCTGGATGATGTCGGCGTTGGCCTTGGCCACGCCCGAGGCCACGACTCCGATGCCGGCCTCAGCCACGAGCTTCACGCTGACCTTGGCGCTGGGGGACACCTGGTGGAGGTCATAGATGAGTTGCGCGAGGTCCTCGATCGAGTAGATGTCGTGGTGCGGCGGCGGCGAGATGAGCGGCACGCCGGGCTTGGAGCGGCGCAGCTCGGCGATGTAGGGGCTGACCTTCTGGCCGGGCAGCTGGCCGCCCTCTCCGGGCTTGGCGCCCTGCGCGATCTTGATCTCGAGCTGCTCGGCGTTGACGAGGTACTCGGGGGTGACGCCGAAGCGGCCCGACGCAACCTGCTTGATCTTGGAGGTCGCGATGTCGCCGTTGCGGAGGCCCTTGAGGTACGGCACGCTGCTGCTCTTGCCCTCGCCGTCGACGTCTGCCAGGCGCAGCCAGCGCGAGGGGTCCTCGCCGCCCTCCCCGGAGTTGGACTTGCCGCCGATGCGGTTCATGGCGATGGCGATCGTCTCGTGCGTCTCACGGGAGATGGCGCCCAGCGACATGCCGCCGGTGCAGAAGCGGTCCATGATGGCGGTGGCGGGCTCCACCTGGTCCAGAGGGATGGGCGCCCTGCAGCGGTGGGGAGCGAGCCAGGGGCGACCCAGATGCAGTTGGAGGTTGAGATCAACATGCAGTGAGATATGGATGCAGTTGGGTCGAGATGCCCCAGCACGAGCATGAGCTTGAAGTTAGCAGAGCAGTGCATTGCTAGAAATGCAAGTGGTGCGGAGCAGCGCACTGCGCCGTGGTCAGCATGTGACGCAGGCACTGCACCAGATGCACACAATCGCTCCACACACCCAGCAGCAGGTGCACGCTGGGGCCAGGCTGCATGTACCGCTCAGGACCGCCGTGTCTACATCCCGCAGGCCATGAGAGCGTCAACACCGAGCTCTGCACCATGGCCATCGTACCATGGCCATCGCTGCAACGCCTGTACAGTCTGCCCAAGACCTAATTCCAAACAGGAGTGTACAGTGCACAGGACGGCATGCCTGCCGGGCTCCATGCAGCATGCAACCGTCAATCATGCTTTCATGCGGCATCAGGCCGGCGCCCCCCCACCTGTCGCTCTTGACCTCCAGGCACTCCCTCAGCGTGGCCACCGGGGACTCCTTGAAGTGCTGCATGAAGGCGTCGTAGCCCTCCGCGTCGCGCACGCTGCCGCTGCCCAGGCCGATGGCCTTGTGCAGCAGCTTGGCCATGGCCTGGTTGTTGGCGTGGAACTCGCCCTTGGGCTTGGACTGGATGAAGCCGTAGTCCTCCAGCTTGGTGAGCGCCTTCTCTGGGAAGCCCTTGGCCCAGAACGTCTCCGCCTCGCGCTGCAGGTCCGCCAGCGTCATGCCGCCGATGCGCGACACCGTGCCCCTGGAACAGTACAGCAGCGCCGTAATTGCAAGGGCCGGTTAAGTTTGATGCCCTTTGGCATGATGTGTGAAAGTGACGGCCGTGGCCGGGTGTATAATTTGCGCATGGGCATGTGCTTGGCCGGGCGCAGCCTTCAGCTGCCGATGTTTGTAAGCTCTGCTGCTGCCACCTGCAGTCTCCCTGGGTGCCTGAGCTGCTGCAAGCGTTGTGCGTGTGTGTACATAAGTGCATGCCCAGCCTGCATGCAATTGCGCTATGATATCCGCTGCCTTGTCCACAACATGCTTCAGTGCCACCTGTGGCTACACTGTCGCCTGCGCCTTCTGCAGCTGGCGCGCCCCGCACTGCCGCTGTGGGGCCACTGCCACGGTGCGTTGCAAGCTTGTCAGCGATACGTCTACTTCACTGTGCTGCCCCCTGACTGAGGACGGAGGCCTTGAGCAGGGACCTATCACATGACGCAACATGTGGCTCAGCCGCACAAGCGTTCACTTTCGCCTGTCCGATCAACACGCGCTTATCGGGCTTGGGATTCAAACACACCCAAAGTAAGCCAACTGACGCTAGCCAAATCATTCAAGTAAACAATTAATGACTCTCGTGGTATACAGTGATATCGCACGTAACACAGCACTCACTTGAAGCTGAGGTCCATGACGTCCTTGCCCAGGCCGTAGGCCTCAAAGATCTGCGCGCCGTGGTAGCAGCTCAGCAGCGAGATGCCCATCTTGGACAGGATCTTGAGCACGCCCTTCTCCAGCGACTTCTTGAAGTTCTTCTGCGCGTCCTTCACGCTGATGTCAGGCACCTGCGGTACACATGACACAGCGTGCATCCGCATTTGCATGCATGGCTCAGCCGTTCTCAGCAAACCTCGTGACCAGGCTGAACACAAACAACACTGGGGGCTGGTTCAGCAGTCAACACTGGGGGTTACAGCTCGGGTGGGAGGCCACAGGGGTGATCGCCAACTAGTAAGACACACACGCATGCGCATGTCATGCCCCTGATCACACACCCAGTGCCAGGCACCACTTCATAAGCAATTTCCACTCCTGTGCCGCTCCTACGCTGCGGCTGTGATGTCCCGAAAGTCTGCTGTGACCGTTGCCTCTCAATCTTGCCGCCAGTGTGCCAATCGCAGTGCAGCATTGCAGAGCCCAAAAGCATGCAGCTGCGATGCACTCTCCCGAGTCAAGGACGTTGCATGCACGCGCGCGCACCTTGCCAGCCTTGATCAGCGACTGCGTGCGGCTGGACAGGCGCCACTGGCGCGACGTCTCGTAGCCCAGGAAGGGGCAGATGGCGTGCGCGCCAAAGCCGATGAGCACCGCCGCGTGGTGCGTGGAGAAGCACGCGGCCGTGTCCACCACGATCGACGTGTCCGAGCGCAGCCCCGTGGCGATGAGGTGGTGGTGCACCGCGCCCACCGCCAGCAGCGAGGGGATGGGCACGACGCCCGCCTGGATCGCGTCCGAGCGGTCCGACAGCACCACGCACTGGCAGCCGGCGCGCACGGCGGCCTCGGTGTCGGCGCAGAGCTTCTTGAGCGCTCCCTCCAGCGCGCCCTCCTTGCCCGCCGCGAACGAGATCTTGAACGTCTTGGTGCCCAGCGTGCGGTCGTTCTGCACCGAGGTGAGCTCCGACTCCAGCAGGATGGGCGACTTGAGCATCACCTGCGGGGCAGGGAAAGCGCGGGCAGGACCGGGATCAGCAGGAGCAGGGGCAGAATGCAGGCCTTCAGGTGGCGGCCCTGGTGTTCTGATGGCGTTGAAAGCTGGCAAGTGAACTTGCTGCGTGTGTTTGTTCGGCCAGCAAGGGGTACGTGTTTTTGATTTTACACCATGAATGCACCCTTGGGGATTGCAGCTGCCAATCTGCAGGTGCTGGAGTGCCTGAGCTGCGACCGTCACTGTGTGGTGGGCAATGCCCCGCCAACCATCCCTGCACATGCCATATGGATTCATTAAAGCGCAGCTGACACGCAGCAAGCAGGCAGGGTGTTCGTGCGTGCCCCTGTACTCGAGTGCGTGCATCACGCGGATAGCTGGTAGCTGATAACTGCAACACAGACTACCGACGGGCTGCATGCTGCTGAGCCGCTCAGTCATTGTTGCCAGTCTCAGCTGCCGCCGCAGCAGCTGAGCCAGCAGCATCAGGCACGTGTACACATGAGCCGCACCTGCTTGTAGCTGTCAGGGCCTGGGTTCAGCAGGTTGCCGCGTGCACCCAGGCGCATCTCCAGCGACATCACCAGCCCCTCACGCAGAGGATCAATCGGCGGGTTCGTGACCTGCACACGCGCAATCCCATCCTCATTAGTGCACATACACACAACTCTCCTGCCGGCAGCTCTTAGGTTGTGATACACAACGACATGGCAAGACGAATGTAGAGCAGTCGCCAACGCAGGCATTCGGGTGACAGCTGGGTGGGCAAATGCTTCGCACCCGGCAGTGATTCCTTCTGAGTGTGCCGCAACAAGGCGCCCGACCTTGCTGCGTGCATAAGCTTATGAATGCTTGAGGTGGACGGCACAGCCCCCCCACACACCAATGCAACCCACAACCACACATGCGTGCCTGCTGCAACCAATCGACCGGCTCTTGAGGCATTCACGGACAACCAGTAGCCCTTGTGCTCCATACACAAGCGCCTCCCTCCGCGCTGCACCGCACCAGAATCACACCCAGCTGATCACTGCACCTGACAGCAGCAGCAGCAGCAGTGCCAGAGCGCGGCCTGCGGCTCTACGCTACGCACTCGCACGCACCTGCGCAAAGCGCTGCTTGAAGTAGTCTGCCAGCATGTGCGCCTTGTCGGACAGCACGGGCAGCGGGATGTCGTCGCCCATGCAGTACGTGGGCTCCACACCCGTCTGCGCCTGCGACTCAACCACCATCTGAGCGTCCTCCGCGCCCATGCCTGCGTGAGCACCGCACCGCAACGATGATGGGTCAATGGTGTGTGACTGCATACGTCACTAAGCGCCGCACCGGCCAGTGGCAGTACAGGTGGGTGCACGGCAGCGCACAACAGCACCGGGCAAGTTGCAGCTTGCATGGCCAGGTCAACCCGAGACAGCAGCTCTGCCAACCCTCCAAACCCACATCACCCAGCTTTTGGGAGCCCAGCAAAGCCATATGCATGAAACATACCAGGGTGGACATGAATGCGATGTTGCCGGAAGGTGCAACCAAAACGGGATGTCCTGCCATTTCTTGCCATGCAAGGTGCGCATGCATTTGCGGTACACACAGCAAATGCGAGCCGGCAACATGCCCGTGGCGCATCGCGCAGCTGTGGCTGTACTGCGGTGATGCGGCCATTCATAATCGATCACCCAGACTTTGCCTCAGGACCCCTGCTACCAGGCTTCCGCAC